>JAPZDV010000004.1:8281389-8299138 GCA_029814665.1 Acanthurus lineatus | reverse complement strand
TTACTGAAATTGACTTTTTTGACTTTTTTGTTAAATAATAATCAAAAAATTGGTTTTATGAGAAACAGCTGCTTTTGTTGCTCTTGTCAAAATCACCAGACTCCAGTTACATTGACATTATTTTTTACACTCAAATGCAACTAAGACAAATAAAACTCACCAAAAGAACCCTGGTTTGTCTCTCCACTATTCTAACAATCAAAAACTCTGGTTGTTTAAATAAGATCTTAATTAATAGAGTGAGATGAAAAAATATTCTGACACCACATGCTGGTTTCCCCCAGCTGCCTCACTGCTACCTCTGACCTACCGCTCAAACCTCTCACGATAATTCAACATCTAATCCCCTAATTTTCTACCTTTGTCTTTGTCTTTTCCCGGCAGGAATGAGCCTCCTTGGTGTCTAGGTTTTGATCTAGTTAACTGGATTTAATCACTGGAATCATGAAATGAACCTGAAAGGGGGCAAAGTCCGGCTCTGATTAATGAATGTGGAGAAAAAAAAAAAGGGCCCATCATAATACCGACACGTGGCAGGAAAGCACAAACTTGTGTGGGAATAATGGGTGGATGGTTATCTCAAACATACACACACACACACGCACAAAGACTGTCAGTAAACCACCTACAGCGTCACTGCTGGCTCTGCGCTCTTTCCCTCCCATCCTCCACATCTGAACTCATCACATCTGCTGACAGACAGGCTGTGGTGCCGGCGCTGCCTGGCTGCCTCCGCCCCCCTGAGCCTCTGCCAGGTGTGGGGAAGTCAATGGTACCATCTGCAAAGTTGTAAATGCTAAAAACTTGAAGAAAACAAGTATAAAAGCTAAAATGACAACATTTAAATACGGAACAAATGTTACATGTTTTCTTTACTGCAGTTATGCATCATGTGAAAAACAGCAATTTCAGTGATACAACTTAACACATATGGTACATTTTCTTTAAAAAAAAAAAGTCCCACAACGGATTTTTTTTTTCAACAGATCAGTTCCTGTTTGCTATTGAGGTTTGTTTTTTTTCTTTGCACGTTTTTTTTATGGCAATTGCTGCTCTGTGTAGAAGCACAAGAGCTTCCTAAACTAATAAAGGCTGGACATTTGACTGGACATCCTGCTCAGCTGCTCTCCATATATGGATGAAGAGAAAATAAGCACTCTGCTGTCTTTGTGTGGGATTGTCACAGTCTGAACTTCCCATCTTGATAAGGCTTTATTTTATCAAGTGATTTCAGTGGAAGAGCTGTTCCTCTATTCACAGTTGTAGTTTTCCCGAAAGCTCGCAGTGTTCCAGTCTTTCATTTCACGCCTTTTAGTTGAAATGTTTCAAAGAAAGGGATTTCTCATTTACTAGAACAGAAACTCATGACTAAACACTGAAATATTTCATTGACTGGTTTTCACTGCTTTTTTCCCTATCACCAGCTGTTTTCAATAAGACTGTGGCAGATAAAATGAACTGACAGAGCTACTGTGAGCTACTATTAATATATCTGATGCTCTAAAGCAGATCATTGCTAAAAAAAAAAAAAAAGAAAAAATATGTAGGGTAATAGACAAGAGCATTTTATAACTAAACACACCAGGATCACTTGAATGCGGCTGATAGTTGTGCCAGTTTCCTTGGTGCTGTGTTCAGTTTGACTTTAACTTAAACTCAGCTCAGTGTGCTCATTTATTTTATAAACATTAAAAATATCTTCATTTAAAAACAAGCAATAGGCATCTTAAATAAAAGTTTTTAAAATAATTTTTGTATCATATTTAAGGTCCACACTGTATCTGCAGATTTTATTATTATTATTATTATTTTCTTTTTTTTACTCTTTTTAGTCCAAAATCTTACCATGGATTCCACTGCTTTTCTTTGCCAAAGCCACTGTACTCTGCCTCTGAATCACCGTACTCTGCTTTTGATTGGCTTACCCCTTTATGCTTAGCCTAACTCTGACCAATCCCACTCCTCATGCCTAAATACAACTTCTTTAGCCAATGAAGGCAACCAGTCAAGAGCAAAGTGGACAAGTCTTGCCAGAAAAAGCAATGAAAAACCCAGAATCAAAACATGCAGAATGTAGCGGCCCCAAACATTAATGTTTTGGTTCAGTCTTTGGCTATAGAAGACAGGTATTATTTGAGAGAGGAAAAAAATACACTTAGCTTAGTCTGCTGTATGCTTCCTGACTGCATTAGCGGACAGAGTTAACAACTAGGGGGTGAACACAGTGGAGCACCTAGCTGCTGAAGAGGCAGCACCGGATGCTTGCCTCAGGAGCTGGTGGTGAACAAAACAGAGCATTATTGGACTAAAGTACATCAGGAGGCCAGAGACACAACTCTAAACGACTGTTGCTAATGCTTTACATGCTGTCAGACAGTTAAAAAGTTAACACTTTCACCACATGGATCTATAAAGTGATAATGTGGCATTGATGTGATTACAGTTTGTTTCCTGCTGCCCTGAAGTGGCCAGAAAATCAATTAATGCAGGAATTAGAGTTAATGAGATGCATTCATGTAAACAGAGTGGTAGTGCGCATGCAGACAGCCCATTTATTGTTTTCACACCGGCACTCTATCTCTCAGCATGCCTCCATATCTTAACTCTCACAACCTCTTTCACCTCTATCAGTGACGCAGCAGCTGTGACTCCCTCAGGCCCCTTTGTTGGTATTATTGTCTGCAGCCGCCTCAGACCAGTCACATGGCAGTCAAGTGACAAAGCTTAGGTTACTATGTGCTACTGATGTCACATAAGAATAAACACCCGAAATATTAATAGTACTTAATGTTGGTGCCTTCATCAGCAAGTTTTTGTGGTTTTCCTGTTTGAATGAACAGCAGCATCACTCATTAAACTCAACAGAATGACACATTATTTGCATGAAGAGTGTGCAAGGAAACTCCCACACTTTATTTGAACTTTCTACCTCATATTTATCATTTGATGGCAGTATAAAATCATTGAATTGTTTTATCATTATGTAAATGTAAGATGTAAACAGAAATTGGTGTCTGTTACCTGCAACAGATTCATATGTAGTGAATATTTATTTATATGATGCTTGTGATGATGAATTCAAAATTAAGTGTTACCACCAACTCAGAATTATTTTTAGAGTCACAAGAGTGTAAAGATACAAAGAGCATAATGAGTTTTTGCACATCTGCAGTTAAACCACCCACCAACAGGGAGTGATGTTTTAGCCACATCACACTAAATACAGCTCGACTGCACATGCAACCTGCCATGACACAAATAAACATTTTACAGTTCTATCACTGCTCACAGTTGTAAATTATAGAGGAGTAACCTCAACACCTAGAAATTAAATTGGGTATATAAATCACCATATTCTATTAAATATTAACTCACACCAGTAAGCTTCTGTCAAATAAAACATGTTAATGAATGATTGCTATTATATTCTCCATGAGGCATAGAGTTACATCTATCAGAAAATTAAATGGGTTGATACAGAAATATCTTCATTGTACAATAAAAAACACAAATTCAGGCTGATTTACATGAAAAGTTACTGTAAACCTTACATGCTTTAATCTTTATGACACCAATCCTTCATATCAGTGTGAGGCTAATATTTGCACTTGCATAACTGCCAGTAATAAATGCGTGCAAGGCATCCCTGTGCTTTTGAGCTGTGCTATACAAAGTCAGTGCTGGACTGCTGTGAATATAGTTTTAGCTTACTGTTACAAGAGTTTGTCTAGTTAAAATATGGAAAATAAACAACTAGTTAACTACTTGGCTAGTTTCAAAGGTTGGTGCTCTCTGTGTTTGGCAAAGAAAGACTGTTACCTTACTTGGACACATTCGTTACATGTAAGCCTGATGCAAATTGGAGGCAAATGGGAATTGCTGTGTATGTAAAATCAGGTATGAAAGGTTACAAGATTACAAAAAAAGAAAAAATCAGGTATGAAAGGTTACAAGATTACAAAAAAAAATCAAGGAGCTTTAAGAAAATGAGTAAGTGAAAGACAACAAAAGGCACATTTTTATTATTTAAAAAAAATGTAAAAGGCTTCCTGTAGTTTTGACAGCGGATCGAATGTTAAAGGAAAATGAGTGGAGATTTATGTTTCCTTTTATGCTCAATTTTACAATTAAACTGACTATAAAATTTATTTTTGTCTTAGCTAATTACCTTTTGCAGGACTGTTTGAAGTGTTTTACTATGATTTTATTGTGGCACACGCGACATTCATCTGAAAGATTGAAGATGTGGTATTGGTTTCCTGTAACAAACTGTAGCAAATGCCTTTTTGATGACCAAGATGCACTTGATTATTCTTCAGAACTTGATCATAATCTCTATAGCTGTCAATGTCTGATATATCACATTTAAATTAAAACTGCAGTGCAAACTTATGCATCATCTGGGTTGAGATGCTGTATATGACAATATCAGACAGTTGAGGCCTTTTGCCAAAACAACACAGAACATTTTGTGCTGATGCTAAAACTTAGACATGGGGTGTGTTGCTTGCAAAAACAGGAAATGGTAACAAGCCTATCCTTCCTCAGTGAAACCAGCCCAAAGGGTAGATGCAATATAGCTAATAACAGACATTAAGAATCTGCTTCTCGATATTTCCTTTTTCCAAAGCTGTGATTTTTGTTTGTCTTTCACCAAACACTATCATTACTATGGAGCACCAAACTGATTGTAATCTCCTTTAACTCTGGTTGGTTGTTCTTATAGCTAATTTGACTTGCAACCTAGTATTGTGTAGTTCTTAGTATCATTCACTTCCCAGTTACTACAAAAAAACACACTTCCTGCTTTACCTGGTGAACAGTCTTCATTGAGTATATTCTTTCATCCTTCATGATTTGGCTCTGTTATCTGTGCATGTAAAATGTTCTTCCACTCACATTAATCATTACCAGGTCAGACACGGTGGACCCTTCCACCCAAAACAACACACAGGCCGAAAGTCAGACATAAACAACTTTTCCATTAACAGGAGCATACAGTGTTTCACACTTTACAGTTCAAGCTTGTTGACAGCTGACCTTGACTCAGGGCCACGAAACCACTGTCATGGTTTCATCGCCCACACTCACATTCACACACACTCACACACAGGTAAAATGCACGTCAGGGCAAACAGAGATCCTGTGTCAACCTCTTTGTAAAGCAAATAGGTGGCACACAATTTCTTCTCGCCTTTGTGAACCGATAATGTTTGCTTTTTGTCTGGCTCATATCGTATTAAGCCTGCATTGATGGGGGATTTGGAACCAAATCAAAGAAGCAAACGGGATTAAAAGGTTGATCCAATTTATCTCCTAACTTAATAAAAGAGATTCATGAAAAAGCACAAAACAGTACACAGGATTTTCTATCACAGCCACAGTACCAAGAAGACTGGAAAATGCTATTTTCAATTCTTACTAAGAAAAAAAATCTAGTAAAGAGCTAAAAGTGAAATCATGTGTGAGAGAGACGTTAACTTGATCGTATGAACTAAGCTCTTATCTTTTATCCCTGTATGCAGAGAACTTGACACGACCTGCTGGCTTCTGTTTCACTTCCTCTAACTTGCAAGCTCACTTTAATATTAAAAAAAGCTCTGCAGCATTTCAGCAGATGCTCCTGCAGAAAGACTGCATACAAGTAAGACTGTGCGTTTATTTGTGTGGCAGACAGAGAGTCTGAAAGGGGAGAGAAGGTGTGAAAGTGTGAGCTGATAAATAGATTAACGCATCAAGAGCAGACTTGGTGACGACTAGATTTCTTGCAAGTGTTAATGTTTCCCACGTTGGCTCATAAGCTCTTTGACTTTGTTTATAGTACCATTTGCTGTGTCATAGTAGATTTTATTTCTAAATGTGATATATTTTTACATTAAATGTATTCTGCTTTTTCTTATTTAATTTTTAAACTAAAATAGCAGCAGTTTTTTCCTCTTTTTTCTACATTGCTCACTGCATACAGCCTGATATTATAATCAATGAACAAATGATCATGAGCATCCTGTCTGTTGGAGAAAAAACTGTGTTGTGGAATACTCATATAAATGTGCCTTTATTCCAAATTTCCTATACAAACTATATGTACTGTCCTACTATTGAGATAATGCACAGCTCTGTTTCATTCATGTAATAGGACTTCCTGTTGTTTCCACCTCATTAAGCTGCAGACAGAAGCAGTCTAAGCCTATAGGTTTCCCCAAGGCTCTATTTTATCATGTGATGGATGGAGTCCATAATCATCTGAGCAATCTTGTGTCTGGAAGCACGCAATCTTTCCTGGTTGCACAGCTCTGGTGTGGTATGGCTGGAAATGTGTTGTGTGATTCAGTTCCTACCACAAACAAAAACAGTAGAATAGCCATTTTAAGATCATGTCGGCTTGAGAAAGAGAGACTGTTACAGTGGGAATTTACCCAGGGAGTATTCATCTTAGACTCATGTAGAAACCTATTATGATACAACTGTGGTCTGCTTAACTCCAAATCTTTGACCTTAAACTCTGTGCTGTTGTGCTTTGTGGGTTGTAAAGGTTATTGCAAGGAGATAAAATATTTATCTTTCTGCAATGTGCTATTTTTTGCTGAAAAAAAAACATATTACTCTTTTACCACATGTTTACTCTGAGGGATGAATGAGTAATAAGACTGGGAAAAATTGACTTTTGAGACTGACTTTTTAAAAGATTTCTTCACATTCAACAGCTGAGAGTAAGAACCAATTTCAGACAATAGTTAATACTTACTATACTTACTATACTTATAATACTTATTAAATGGACTGCATTTATGTTGTGCTTTTACAGTCTTTTGACCACTAAAAGTGCTCTACAGCACAACATTCAACCAGTCGCACCCACATTTACACACTAATGGCACGGGCTTCAAAACAAAGTACCAACCTGTTTGGCAAGAGCGCAAACATACACAAACAAACTCTTTTTCCCAAGGACATGGAGAAAGAAGAGGCCCAGGATCGGACAGCTAAACTTCTGATAAGAGGATAATTCCACTTACTGAAGCACAGTTGCCTGATAATTTTAAAATACATCCAAGATATCTTATGTTTACTTATCCCTACATCAGAAGTTCCACACACAGTATGCAAAATACTGTAGTTGATACCATAAAGTATATAAAAAACATATACTGCAAAACTGACTGGTAATGAAAAGAAGCTTTTAATTCAACAAGTAATGCATGCATGTGGTAACATAAAACACAGGAAAAACATAGAGCATTTATAGACTCTTACATCACAGTTTATTCCCTAGAATTGTGGTTCCAAATTCTCCTATTATACCTTGACAATAAGCTTGTGGTATGTTTAACTTACCTCAGGTACAAAGGTCATACCTACCTATTCTTTGGCCCACTGACATGTCATTAACTGGCAGTCAAAATTGATGTCTTTCTGTGACTTACAACAATAGCGCGCTATACTTTCAGAGTGTAACAGGCAAACCAGATTTTCCTACCTGGCTGAACATCAGTTAACACGTGTTGTGCAATAATCTGTGACAACATTATCTGTTGTTAAATCCTTTCCGTCACTGGTTAACTATTGCTTGCACAGAGGGCTAAAAGGACAGTGACCAACTCATATGTGAAGTCACTTTTAGAGATACCGCCCTCTGTGAGGGTTTGCTTTAATTCTGCTGTTCAGAGGTACGTGTCTGTTTATTACTGATACTCTGGATTAAGGATTAAGGACTTGACAGCTGCAGCTGAGAAGGTAATGTCTGTTTTTATTTTCAGGGAAATGTAATTTCATAAACCAAAGAGACATATTCCTTTGGTCTAAATGAATTTGGTCATTTTTCCTCTGCAAGTGGACAACATGTATTAAACAACTTCATATCTAGAAACAGAGCAACAGCTCTGTAGGAGGACGTAACCTAAACGCCTTGTCCCCTGACCCTGAGGCACCGCTCAGCTGATCTTATGCTGTCAGATGGGGTCAAAATGAAAAGAGTGAACAAACTTAAAAAGCTCCAATAAAGCAAACCAATAAAGCAAACTCTATCATTCAAAGCTGAGTTCAAGCTTGGAGACTTAGTTTTTGTTTCTCTTTTTGCATGGAAAAGTTTTTAAATAAAATCTATCTCTTAAGATACCGCTATCAGCGTGGTAGATAAAGACATGAAACAGAAAAAGGAATTATCTGTCGGCCAAAGATGTGTCCACGACCTTGGCACAGTGAAACCTCAGATGAACTCTCTGTTCTCTTTAGGAAGGTACAAAATGACTGCATGCTGTACAGGTTACGAAAAAGTCATGTACTCCACTTTATTTTCCATTAATGTATTTTAAAACTGGAAATGTTCTGCAGTTTTCTAAAATCTAAAAAGTTTTATTTGGTAACACTTAACATACAAGCCTTTTTGCAGAAGTGTTGCCAAAAGCCAAAAATGCCCAATATTTGATAAAATTTAACCTTTTATTATCATTACCAATTCGGCATAATGACAAATATGCCCATGTGATTTCTTACAAAGATTTCTATCAATACCCCTTTCATGAAAAAATAGAGCAGGAGCCTTCAGGCAGTTGGGCTGCTTCAGCCAAGCCAAGAAAAAACTACAGCACATAACTAACATAAAAGCTCTTCAGAACTTGTAATTTTTGCATTTCTTTTTGTTATGCATGGATTTAGGATTAGATTTTAGAGTGTTAGAGGAGCTGTCAGGCAGATTTTTTTACTTTGAACTGAGCCAGGCTAGCTGTTTACCCCTGCTTCTAGTCTTTATACTGACTGTTGTAGCTTTATATTAAATGTATGGACATGAGAGTGGTATTTTTTTCTCTTCAAACTCTGCAAAGAAAACAATAAGTATCTTTTCCAAAAACTGGCAATTTATTGTTTTTTTAACCTAAAGAATTTTCCCATAAACGGCACAGTACCTGTAATCAGTGCAGGGAGCTAAATTGAAGCTCAATACTGCAGTTTTCCATTTGACCTGGTCTATTTCTCATCACTGAATAACTACAACCTTGGCTTTTTGTGTTTACTTTGATTGGAAGCTTGAGCAGACACATGTTTAATGCAGCCATGAACTGCAGAGAGATAGGGTGTGAGGGCTGGAAAGAAGAGGGTAAATAAATGCAAGAAGATAAGAGGAGAGACAGGAAAAGAATTTGAATGAGAAACCGGTTTGGGTGTTGCCTTTTCAAGTGTTGAAACTCTTGTTTAGAAAGGTGACCACTGTTTGCACATAAACTCATGATGTCATCATCCCTTTATATGCCATTTAAAGGTGTCTTTGGAAATTTTACAGCATTTGTAGGATTATGATTGTGCTTTACTTCCTGATCTTTGAGGTATTGCTCACTCGGTCAATAACACTAAAATAATATTGCAAAATTGATGCCAAAATATTTTTTTTCCATTAAAGTAAAATAGCTTTTATTTTTGGTCTGATGTACCTTGACCTTAAAAAATTGCGACATTCCAGATGAATTTTGGTTTTTGTGATAAAGCAAGAATGACTGTTAGCTTTACAGGGCTATATCTACGTCCATAGAAATGGTTGTAGACAAGATGGTGCCTGCCATAATAAACAAACTAAAAAAAAAGTAGGAAGTGAAAGAGTTGTTCATTACAGTCTTTCCCTGCATGTATATGATCTTGCAGCATCCCATTAGCACTTGTTTATTTCCTGCTGCCTGCCCATTAGAGCAAAAGCCATGGCACTGAGCAGATAGTCCATGTATGATTCAGATGATACAACAATCAATTATTTATTTTGCAACAGTGCAGTCTAGCTCTTCCCATGCATGTAGCAGTATCAGTCCAAAGGCTAATGTGATCAAACATGTAAATGTGCGTTTATAAGAGTAGTTATTCCCTTTAGGAGTAAATACATTCTAGTTGCTTTTTCAAAGCAGTGTAAATTGAATAGTATAGATCACTATGTCTTTGCATGTAAGGTTACATGATGCTCTGTAGCTTGTAAGAGTAGTGAAAGACAAGAGCTAAGATTAAGTTTCTTGTGAGAGGGATTCATTACTGTGCTTGTGAGGTTAGTAGAGGTTACAGCAGGCGCAGATATTATCAATTATGATCTCAAGGGAGTTTCTCTCCTGATGTCAAGCTTTTGCACAGCTGTCATCTCTCAGTATTAACATTTACATGTAAACTATATAGTATTTGGCTGAATGATAGAAATTGCCCTAAAAAAACCACAATAAGTACAGGCACATGAAAGGCATTACATTTTTCTTAACATCATTTCTCTACTTTTCCACCACCCACTGATCTGTTGTACCCTTAAGCTCCTAAAGTTGGCTTAAGTGAGAGCTTGTGCACATTGCGAGATACTCAAGAAAGTGATGAAAATGCTAATTCCAGCGATGGACCTGATGGGATCTCTGCTAGTGGCACTGATTCCATGATCCACACTGAATGGATTTTATTTTCATTGGAGTATGTATTTCTGTTATTTTGACAGATTTGTCACCCAAGCCCGGTCTGTTATTTATACCTTTGCTGGTGCGAAAATAATTAGAGCTTTAAGGAAGATGGAGCATGACACAGGAAAAGCTGGAAAACCACAATAATACAATAAAAGAGTCATGTTTCAAATCCTTAAGGATCAAATCAATGTGGATGTGGCTTCATCCTAGGAACTCGATCTGGGATATACAGTGAATTGAATGTGATACAATCTGTGGATGTATAATACAAACAGGGCTTTCCACCTCAGGAACAGAGCAGACAAACAAATATCAGTGGTTAGAGAATGGAAAATGTCAGTGTTGCATTGTTCTCTGTGGCCACTGGTCTTCCCCCTTTGTAAGTGTGATGTAAACAATTGATATGCGTGCTGAAGGGTCATGAAGTCCTGCCAACCCACCAGGAGTCCCATGCCAACTTCAAAAAACAGCCTATGATCCCGGGACACTTGTGTGTGCGTAAGTGTGTGCATATCTTGTTGTTTGGCTGTGTATGTATTTTATTCTCCTGGCTCCCGCTAATCTCCTGACCCCAGATGGAGAGCAGTAGGGAAGCAGATTGTATTTCCTGCATGATTTAATATTAATAGATCGGTATGCTACTCTGCCATACTCTTTATGGGGCAAAAAAACGAAGACTTCACCCCACCCCGCCACCCCCACCAATCCCTCTCCTTCCTTGGCTCTCAGCCCAACAACTGCTTACGTAGGATACAAGGCCTTGTGAATGTCAGGGCACAAATAAGACGCAAGATCCGAGAGGAAAACTGAATTAACAGAGTAACCCGAGCAGGTGTGAAGGACAGGACTATGGATCTGCTGCCATACAACAATCTGCTGTGCAGCAGCCACGTAAAAGGTCTGCAGCGCCAGTGTATATTAAGCATCTTCAGAGAGGATCAGTCATTCAATTATTTATATCAGTACTTCTAATCTTAGAAGTTTGATAAACATGGTCTGTTGAGATTGATTTGAACATCAGTGTGTGAATCTTTGTGCATCGGCACATGAGCTGACAATTCATATTGCAGGTGCACTGATTAATTGCTAAGGACTACTGGAATGTTTCATCATTTTCCTTTGAAAGATAATTGGTGAAGGGAGGTTGTGGCTAAGTTTTGAATGTCTATGAGACAAGAGTTCTTTTAAAAAGACATGTCTCACAAAAACAGGAGATGGGACATCAAAAAAAGCTTATATGAGGGTGTGTTTTTTTAAATATGAGAATATCTGTCAATACTTTTTAAAATAAAAAAAAATATTGTTCAAACTGTCTAAAAACATGAGCATTTGCAAAGAACTAGAACAAATATTGTGCTGTTACCACACTGTCAACACCTGTGGAAACATGAGTTTTCCCTGTTGCTTCTTAAGTGTTTTTATCCTTTGTTTTTCTGTGTGTACTTATGCATGATCCTGGCTGATAAGTTGTTTTCTAAGTAAGAATGATGAGTCCATAGTGACTATGACTCCCTTAGGTGTGTGGTACTTTTCCAAAATTATCTCAGACCAGTCATACTTAACTCATGACTGAGGTTTTATTTTATAGCTTTTACACTTTGGCTATGAAGTATTAAAGCTCCTTTTGAATTTACAATGGAAGTGAATGACATTCATACTTTAGACTCGAGGCTTTATTCAAACTCTAATCTTTGGTTCTCTGTTCTATTTCTTCTTTTTTTCTCTCACAAAATTCCAGTGTAAATTTCATGCTTTTTTTTTCTGGAACAGTAATGATTTCAGTTAATCACCTGGGTTCTCCGACCATGTCATGATGACGGTACAAACCACCTCCTTGGATACAATACAGAAATAGAATACAGAAAACAGCTAGTGACAAACAGCCTGGTGGGTACTTATGGCTTGTGTGTAGGAGTATTATTATTATCATAGAGAAAAGGAGCTTACATTTGTCTGAATAATGATTATTATAGTCCTCTAACAGATAGTTATAGCTAAACCTTTTAGGAAAAGCTTTCCAAACTAGTGCTAGTCACCAAAGGCAATCTCTCTCAGAAGACTGGAACATGGTCTTTGAATATGAATTAAGATCAATTTAACCATGGGATACATGTGTCTATACCAGACAAAAAGAAAGTGTTAACTACAAAGACAAAAGACAACAACAATTTCATGCAAAATAAGCTTCAATCTCGTCAGTTTGTTTGGCTGCCTTTATATCTCTATTGACCTTTTTGGTCTTTGAACTCAAGTGAAATAAACTATGACTGTGGGATAACAACATGTCTCACACCTGAACAGTCAATCAAAACATAGTGCTGAGTAAGTACGTCCATATTCGTGCAGGGCAGCCGGTTCAACGAGCTCTATACATTGTTGCATCTCTATTATTTCTGCTGCGCAGGGACTGTCACAGTTGTCTGGGAGTTAATTTTTCCGCCATACTGTAAATGCAAAAGCAAGCCCGCTACAATGCGATGTTAACAGCTGACGCGCAGAGTGGGGCACCACGTGAATAACTCGATGAAAAAAGTGCATTCATTTTAGCTCTGCTAAAAGAGGAGGGGGGCATCACAATTCCGAGCTGGGTTCATACCTCATGTGACTGTCGCTGACAATCTAAGCGGCTGTGCGGACCCGTAAGCTGCTGCTTCTGCTGGTGATGATGATGATGATGGAGGGGGTGCTGCTTTCTTAACGTTAGAGCTGGTGAGACAGTAGGGGAAACGCGCAGTCTACAGTGGTTGTCTTGTGCTCACAGAGCCGGGGTACTTTCACGGATTTCATCACGATGGCTTGGAGAGGAGGGAGAACACGGTCGTCTTATCGACCCGTACAGTCTTTAAACTAAGGCTGGTATTGTTCCTGATTCGGAGGGAATGAAAAGGTAATGTCTACAATTATCAAAATCGATAGGAAATGGCATTGAGTCACTGTTACGCCGTGTTTTTACTCGACAGTGATGGTGGTGGTTAAATTTAGGAAAACCGGTGGTTCGGGGTTCTCAGCCCCAATAGTCGGATTACCTCAGCATTGTTCTCCCGTTGGGGTTTGGTACACTGTGTTGTTACATATTATTATTATTATCCGGCATATGCGGAATGTTTGTGCTGCTGTGCTCAAGCCGATGTCTGGCCACTCATTTCGCAGCCAGCGGGTCTGTTGTTCCGCTGCAGGCCTGCGAAGGGATCAAGGCAAATTTACCACTATGCCAACGCAGCGTTGTTAGCATAGCGACTGGCTAACCGAAGCTAACGGTAAACGGTTAACATTAGCTGCCTCATATTGTCCGACGTCTTTTCCACAGCGCTTGCATTTACAGCGTGTAATTATCTAACAACCGTTAGTTACATTTTTGAAGTTTTGTTTTACGTCTCCGGTACATACTGGGCCAATAAGTGAAATAAGCCTACAGGTAATCTTTAATACACATTATACGCAGAGACAGTGAGGTACAGTATTGAATTATGGGACCGCAAAGTTCCGTTATGTTTATTTGCTAGCTGAACTTGTTTCTGAACTTTGAACTTTGTTCGCGGTCATTTGGTCTTGTGGCTAGCCAGGTAAACAAACCTACACGATGTCCCAGTGAGATAACAGACCCAGCCTCCCCCCTGGCCTTAAAAACAAGCTCTTGCCAGTGTGTAGCAGGCAGGAGCGTTTTATGGGCAGTGTGCTGCTCCTGAAACCCGTTATGTGGTGAGTTCAGACACTATGTTGTGGGACTATTACTGGTCGTCGTGGTCAAGCGTTTTAAGTTAAATTGCCTTATTTCCCTCTTTTCTTGTTACGAATAAAGTACTGATTTCAATTCCAATTTGGTTAAGAAGTTGGGCTGTGTTGGAAAATGTTCTTTTTAAAATGTAGAAAGGGGGAAAATAGCCACACGTTTAGACTGGACTCCCATGAATTGAACTGTGTCAGTGAATGCTTGCGTACATTTGGATAAATTGGCGTAGCGTTAAGTGATACTATGAGAATTTTTCCTTAAATGTATTCCACAGGTGTCTATTTTCATTTGAATTATTGTTTTCTAGGCCTACTGAATAAGTGTGATCAATCAGTTTTTCTGGTTCCATACCATACTTTTAGAGTATTAACAAGTTGTATTTTTAACCTGGTGTATTTTTAACCTGGTTGATTGCATCTGTTGCATCATGTGGATTAACAACGGCCCTAAACTGCTCTTTTGAAATGGATGGTTTTGTACAAGTAGTTCTTTATTTTCACCTGCCTCCAACAGTACACAGGATGAAACAGAGATGACATAGATGGGATTAAATATACATTTTCTAAACATGACACATTTGAGAAATTCGGCAGGTTGATGCTAGATGATGCTAAAGTGAAAATGATGATGCTGAAGTATAGTAAAAATGACGATGCTAAAGTAAAAATATGTGTGGGGTTGAAAGCAGTTGTTTAGTGCAGAGTTAACGTTAATAATATGGTACATGACTCAAAGAAATTAACTGAGTTTGTTCAAAACAGACCATGCCACAGAGACACAGAGATGACTAATGGGTTGTTCTTTCTGCTGTCAGGCAGCATGTTGACTGAACATGATTTACTGCATGCTGTACCACATGTGTAGCATCTTGAACATACATATCTAGATCTTGTGTGTCCAAGGTGAGGTTCCCAAAGATTTACTGGGAGATGGGATCAACTAGATAGAGCAGTTACTCTGTGCCCCTGTTAACTGAATGAGTAGGCACCAATGGCTGTGTAACACTAACCATATTATTATTTGGCTGCCATGTATTCAGCAGTTGTGAAGGTGTGGCTTCCTTTATACTCATATGAACCTATCTGGTTTTTCACATGAGTGTTAAATGGCTGCTTTGGCAACTGATAAGTTCTGATAGCTTTGTTACCACCCAGAATCGTATTGCTTTATGACAAAAGCAAACAACAGGACAACAGCCAAGTTTTTTTTGGTTTTTTTTGTAAGTAATGCCACTGGCTTTCCGCAGAAATAATTCCCCCTAACTGCTATTGTTAAAATTGTTTCCTCTTGGATTATTTACATATCTCTCTTAATCATCCATCTACCTCCACTGTGCCTTCAGTTTTGACTGTAGACCTACACACACGCATACACACACACACACACACACACATGCGTGCACTCACGCAACCCCTTTCCTTTGTGTGCTTGTTCTGCTTTCCTCTCACACTGTTATTGCGTGGTGTTTTTTTTCATGCTGCCGACAGGCAAATTTCCCTTTTGACTGGTATAAATGCTATGTGCTGTCACTGCCAACCCCTCTTGTCGTTTCAGGTGATGACCTGGATGGTGCCATGTGAATGACTGAAGACCATGAAGCCCACACACAAGCTGCTGTTCGTCCTGTGCCCCATGCTGGTCCTGGGCTTTATTTACTACTCCTCTGGGAAACTAAATCTACACGTATGGGGCCAGAAGCCTCGTAAGTGACATCTCCAGTCTGACTGTTTGTAACATTTGTTTATCACCTGATCATCCATCTGTCACAGTACATAGTTCATTGGAATCTTATATTTTTGTGTATGTGTGTGTCTGTTTTATTGAGCAAATCTATTTGACACCTGTCTCTGTTTTGCTGTCTGCCTCGCTGTGCCAACCACCAGTTAACCATCCATTTCAACATGTTTCTTTTTTTTTTGCTCTTATAGTCTTCCTGCTAAACTGTTAGTATGTGAAGCAGTATGTTGGCATTTCAAATCCTGTCTGTCTCTGTTATTTAATTAGTTTAATTTACTTCACCAGAGCACCGGATGTTGTGGAGAATTTTTAATCAGATTTTCTTGTACGTACAATGTCAGTCGCCCCCTCTCTTCTTCTTAAAACCAGCCCTTTTTGGTTGTTTCTCTAAAGTTACCGTATTTTTACGGTAACTGATCTGCCTCAGTTACTGTAAAAATGCACACGTACTAACTAAACAGATGAAAGCCTATTTTGACTCGTCTTACACAGCCTTCTTATTTTCTCAACTGTTTTTGCAGAAGAGAGTAATTGACTTATTTAGATTTCTGCCCTCAGATAATTACAACCAACTTGCGAAACTAAAAATCCAGTTTTGTAATGCCCTGTGTGATGTGCTGACAAAAGCATGTCTTCCACTTTCGACTTAAAAATAGCCCTGGAACATAGGGTGCTGGTCATGACTCAGTATAATTTCCTTTTAATGGTGGACATCCTTAGTGTTTGAGTCTGTATTTAGAAAAGCAATGATGACAGATGTTGGATGTTTGTATACTGTTAGCATTTGGCACACTGAGAAATGTTTCCTTTAGGAAAAGATGTGGTCAAACCACACAGTGATGATGTTTTACTGCGTGGGTGCCCTGAAACAGCTGGCAAAATCCAGCAGAGGGGGCTAGAAGATTATTCTTTTCCAGTTTTTGAACTTTTCTTGCCTGGGCCCCCTATGGAGTATATTTTTCAGGAAAACATTCTCATGGAGCGGTCTTTGGCACAGAAAACACAAATGTCAATGTTTTGAGCCAATAGCGTGCATAGCTAACAGGACAGCATGCTGTTTAGAGTGTAAACTTCTGACGAAACTGATAAACTCCCTTGTGCTTTGTCTGTTGTGTTTTCACATTGGCTCTAGTTTTGCTCACTCAAACTTTTACTAAATATATTTGTTGTCAGTCCAGTTAAGCCATGTATCTCTCACTCCTTCCTCTTAAATATTCAGAAAACTTTGCATTGTGATGACATGTTTCAAAAGGGTGATTTTTGTATTGACGTTGCTTTCCCTAAAGTTATTGAAGTTAATTTGCCTAAACAGAGGCAAGTAATATTTCCGTAAAGCAGTCAAGCCGCAAAGATTAAGATCATCATGCAGAATGGCTTTCATCTCAAAGAGAAACAAGGAAGCTTCTTTTTCTAGGTGTCACTACTTTCTTTTCATTGTTCTCTAACATTACTTTCTCTGTGAGGAGCATTTCCCTTGTCATTTTCGCCAGGCCCCAGTGATGAATCTATCATATTGGAACATAGAGCACCACCATAATAGATCTGAGTTAAAGTCAAAAGAAAACACTTGATAAGATAATTCATTCATTCACTAATTCATCAATGTTACTGTCTGAAAAGGCTATTTTGCCAGCGCTAAATAAACTTTAAATATGTCTGATAAGTCTATCCTGCTATTTAATGGAAAGATAGGTAGGTAAGCACTTGTCCAGTGTTGCTCATGTTTTTAATACACAACTTAATTTCCTGCCATGCCTCATTATTTTAGCTCACCATGCCTGTTTCTGGTCCTTGAATCATCCAACAGGCTGACTGGCAAAGAGTCTTGTTCTATCCAATAAGCTGTCTGTTATTAAATTTAACATTG
>JAPZDV010000004.1:8264891-8279748 GCA_029814665.1 Acanthurus lineatus | reverse complement strand
TTGACTATATTATTATATGCTTAGCAATTCATTTATGTCTCTGATAAACATTCTGCATCGGTGTAGATGAGTCCAAAGTTCACTTTATGTTATTGCATGCAGTATGCTATAGTTTATAGAGTTTTTGTGGGTGACACCCTCATTTTCTCACATGACTGGGCGTGCTATTCTAAACATTTTTCTCCTGTATTTCCAAAAAAAAAATCCCTCTTAATTCTAATTGTTGCATCAGACAGTGTGCCTGGTCAACAGATGACCCTTGGTGTGGTATCAAAACCATCTTTCAAGCTATGTGTTGAGAAACACAAAGCAGGAGGAGAAGAGCTTTGATCACAGTGACAAATATTGGCTTTCTGCTTTACTGTGGTGCCAGATGTTTGGCTTAAAGATGGTGGGAGGGGAAAGATGAGCATGCTGATGGTCTCTCCTGCTCTCGGACTGGTGGTCAGCTAAGCTTGGCTGTCCCACTGAGAGGATCAAATCTGAATAATCTGGCTTCCTCACCCCAGACTTACAGTAGTAGATAGTCAGATCTCTAGGGACAGAATGAAAGTACAGAGGCTTAAGCCCTGCATGCCATTTACACCATTTAGAGCACCCGGTTATTCTGTGCCTTTTTTTTCTACCATGAAAACTTTGTTTGATAATGCTAGTGTTTATAATGCTTAGATTTTTAAGACTTCTTGCAGCAGAAAACAGAGCTTTGAGATGCACTAAAATATAAAGTCCAGGTGAAATATAAGTGTACTTGCAGTTGAAAATTGGTGATAAATTTAAGAACAATAAGCTTTATAAATACAGATCCTGTGTTGGTTGAATTTTCAGCAAGATAGTGTCCTGAAAGCTGGCTTTTTACAGAAAATGTGTGTATGGTGCTTGTCAGTGTGAACTTTGACAGGAGCTGGGATAAACCAGCTGCTGTGTGCAGTTCCACCAGATGGTGAGCACATTCAGAGGGTTGGTGCCCTGCCCTTTTCCTCTTCTTCAGCACCTGTCTTATGTGTGTTTATCCAGAACTGTGTACGTAATAATGCCTGAAGTCCTTGATCAGATTATTGTTGAGTTCTGTTCCTGTCATTGTTTTTTTTTTTTTTTTTTTGTGAGTTTCTAGACCAATGGTCAGAGGCAGCATTTCCTGTGGCCGTTTGTTTTACACATAGCTTATGACTCAGCCTTACTAGCTGACTCACTGTCAGTTTCAGAGTAGGTTCATGTGACTGTTGTGATTTCTCAGCTGGTGGATGTTTGACTCTTGTAAGACTGTAGTAAGGAAGTTTATGTGTTCTTTCAACAATAGTCTTCTTTTTATGCCCCTGCACCGGCACAACTGGTGAATGGAGGCATAATGTTTTTCGGATGTCCGTCTGACCCTCTCTCATAGTTCTTTAAATTTGGCACAAACACGCTTGGACTCAGGAATGTCCTGATTTTTATTTTAACAGGTAAAGAGCACACATTTTGACCATGACTCAAAAATTCATTCACCCACTATAACACTACTTCAAACAAATATCTAAGAGGAGAAAATGATGAAATGATGACATCTTATGTGCTGGTTTTATGAATCTTCTGTGCTGCTAGGTTGAAGACGTGTGAAGAATTCACAATTTAGAGTTTTTAGTTTTTTGGTGGCAACATCCATATTTGAAACATTGTATTCCATCACAAGCTCTTTGTTTTTGTTGATGTTGAGCTTTAGGTGATTGTTGTAGAGCCTTGTATCAAAGCCCTTTATCAATCCTCTGTGCTTCTGTCAAAATAGTCTCTAAATAATAGGGATGTGCATTTTAAAGTTAAAATACTAGTTAATGATATCTGTGAGCCACCAGACCACTATTTAAAAGAACTAATTTTTTTTCTTTTTGTACTGGTGTAAGCTCTAAGTAATTTAGTATTGAAAGCTACGCCGCTTGAATCAAGAAAGAGTTATTGTAGTTACCAAATAATGAAGAATTTTAAACCAGTTCAACTGATAAGAGCCTTTTATCACATCTTTTTGCTTTCATCAGCGAATGGAGTTTGCTCGATTGTCATGGAAATGTTGAGGAAGAGCAGATTTTTACAATATTCTTTCATTCCTAATGCGGCATGAATAAAGATCCTGTCTTCTAAAAAGTTGAGTAGAAAAACTGTTCTCACATGTAAATGGTGACTTTCAGGTTAAATATATGCTCTGTGGATCTCACACAATCACTATTTTAATCTGTAACTCAGCATTTCCAAATAAACTAGTCAGCAACAGGGTGAGACTTTAACTTTTTTTTTTAAACACAGCATAGTCACTTAAAATCTTTTTTTGCTGATTGAAGCAGAAACCAAAGGTTGTGTCACAACCAAAATCAACACTTATGAAGTTTGAAATGAATGAAGTAAGAAAAAAAGTTTTTTCCAAAATCTTTTTGTTGTGTTTTTTTAAAAACGGACTGTCTTCTTCATCAAAGGTCCTAACCTTTTTATCTGTGTGATGATTGATTTGAAGGGAGAAGTTGTTGAAGGGAGAAATGTGCGGCAGATGACTAAGCATAATAGATAAGCACTTTAAAAGTCACAGTTATTTACTGTGGGACTGTCCCTGGTGTTAGACACGTCTCTTCACAGAAACAGTGAAAATCCTTTTTGTTGTTTTATAAATGTGTCAACATTGTGTATTAGTCATTGTTTTAGGGTTTTTTATTTTTTATCATTTACACTGTATTGATTTATTTCTATTCTCTGAATGGCCCTGCTCTGATTGTAGATCATCATTGGAGGATCAGCGTTAAGCCTTTGATGCTTTTATTTCTTCTTTTTGTCTCTTTGTCTGCCTTTTGTGTGCGTCTGTTTTTGTGCATAGCCGTGGTCTGTGTTATGCTGCAGTTGATGATGAAAGCAATCTTTGCAATATTCTTTGTGCTTTGGTCTTGGTTAATAGCTCTATGGTTAATAGTTGCCTCCACAGTGCTACAGTGATGATCTCTTTACAGTGTCTTAACCCCCTTTTGTTTTCAGAGGATGATGCAGAAACGGCAGCTGTCACCCTAACTAAAGGGGCTGAAGTGAAAAGAACTACAGGTAGAGGCACTGCGACTCTGCCCACTTTTACTTGGCGACTGTTAAACTTTTGTAATGCCGGTGATTTTAAATTGGACTGCTGTATTTTGTTTTTTTTTTTCATAGATCATAAATCTGCTAACTTGAAAATGAAAACTTTCCATTTTTACCACTTTCACCTACCTATAATTATTTTAAAAAAATGTTTTGTTACCAAAAATGTTGTGTTCATTCACTCATTCCATACTTGTGGGTAACTGTCAATGTACCTCTGCCATAATCACCACAAAAACCCGATGGGGGCTTTTTGCACTTAATTTTCCACTTCATTGGACTTTCCATCTTTGAATAAAGACTGAGACTCCGAGTTATAATTCAGCTTGCTGGGATTAAAGCTATTAACCTCTTTTCCTCCTCCCCCACACTTTGTATTCTTGCTCTGTAATGTCTGACATTTGCAGTTGGCCTTAATTTTTTAAGTCCAGTGCTGTTTTAACAGACTGACCTCAAACGGTGCTATCTGACCATTTTGTGTTTCAGAGTTGGAGACGGACATCCCCGTGGGACGAATAGTAGGCTCAGGTACATCTGCGGCCCCACCAACCAAACCCTCTGCCCATCCTTTTTGTCATCCTGCCATTTAGAGGAAAATGACAAAACCTTTTTTTAAAACCCTGCAGCACTTCAGCAGCCACGCTGGCAGCCAATTTGCTAACCGTGTCTGTTACTAAGAGGGAAAGCAAGCAAAGTTTTTCAAAGTACTTTATAGTGGTTATAGTAGTGAAATACTGAATTTGGTACCCATGACAACTAATGAGGAGTTAGATGTGGGCTCAGTCCTTCAAATGAAGCTGCAGTGTGATACAACAGTGCCCTCTGTTGTCTTGGCTCAGTAGCAAATGGTTGGCAAGTGAAGCAGTCTGCAGGAGTTTTGCTGCATAATGCTGGTTACACAGACAAATATTTGTCTTACTGGTAGGAGCCCTGCTGCTTTAATTTTTCCCAAGCTGTTGCCTTGACTCCGCCTTTTGGCTGCTTTATGCTTTTCAACAGAAACATAATGCACACACACACGCACGCACGCGCACACACACACACACAGACACACACTCACTCACTCACTCACTCATCTTGGCTGCAATGGCAAAGCCCACATCTTTCAGGGCAGTGCTTGGATCCTTCCCTAACCTGCTGTCACGCATTCCCATTGTCCTTTTTTTCTTTATCTTTCTCCTCCAGCTTTTCTGTGAAGACAAGATCAGCAACCACAGGAGTAAAACCACACCTTTCCCACTTCCAACTAATGTTCTGTCATGCTAAATAGCTGTTACAGCACTTTACATTCAGAAATTAATGTAATTTGTTGAGTGTCATATTGACCCTGTCAGCATCATTGTAAAATGTAAAACTGCAGTAGATTCTCTAATGACAACACTCAGAGTCAAGTTCTCATCTCTCCATATCCTACTTTTCTGTGCTTCTGCTTCTACCTAAGTGCTTCATCAGGCACCTATTGGCTGCCTCTATGGTTGTCCATAGGTGATCTCTAACTTCTTTTATAACTTATGTTAATCTCAACAGATTGTTTTGGCTGCCTTCTCCCTAACCTTGCTTTTGTCACAAGTCCTTAATTCAAAATGCTTATTTTAATTTACATTTGCCATATTGTTTTCCCTGGGAAAGACGCACAGGTAACTCACAGCTACAGCTAATGGCGTGATTGCTGAAATCATGTCTGACTGACTGACCAGAGCTATTGATCCAACTACAAGTTTCATCCTTAAAGCTCTTTGAGGATTGATGTGCTTTGTGACCTGTGTAGTAATGGATCATTTCCATCTCTGTTTTTCTCTCTCTCCTGCAGTGTTTGATAAGCAGGGCTTTCTGCTGCAGCTGGACACAAAACTGTGAGTACATCTTTTTTCTAGTAAACATTACTGTCGTTTCATTTAACACATTTAAAAATTCTCAATCCTGTACTGGGTGGGATTTTCCTAGCTTGTAATATTTACAACAGCTGAGTTTCCACTTAGACTTTGACTCCATTAGTTTAGACATGTTTTACAGCTTGTTCCACTGAACAATTACTCATACAGGTTGCACATGATCAATGGTAAAACACGAAACATGAAAATGTAAACCTCTGGCCAATTAATCTCACTTGATTTTTTTAAAATAAACACATAGCATCTAATTGGAGACCTCACGCAAACCTGGTGACAAATGCGCAGATTTAATTGGCGGTCTAAGTAATGCTTTAAGAGATTTGTGTGAACTGTCATCCGGGTGAGAACATGCTAGGTTGAGTATGCAGCAGTCACTGTGTCAGCGTGTCTGTTGATATGTGTATAAATCCCTGAATTGGCTTGACACTCTTACTCTAAACTGCCATGATAAGGTCCTTTCTCTGGCCCTCCATTACAATACAGGCAGTAATCATATGCTGCCATCAGCCTCTGGGCTCTCACAGGGCACATCTGTCCACACTCTGCACACACACTGTAAGCACCATATCAGCACGTACTTTAAGCTGATTCTCACATGGCTTCAGTTTATTTAATACAGCTCCTTACATTATATCTGGAGTGTCATTAATCACTCCATTAGAGCACGACCATACAAAAGTGCAATTTATCTTAGCTAGATACGTTTTGCTGCATGATTGAAAAGTGTCCCATAGAAGTCCATACGTGGTCCACACCAACCCTGGCCTGAAACCAAACTGGGGACCTGTGCAGGTTTAATTCCACATTCTATACGGTCAGTGGGATGTGGGTGGAGTCCCTTTCTGTTACTGCAGGTCCTGGATCTGTTCAGCTTTATGTGTAACACCTGGGTCTAGAAAGACCAGGCTGTGATCAGAAAGTCTGATTGTGATGGCAGTGCTGTGTGTAAGTTGATAACTTGCATCGTTGTAACATTATGGTGAGAAATTATGAGGGAAAAAAAAGCACAAGAGCCTAATTCTAAATGAGCCCTGCTCGTGATCTGTCAACATGGCAGCCAGTGCATATTTTAGCTGAAATAACAAGTTGGCAATCTGGTCCATGTCCACTGTCTGGATTTACATTATATCTAACATTTTTTGGTTCTGCATGAAAATATTAATACATAGAAAAATAATTGATCTGTCCAGTTCAGTTTTGGGAAGTACATTTTCAGACCTTTGTGGGTTGGGGAACGAATTTTTTGATCCCTGAAGATCTCTGTGCTGGATTTCTTATCACATTACTTGCCAACCTGAGGCCAGTTAGGGACAAATGAACAGTTTTCTAGCATACTGAAACATATTTGTAAAAAATAAGTTGAAATTGTGCACAAGTAGGCTCTTTGCAAGCCCCTAATCCTGCCAGCTCATTGCTGATGGCTGAGCTTCGGGCCTCTCTCCACTCTCTGTTTATTTGAACTAGATTCGTGGCATACATCAGGTTATTAATGATCATGCTAGTAATCTGGAGGTTTCTAGTTTTAGCTCTGCCAGAGTGATTATTTGAACAAGGCCCCTCTGCTTTGTCTTGCCACACACAAGGTGATACACGATAGTTCTCCAACTTTCTGAGGAAAACCATTTTTTTTTCTCTCGAGCAGATTGTTTGACAAGCTCACTTTTTGAGGCTTAGAAATGTGTGGGCATTATTAATAATCCGTTATCATGATGTGTCTGATTAATCTCTCCCTCTGTTCTTTTAATGTACAGGCCACCGGAGTTGGCCTACAAGTATGGCAACCTCAGCGAAGGAGTGTGCAAGCCAGGATACGCAGCAGCCAAGATGACAACCATCTATCCTAAGTAAGAAGGATGTCTTTTTCTTTTACACATATTTTCACATAACAGCATGGAAATGCATTGGATTCAGACAGTTGCCTTTGAAATGTGCTTTAAGAATTTCACATACACTACCAGAACGTTCACAAGCAAATCATTCTTAATTGGATGTCAGCAGGAGAAAAGCTGAAACTGTTACTTGAGCATGCCACGATGCATGATGTCACTCCCCAAGCCAACGTGGCCTTGAGGGATTTGAGTCAGAAACAGAGAAGCCCACACATTCCTGTCCAATCTTTCCAAGTTTTAATCATGGTTCTATCATCCATCTCCCCCACCACAAAACCCTGACTGTGTCCTTGTGATCCCTCTCTTACACAAAGAACCCTTGTCATCCAAATACAAGGTCTCCCATCTTTTTCCTATCGCATCCTAAAGCCTTAGAGGCTTTCTCTATGAACGACACCAACCAACTTCCTGTCCTGACTCATAGTGAACTTCCTGGTACCAAGCCCACACAATCCTCACACTCCCTAACATCCCTCTCTGATGTCATTGGCTCTTTTGATTTTCCTCTTTGCCTCTAAAGCCGCCAATCTCAGCTTGATCTATAGGGCATTGTCCCGTCAAAATTCTTGGAACTAAGCTAATAGAGGAGCAATTTACAGCTTGACTGAACAATAGCCAGTGGCGCTTCAATGCAATAGTTGACCCAGTTATACAGTAATCCATTCTGAAGCATAAGAACTGTACATGATGTATGGTTTGCCTCGAGAAGCACAACTATGTTTACAGCCTTAGATGAGGAAAAGCCATCACACGAGTACAATGACAAATTCCAATAAATTACAAAACTCTTTTCTTTAATTTTTAAAAAATATTACGCATATTTTTCATTTTAAAGCCCACCTAGCAACCAACCTTCCAATGTCTTCCCCGTATGTAAAAATTATGCCTTAAAATCCTGTTTAACAGGGAAACCTATATAAATGAGATGCTCTCAGAGTGTTTGAGTCAATCTAAAGCATATAGCATACTTTACACAGTATATGTTGAAAGAATTGACAAACCACCTAAACAACACCATTTTTAAACTGCAGCCCTGCTAACGAGACAGAAGAAGACATTTAGTACAACTGCCCTCTGCCTATCTGAGAGGCTATGTGTTAACAATGTCCTCCCTCATAATGACTTCCTCTAATCAGCCGCACGTGTCGGAATAAAGTTCTGTACAACAGAAAACCCCCACCGGGAGCCCACTAATTATTACCACCTTCAACCAAGTCACACACAGGTCAATGAGCCCAATTAATGCAGCATTTTTGTGGAAGTTTGTGCGTGTATGTATATGTTTGTGCATGAATGCATGTTTTAAGCTGCACTATAGACCCATGTGTGAGTTTTTATGTGAGTCATGTGAGAGGGGGAGTTGACCAATTAACATATTGTTTGTTAACTTTTTTTTTTTTTTTCAACCTCAGTCTGCTTTGTATGTTTACCAGGAAAAAACAAATTCACTGAGAAGTCCTTGTTAGCATTGCAGCCTGCAGTTCAGCTGTTAGAGAAAACCTACTTAACCTCTAGCAGTGAGGTCCTGTGGCTCACCCTCTAATCATCTCCTGCTTCCTCCATGTTTGTCTTCTCTGAAGCCCCTGGCCTGCAGAATCCAATTTATTTTCCACATGTCCCCTCCCCTTCGTTTTGCCCAAAATTGTTTGCATTGGAGCCTTAAATCAAGTGTTGGCAGTGAACTTAAGGAGGCACGGTTATGAAAATATTTCCCGTGAGAGATGGACCCAAGCTAAGGAAATGAGCACAATGCATCCTAGGCTGCATCTGTGGCTGTTTTGGGAGCCCTCACTTTTTTATTTCACAACAAGCAGCCCCCTGTCTCCCTGCTTTGTCAGGATGTCAGTGAGTGACTCTCGGTCAGGGCTCAGTGACTTGCAATGGTCCTGTGTTATTTATAGCTGCTTCTGGCCTCAGAAGTCTTGGCTTTAATGAATCTCCATTTGTTTTGGCACGACAGAAGTCTTCGAGTGTGTGTGTGAGTGTGTGCCCCTGTCAGGTGATGTGAGAAGGAGAGAGAGTCATACATAGCTGCCTCTCCGCTCTCTCTCTCTCTCTCTCTCTTTCTCTCTTTCTCGCCCTCCTTATCATGCTTTCAAATTGGAGGATAATAAGGGTATCAAAGGCCCATTAGGATGTTTGGAAAAGGTTTAAGCCAACCATAAGGCCCTCCAATAATGTCAGCCATGTTTGGTCATTGGGCCTCAGAGTTCCACATATTTCTCCTTTCTTGTGAACCCATGGCAGTGTTATGGTAACAAGCTATCCAAGATTCCTGCAGAGAAACACAAGAGCGTGATGGTGCTTGTGTGTTTCTTGATTCCTGTCCAAAATGCCTTTGCCAGTTAGTGTAGTTTGGATGTGGGAGCCATAATTAATGTGGGTGAGAAGATACCACACTTATGTCCCTGGTGGTTTTGTTTCCGGAGATGAAAGAATGCAACAATCTTTGTAATTGCCATAATAACTAACTTTCATTCGGTCATAAACAAAATAATACACATCACCTTGACAGATCTCTTGCAGGCATATTGTCTTTTGCCTGCCTGTGTGAGTGTCCTGATTGATCATTCAGGTCTGACAGAGAAACACATGAAGCTTAATGCACTATAACATCTCTTGCTCTCCTCTTGTATCCGCCCAGCTTGACAGCAGGTCATAAAAACACACATCCATCCTGGAGCTGCACTCAGGTCGCAGGCGTGACTAAGAGGAAATGGCTTCTTTTGATTTTAGGGCTGCAGTTAATCAAAGTGAGACACACGCACACACTTATACAGACACACAGGATAAGGAAGAGGCGATGCTGGAAGTAGCAGTTCATGGGGCATTAAAAACATTGGTCACAGACGTGTTTTTGAAGATCAAGCTCAATTTGTTTTTTAAATGTGGCAGGATAGCTCCCCTTTCTGGCTCGAGCAGATTAACTTGTCTGCTCTTTGTCATGGGCAAACACAGCTATTTCATATTATAGACTCAAACCTCCATGAATTTTCTGGATACTTGCTTTCTGTCGCGCTTTTTTTTCAATTCAATTTATAGGGAGAGTCTGGCCCTAGATCATTTGAGAGAAAGCATTCTCGCACGAGTATGTTGTCTCAGCAGATTTATCAGAACCGTGTGTCAGCGGTGATTTAGGCCTGAGTGGAGAGGTCATCTTGGTGGGTTATGCACTGCAGCCTCCTTCTGTTTCTCCCCGCCTCTCAGTTTTTATTACCTGCTTACTTTTCTAGCTACCTTGCTAATGGGTGAGCCTTCTTTGCTTGTTTTGGGAGGCTTTAGCCAGTGAAGTGGGGTGGCTGTTAGCTTAATGTCAGCGGAACAAGTGAATTTGTTTATCACTTTGTGGCTTATTTTCCTGGGTGGTGCAGGGATATGGAAAGCCACAGGGTCTCTCTATGAAAAGGAGAAAATGTGTTTGTGGAGGATTGCACAGTAGAACGAATGATTCTTAATCATAGAATCATAGCAGGGTTTGTTATATGAGTGGTGGTACTTTAAAGTAATCAATAAAACATGGTGTATTTTTATCTTCTTCATTGTATGCAGGTAACTTCTCTTTTTTCTTCTATTCTTTCCTGTGTCTCATTGCAGGTTCATGAAACCAGCACCCATGTTTCTTGATCGGAACTTTAAACGACTAGCAAAAGTCAGCAATTACTTGCCTCCGTTTGGATTCAAAACACAAGGTAAGAAAGGCTCATTTTTGTCTTACCATTATTGCAACATCTGCTGTGTATTTCTTTAATACTGTATAAAGATGGTGTTCAGAAAAACAGAAAAACTAGAACCATTTCTGATCTGGTGTGTAGACTAGGTTGTGTGGGATTCTTCACAGCAGCTGCATGAGTGCAGTACTTTATCTTAAACAAATAAACCATCTTGATCAGTTGGTATGCACCAATGACTTACAGTTTTCCCTAAGTTGGCAGCATTACACTTGGTTTGGAGAGGGTGATTAAATGATAAGGGATGAAGTTTGGCAGGCTCAATCATAAGCCACCGATTGACTTCTCATACTGAAACTACTTGTGGCGTCAGTTATTTAGTTATGTCAGTCTGATGAGCTAACTGTCAAAATGTCTTATGAGGCAAGTCAGTCTGTATCCTGCTGCCTTAACTGTATTCAGTTGCTCCAATTTAAAATGGCTGAAAACAATCAGAGATGTGGGCAACAATTCAGTAATTACCTCCTGCTCCTTTTAAACTCTTTTCAACATCAAGGTTTTACCCTGATGGCAAATGCCAACTTTCTGCCACTTAGGACTTCATCATGTGTCATTGTTGAGGGTGATTTTTTTGGCAGAATAAATTCTGCCTCAGGTTTGTTGCTCTGCCTTGTCCTGAGTGGAAACAAAGTGTGCATAACGTCTTCTTTAGACTTTGCCAGAGTTATGTTATCATGGAATGGTAATGTAAGCAGGGCCTGTTTTTGAGTAGGTAACTCGAGGTGTATTATGGACAGACCAACATTGGAGATTGTAGAAGAAATTGTCAAACAAGACTCTTTTTAATGAAAGACATTCCCTTATTATCTCACAGCACCCGTGCTTCTTTTTGACTTTTGAAAAGGGTTGGGTTCTAAAAGCTGTTTTTTTGTGTAAGATCTGGTTACCAGCTGGCAAAATACTCAGTAACTCTAAGCTTGGAAATTTACTGATCTCTTAATTAACCCTTTTTTTTTCTTCTCACACTTCTTTTGGCAAGGAGCTTTGAAAGCAGGCTTCTTATTTTTATTGGACTGTCAGTGGTGCAAATGACAAAACATTAATGGCAAACAGGATGAGCTGTTGCCAATTAATGCTTAGTCTGCTAGGTTTGAATGAAAAAATTATTTTGTTTTTGGTTGATGTGCTTGCTGCAGCTAGTATCTGTATTCAACCAAAAACAGAAATTGGAAACTCTTTGTGTTACTCCAGTGTACACTTGTGGATAGTGTGTGAGGTCAAATCGAATCAGTTTAAGAGCTTTTTTTTTAACTACTGTTATTTACATAGTCACAATAAAGACATCAATCAATCAGTAAAGAAACCCTCTGTTTTTTCTGATTGAACTGATCTTATTAAATAACTGATTCTGAATCAGCACCTGTAGCATTGAAGGTCAAGTCTACAGCTGTTAACTGAATGTGTCTGATACTGCAGCTTATCGCACTAATTAATAACAGATTGGAGCGTCCTTGAGAACACTGCCAAAAACAAGTTTTCAAATAATGGAGCTGGAGGATATATCAGAAAAGAAGAATTTTTGATATGTTAAATCCAAACAGTCTTTTTTATTTTATTATATTTTAAACATTGGGCTCAAAGTAACTCCCATTCTCTGTCTGGCTGCAAGTCCACATGTTTTATTATGACAACATGCAATGAAACTAATCTGTGATGTGGTGTAATATATTGAGTTTTTGTTGTCATAGTGACAACCTCACACAATGAGTGATGTGCATTTGTTTGCAAGATGAATTCTATCTTTGGACGAGAGGATTCATGTCTCCCAAAGCTCTTGACTTTAACGCCTCCACACACACTTGTACTTGTTCCCTGAGCTTAACACACACTGCCGCACTTTAGATATCAAATTAGTACACAGTGCCATGGGAACTGAAGAGATAACATTAACCTGGCTTCAGTAACATGCTCTGTCACATATTTTCCAATACTTAAAAGCAGAAGGTACAGTGAGTGTTACCTTCATGCTCTGGAAAGTTCTCTGCTGTAATAAACACACACACACACCATCTTAGTCCATATCAAAAGAGCACTCCCTGTGGGAGTGTTACACCTGGTTTCTGTTTTCTCCACGGACTGCAATGGCAGTGGGGTTTCCCTTTTAGTGGTACTCATGTGGAGAGATGATACGTGTGGATGTTGAATAGAACACCACAAAGGATTCCAAATTGGGAACATGGGGTGGTGGTAGTGGGTGGGAGTTTTATTTTTACTTTTCATTCTGCCAAGACGTATCTTTGGCACATATCAAACATAACCTAAGAGCCGTAAAGCTTTGTTGAAAATCTATGCTTGTGAGCACTGGCGTATCAGACACACCAGGCCACTCATCACTCAATTTGTGTAATAGGCCCTGGTCATGTTTTTTCTCTAACTGATATCTTTCTGCTGTCCAGGGTGAACCTCACACAGTGATCTTTGACAGACTATTTTTTCAAATATATTTTGGAAGAGTTTTATGAGTAAGATTTATTAGCCTTATCCTTCCTGTCGTTGCAATAAAGTTGACAGGAACAACGTAGATAATTACAGACTGCATGAATTGATGTGTCTAAGCTAAACACTTTGCAAGGAAGGTGAATCTTGCAATACAAGACATGAAGGAAAACAGAGGAGGTAAAATAACTGATCTCATCAGACTAAATGTACAACTAGACACTGAGTAATCATTCAATTTTTTTTCCAGTAAAAAAATGCCAAAAAAATTGATTGAATTAAAGTGAAAAATGTCTGATTAATTATTGATACAAATAAACATTGGCTGCAGCCCTGCAGTGCCTCACGTGCTTGTCACCCTATGCCCTATCATCATAGGACCTGCTCTGGTCCTAGATATGCAGAATATCATGTAAGTTTAAATATCTTTGCAAAAAAAAAAGACAGAACTGCACAAGGACTTGACACTGTCCATAGCAGTCCTTAAAATTGTTGTCTAAAGGGATTTCTCAAACAGAAAGAGGCTTTTATTTAGTATTTCCCACAAGCAGTTTGTCAGTGACTGAGGAATTAGCCCTTAATTAAACTGAGAGCATGTTACGCTGAGGTTATTTACTTTGATAAGGAATATGATTGCATTGATGAAACCAGTAAACATGAGAGTGTAATGTTTACATGAGCTCTGCTGTTGTCACATGATTGAAGTTTGGATGTGAGAGGTAATATGTTGCTTTATCTTCTTTGTAACATGAGACAGCAGCAGGTGCACATGTGTAGAGTGCATTTATAAAAATAAGTGATCAAGTGTAACTAAAAACCAACATAATTTGTGGATACTCTTGAAGTTTAATTTGTGGTTCTATTAGCAGCTGACTAATTCAGGGGATTGGTAAATGATACTCCTGGGCCAGTGGGCTTTGCCAGTAGATTGATTTGTGTGCCATTAGAAGACCATTGCTAAACAGTTAACTTCAGTCAACCCTTTTTGTTTTGGATTCCACAAAATGAAGCTATATATTATAATTATTCAATTAACAGTATTGTTTATTGGTCAGTATACTGTGGTAAAATTGTTTTTTCTTCCTAACCGTGGGAGTTGATGTTGAGTCGAAAGCATACTAAAGAGCAGGCCTACCAAATACCACTCCCTCATCACATGATTCTTTCGTATTGTTTAGGCTACACTCATCCAACAATGTGTCTGTGTTTATGTGTTGTGTGATGCTTCCGACCTTTCTCTGTGTTACTGGCAAAGATTTTTGCCATTGCAAGAGTTCCATGTTGGACTTCACATCTGAACCTACAGCCATTCATCTTTTGCTCCACCACGAGACATACTTGGCTGAAATGTTTACCCCGGGTGCTTATAACAATTAGCTTCCATGTCGTCCTCTGGAAGTGAGTCCTGCCCATTGTGATTTTTCACTTTTCACCCTTCTTGGATTCAGGTGTGGTCCCCGGCCTTGTGTTTATGCTGCTCGGGGTGATGCTTGACGCCAGACATCGACACCACATCCAAACAATGGGCTGTTGCTCTGCTCGCCTCTCCTCAGCAGGTTAATCATTAGGATCGTTAGGCAGGGTGAATGGGGCTGTAATATGTCTTCCAAACTGCTTTGAGGCCCCTTTCTAAACTCCCTTGTTGTCACTCTCCCTTTACTCTCAATTTTGCTGTTTCTCTTGGCCCCCCTTTGCACACTATGTGCTATAAGATGATTACATTGAGAGAAGTGAAGAGGGCAATGAAGTACCTCTAATTTTTTGTCCGGACCGCCATAGTTGAAGACCCTATTGATGTGGGTGTTAGTGACTGAGTTGCTGAGTGACA
>JAPZDV010000004.1:8250164-8264791 GCA_029814665.1 Acanthurus lineatus | reverse complement strand
CACTCTACCTTTACTCTCAATTTTGCTGTTTCTCTTGGCCCACCTTTGCACACTATGTGCTATAAGATGATTACATTGAGAGAAGTGAAGAGGGCAATGAAGTACCTCTCATTTTTTGTCCGGACCGCCATAGTTGAAGACCCTATTGATGTGGGTGTTCGTGACTGAGTTGCTGAGTGACAAAGTTAAAGCATTGGTCAAATAGCTGAGTACTTGGCTGTTGCAATTTCAAAAAATGGCACCAACTAGCACAAGCTCTTTTATGTTATGTAATGGGGGAATATAGATATAGATATAGATAAAGATAAAGATAAAGATAAAGATAAAGATAAAGATAAAGATAAAGATATAGATAAAGCTATATTTGTCACTCTGTCAGTCATGATAAAATCCTCAACCAGACCTTGGAGAGGTTTAACAGGTACACACCATCCAGCCCTTTGTACAAGGTTTTGACCCAGTCTTGTTAACAATGTTACAAGACTTTTTTTTTCCATGTGGGGTGCAACAAAGAAAGAGATGATTAACTGCTATCATAGTAGACATACGCTCAGGATATATTCCTTCTATGGTTGTTCTGCAAAACAAAAAAATGTAATGTGACTCCAAGACAGAAACAACTGTAATGGAATCTGCACATTTGGCTTGTTATGATAAGTGAATACAAGTGTGAGAGGCCTAAACATGGTCTGGCGGGGAGAGAAATATATGTCACATCTAATGCTGGAAGCATGACTTGAGCAGAATGCCCTCAAGAACATGGCAAGAATTCTTGCTATGGCTAAACATCCCCGTTTGTCACTCCTGCGATCAGAGGGGTGGTATCCACGCACGCAGACAAGCTCAACATCGCCCACTTAACGGGGAGAATGCGCTTGTTTGAAAACAGCATTCCTCTCTGAGTGCTTTTATGGGAGAGTTTCTACATACACACGCATACCATCCTGAGCCCTGTATGTCCGCCTCTTCCCAGATTCACTGTTCTCAGGAGCACAACAGCTTTTTTCCCTCCATAATCCTATCATCACTATTCCTGCGAGCTGATTGGTCACTCCTTATCTGTGACTGAATAAACGGAGAGAGGTGTTCTCTCCTCCAACTGTCTTTTAAGACCACCTAGATTGCTATATCTCTGGTGGTATGTTGAAGTCCGTGGCAGTTTGTTAATCTTTTTTGGCTTTTCAGATATTTCATTTTCATTATGAAAGAGCATCACCTCATCTGTGATGTTTAAACTTATGCACTGCTTCAAGGAGTGGACACTTAAGGTGACTGACCTTGACGATAGCGCTACATTTTTCAATGTCAAATTACGAGATACAGTATCTTTGATGAAGAGAATTCAACACTAGTTGTGTGTATCCAGTCTCCCATTCATTGCCAAGAAAGCAATTATCCACCCATGTATTTATACACAAACTGCTCTGGCACTAAAATCACCGAAAGTATTTACATTCTGTACACTCATGTTAGATGTACATGTTTACTATTTTGTGGTTCAGTGCAGTGAAGGTGTCCACTTAATGTATCCTTAATTGTCCCGATTTATTTCTTTCCGTCTGCAGAGAGAATCATAGACAGCATATTAACTACCACGAAAAATTATGGACTTGGAGAGGAGCTGGACAGGTAATTGCTGTTGCTCATCCACAAACACAGGAAGTCCAGTTATTGTCGATCCATCACATCCTAATTTTACTTACTTCTGACCCTCCCATCTTGCAGTCTCAGCTGTAAAAGATGCATCATTGTGGGCAACGGGGGCATCCTGTCCAACAAGTCTCTTGGCTCCCGTATAGATGACTACGATGTTGTAGTGAGGTAAGATTACACTAACAGTTATGTTTATGAACTTTATAATACACAAGGCAAAACAGCAAGAGCAGGATGGAAACAATACTATTTGTGATTTGGTGTGATTAAAATAACTTATCAAGGTGTATGTGCAGTCATTGATGGAGCTTAAAATAAATACATTTATTTTGCATTGGCAGGTTAAATGAAGCCCCAGTAACTGGTTATGGCAAAGATGTGGGGACCAAAACCACCATCAGGATAACCTATCCAGAGGGAGCCATCCAGAAGCCTGAAAACTACGAAAAAGACTCACTTTTTGTTTTTTCTGCTTTCAAACCCCTGGATTTCAAGTGGCTCAGACAGATGGTCTTCAAGGAGAAACTGGTAAGGATATTTTTAAATCATTAAAGAACAAAAATGAAATCCTCAACATATCAAACACACACAGAGCCATAAGAGAGAGGAGTAGTGACTCAGCAGACATAAAAGAATCAAAGTAAAATGTCTCTGTGACACTTGCACTCTAAGCTTTAGATCCACTGATTCCCTGTGTAATTTGTATCCTCACTCCTGAGCTCCTGCACCCACTGAATTGTACTGCAGGGAATTTCTACATTTCTTACTGTCTAAATGTTTTTTAAATATTATTAAAGTAGAACATACTGTAGCAGGATAACCTTTAATCACATTCTGAACATTCCTTCCTTTGGGAATGTAAGCTGTGCTTCATGAAGGAGTTAAGAGGACAATATATAAAAGAGATGTTTCAGATAGTTTGAATGCCTAATGTAGAAAGGACAGTTGAGAAAAAAACCAACAATTGCACTTAAGTTTTTTTGTCCTTTTTTCTCTGGCCACATCTTGAATGTTCTTTAAGTCTGGAATCTGCTCCTCCCTCCTCTTGTATGTAAGAAATGCACAAGACAATCATTGTAATAGTGTGGCCCTGTGGCCACATAGTGTGGGAAAAAGGAAGAAAGGAGATGCAAACCACAGCTCACTGACCATCACTCACTGTGGCAGGAACAGCTAGTTTAGTAGTTCACGGTTTAAAAAAGAAACAGGTGAAAGTGGTCAGTGCCTTTTTAATGCTACATTGCCATTTTCTCAATAATCTGGTAGTTTGGATTTTGGTGTTCTAATAATTAAGGGTTAATGTACTGCATCATAAATCTTGTGAATGTTCTTATGATTGCATATCTGTTTTAAATTGGCCTCTTAATCACAAGTACCTGACTGAATGGCAGAACTGCCCCTCCCTTATCTTTTGACATATTACAGGAGAAAGTCATTTTTATTACCATTATTGTCCCTTTTTATATTCATCTACAATAAGAAAGCTCTCATGAGCACTTTGTTTTGTCCCTTTTGAACATTCTCTAGAATCCCTCTGAGATATTTTTCTTGGTCCATCCAAATTCAGGAGAGTGGTAGAACAAAAAACATAAATATTATTATTCTACATTACTGACCATTTTTCAAAGAGTGGAGTGTTAAAGAAGTTGTTTTACATTTTATTTTTACATTTTCCTTAACCGTGCAAAGGCTCCTCTGTGATCCTGAAAAGCACAGGTTTACACAAGCAGGATTGCTTAAGTTGTTTACCCCATTCTTCATGAAGATGCTTCTGTGAGCCCACAAGTGGGGAAACCTGCTTAATTCTCCTGCACAGCTGTGTGATGGTGAGAGAGCAGCTGCCAGCTGGATTTTCTTCACAAGGTGACATTCGTCAAAATAGTACAGTCACGAAAGAAGGGTGAGAAAAAAATAAATAGAAAAGAACAATACTGTTTCAACAGGGTATGGAAAGGGCATACAATAACAAGCTGAAACTACTTGTGTTGTAGTTGAAGTAAAGGTTGAAAAAACAAAATAAAGAGGGAAAGGAAAAAGTAAAATAGGGTAAAGAGAAAATAGCAAGAGAAAAGAAATGTGCAGTGAAAGGTATCAGTAAAGTGAAATGGAGGTAAATAGCTTGGCTTGCTGGCTGATGGCCTCTTTAGCTCTTGATAGTGCCCAGATTTTACTTGTGTGTCAGAACGAAAGGACAGTGGAAATGACTGGCTTGGATAATTGATCTGGCCCCTGGCGTCTGACTCAGCCCCCTTTGATCTGCTGTGGGAGAAAGAATGTTTCATATGGGTTAAAAATCGGAGTTTCGGGGGTTGGATGGGGGTCAGTGAGTTTTGGTCAGAATCTTGATGATCATATAGAAGAAGAGCATTGATAGTAATGCAATAAGCCATGTATGACTTCAGGAAACCTTTTTATAAAGTAAATCTGCAGTGGTTGACTTGCCATCCTATAAATACATCACATAAATACAATATATCATTCTGTGTTTAATGACTGCACGACGAAGGTGACTGGACTCTTTGTTGGTGCAGCATCATAGATTGGCTTAGTTCATCTTGTCTGGGGAAACATACACATCCATGTCATACACAAATTAATACAAACCATAGCACCAATCTATGAGATAATTGATAGAGCCTAATAAATTATTTGCCATAGGAAAATTCCAAGGTTGAACATATGAAATTAAGCTTATCTATTAATAAATATGCTAAGAAATTGATTTCCTGTTCTAAATTTACTTTCTTTGAGTTGGGGGAAAAAATCTTGTTTTAGTAATCACAAGCGTTTTTAATGTTAGACAACATTATATCTTGTAACTGATCTTTTCATTTTTATGTGACTTTAGTTTCCGGTTGTAAGTTTAGAAAGGTATTTTCTTTGCTCTCCACATGCTTAACCATGTCAATACTTTCATTTCCGTGAAGAATTAACTGGATTAATGTGTTCCGGAGCCTCTCTGACAGTCCTGATTGAGCAACAATTATCATGCGGTTTCTTCAGTAGGCTTGGCTATCAAAACACTAAAAGGTGTGACTATTGATATTTTCATCTTCAAAAAAAACCTTCCCAATGCCTCCAAGCTGTTATTATAAGCCCTCGTAATTTCTGGGATACAAGAAAACACAGACACAAACACAGTATTTTACAACCATAAAATTTTAAAATGTGGTTTTAGTTTATAAAAATCAGCCATAACAGTGGCTGAGGTGAATGTATGGAAAAGAAAAATGTTGCTGTTTTGGTGTCCCACAAACACACAATAATGTCAAAGACACCCATTAAGAGAGAGAGGTGGTGAGGTGTAACCACAGTCGCACATTATGTAAGGAAAAAAATAGAAAAACATGCATCTGTTTCTGGTCATTGCAAACAAGGAGAAACTGTGCCTGAACGTGAGAGAAGTCTGTTTCATTCACTCACCCAATGTATTTTACAACAATTAGTGCAATATTGTGCAACATTAACTCATTGATATTCATCAAATTTTAATGGTTGGACACTGTATTATCACAAATTAACAAAAAAAAGTCTTTATGTCCCTTTTCCTTTCTTTTTTAACCATCCTATATGCATACCGTTTAGCGGCCTTGGGGTTTATTTTAGTGATAATTTAAATGGACCTTTAATGATAACTTAAACAATATAATGAAAAAAGTTAAAATGACTGTGGTATATACACTGTGCTCTAACTTAATTTATTGTTCCATCCATTACTTTTTGGATGGAAAAGAATAAAGTATGGGAGGAAGTCTTGTTGATTTAAAATGATTACTTCAGGACAATACACTAAGATGAGTGGTATGTACATTTTAACTCATAAGTAGCCACATAAGCCTTTTAAAAGCAGATACAAAGCAGTATGACCCTTTTTTTTAAAAAAACCACAGGTTACCCAAGCAACGATATCTGTTTACTATGGAAAGTGAACTTTAAGTCTCAGAAACAACATAAAAAGAACTAAAGTGCTGTTTAAAGACTGTTATCCTGGCTCAAATAGCCTGTATAGACTAATGCAGTGGAAACATAAATATTAAGAGGTGTTTATGTTTGTATGTACATGTGCCTTGTGCAAACTCAGGAACACATTTACAAAAACTGACTCATAAATGTGACATAATTGACTCATATATTTTACTTTCACTTATTACAAGAAGACATGTATATAAAATAATAAAATAAAACTGTCAGAGAAACTTTGTAAGTAGACTGATATTAAAGGTTTTAGGATATAAAATCTTCAGCAAGTAGCAGCAAGCATCACTCCCTTATAATTTACCCATGTAGTTCATACCAGAGCGAAAGCTAATATAGCCTCAGACAGAGTCCTTTGGGTGCTTTTATGTCCACTGGTCCATCAGGGGATTTGTTTGTGTGACCTACACACTCACAGCTGGAAGGGATGCACAGCCTTTTCACTCTGCTTCTGCAGCTATGAAAGCAAGTGTATGTCTTTGAAAGGTTAGTGGGTGGTGCACAGTTGTTGTGCAGCCGCAAGTGACTCATACAGCCTGTTGTCAGCTTGCTTGACTATTCTGTGCTTTTGTGGCTTTTCAAATGCCTACAGCTCTGTCTTGGATGGCTACAGAATACAAATTAGCGGGGTAATTTCCCAATCTGTTATTTAGTGTACACATACAAACTCCCACATGCTCACACAGGCACAGAGTAATAAACTTTGGAGCAAAATTTAGAGTAAAAAGGAAACTTTGCCAGTTTCCATCCAGCTTCATATCATTAAGATGTGGTATTTTATACAAATGAACGGTCATTGAGTTTACATGCACGGATGCAGTAAGTTCAAAAATGACATTTAATTGCACTATGTCATTGACTGGGTAAATAGCAGCCAGGGAAGAATTGATTCAATCACAAAAATATATCTGACACCTGTACCGTATATGTCAGTATGCCCCCTTACAGTCAGTTGCAATCTGACTTTTTTTGATTGACCTTTTGCATTACATATCAAGCAAGTTAGCAACAGCAATTAGAGTCCTCGATGAGTGGAGTTTGCTAATAGTTCGCCATTCTGAGTTTCTCATCCATCCATATATTTTAGGATATTTAACTTCCTAAAAGCTGAAACAACTTACTGTTGTCTGTAACTGTACTCCTGCAGTCAAAATGTTGTTTTGTTTTAGTCTTTGTGGGGTTTTTGTGTTTTGTTTTTTTTTTTCCTATTACTCGCCATGATGATATCTCCTCAACTGTTTGCTGTATAAACTCCGGCTTAAAAACTTAGATGCCTTGAGTAAATCCACCCCTCCTACAGTATCTAGGTATGCTGGTCTGTCTCCAGTGAGACTAAGCCCATCATATTTCTTGTCTCAAACGTCTTTGGAGAGAAATTTTTAGTGGACTGTTTAACTCCTCAATAAGAAAGTTCGTGCCCAGACCTTCATTGCTTGAAACTGGACATGCCAAGAGCCCCGCACACAGATCACTCCTGACCAGCCGGGGTGTTGTGGGTCCTCAGCAGCGAGTGCGTTATAGTTGTTTAAGACATGTCTGAATTTTGAGTAAAGGGATATCTAAACCTAACCCATCTCTAGTTTTTCGTCTTGTCACATAGAACCAATTTTTTTTTATATCTGTCTTTCTCTTTCATTGATAGCCAACTATTATGAAAAAGCCATCTTTCAAGCCATGAAATACTTTTAAACCTTGATGCTGATCAGATCTCAGGCTTACAGACACAGTTCTCTCTGAATTTGTCTCACGTTTAAGGTCTACTACTTTTACAAATTGATTTGCAGCATCACAAGGCTTCTAATTTTAGTCCCTCATTACTTCAGACCTCTGTGATTACAACTCTGTCACTCTGCTTTAAAGTCTGACTGCACGTACACAGCAACCTGGTTGATTGCCCTGTTACATGCTGTTTACAACTGTGCTCAAACACAATTTTCACAATTGCTGATATATCCTTTTTTTTAATCTAGTTTTAAATTTTTCCTCTCATGCACACACTCTCAGTTCATGCACACACAGCCACAGCCACAGTTGTTTGTATATGCAGGGATATTTTCAAACAGAGCCAGTGAAGGATATACAGCTGGTGGTAAACATGGGGTTCAAAGGTGGAGTGTCGGTGTTCTATCTCTCCTGTTTGTTTACAGAAGCTCTCTCTGCTCTCTGCAGGCCAGGGAGATAAATGATGGATGGAGATAATTTTAGGTAGAGTATACTCTCCTTTAATAGAAATAGAGCCTTGGGTTCTTCATCAGAAGTATCAAAATACTGTAGTGAAGCCAGTACTTTTAAAAACATTGCACATCTCTGCCAAAAATCCAGTGTGCAGGGAGTTGTCATTACAGCAATAGCCTTCACATCACTAACAAATTTTCAAATGAACTTCTTCCTGATAAAATGATGTTATGAGGCATTTCCTTTGGGAAATTTCTGTAAAGCAAACATTCTTTCAGATTATATAAAAATTGGATTGAAACTCACTGTCACTTAAGACACTCTTTTAGACCAAAATAGCAGCTATATGGCTCTTTAGTATGCCCAAACTTCTGTGCAGGAACCCAAAGTAGCATGAATACATGCATTCATAAACATTTATATACTTGTAAACATGGATTTTGAACATGAACCAAGTGACTAACATAGGGTCCGGATGTCACTAATTACCAGGAGTGTCGTGTTTCAAAAATGAGTCATCTACCTTACCGGCAATGATTAACAGTCAGATGTCCTCTTGGTTCCTTTAGTGGTATTTTCTGATGCAATGGATGTTTGGTAATTAACTATTTATGTTAAGTTAAGGAATACTTTAACTTGTCACTTCAAGAAGTAATTTGTTTTTTTTAAGCCAGATACCAAAGGGGTCCTGCCAATGGGCCAAAGCAGCAACCTGTTCACATGCAACGCCAAATTCCATTGGACCTTTGGTAAAGCGAAAATAAAACTGTTAACCAGCTTTTGTTTTTCAGAGTGTTACCCTGTTAGCTCTTTTAATAATATCTTTAATACAACCTTGTGTACTGCATAAAATCACATCACATTTTCAAATGATTACATTATGGGGGGGGGGGGTTGTTTGTTTGGGTTTTTTTTGTTTGTTTGTTTTAGAGATAGGGATTGAACAAGTTTTTAGGTTCAGAATGCATTTAAGTGTTGGCACTGTTTTCATGCTTGATGTCATGGGAGTGTGAAGACAAGGCTAGGAACAGAGAAACCATGACCTCAAAGAGGGCAGGGGTTTTGGTATTTGTCAAGAAAAGCAAGGGCAAATTAGGGAATTCTTCAGATTCCTGGTTAACAAAAGGAAATAAAACAACCAGAGATTTTTACCCCTTTGGATTTTAGAAATTGTGGTCCCCTGCTGTGCACCTCATCTTTTACTACCTAACATTCTTTCTGAAATGGTTCCTCTTGTATGTGGTTAGACACTGCAACTTGTAAACTCAAAGGTCCAACATGTACACAGTGCTAATGACCTCCAGACAATCTTAACTGTGATTGTTAGGAGTTCAGAGCCGCCGTTTTTGTTTCTAATTAGCTTTAAATCTATCTTCCGGGATCCAGTCCACCTCATTTGAGTCGTCCTCCTCATAAACATCAAACACAACCACATCCTCAGACAGTCGTTTGCAGGACTGAAGAAGCCAGATAGGTCCAAATTGTCTGATAGCTGTCTGTCAAGGTAGACCAGGCATCTGTGTCAATCCAGCCATATTATGAGATCATTCTGAGGGATACACAAGAATAGGTCAAAACTTGAAAATCAATCTACTGTTTCTGGTTCCTGCTTGCAACCAAATTGAAAACTGAGGTTTGTCTGTATTTGTTTACACCGAAGGGCTTTAAAACCACCCTCAGTACTCTGGCAGATGTGAAACTTTTTTGTTCTTCCCTTTCCCCTCATATTACAGCTCGGTTCAGTGCTCCTCATTTCTTCGTTCTCTTGGGAACTGTAAACTAAGCTTTCCGCTTCCCTCAATACAGAGAAACATTTTAGCTTAAAGGTGAGTTAAGTTTCATTGGCTGCACTGCAAACCATAAACACAAGGATGGATAAGTTTAAGTTGTAAACCAGGCGGTTTCTTATTTTGACATTTTAACATCTGGGGAGTAAAATGCTACTGAGGTGTATTTTTTTCAGTTTTATGAAACAGGAAAAGGATACATGTTTATGTTTATGCTTACCTTATTTAAGTCTCAACCCCTTACTAGCTTGTAGTGTTTCTTTTTGAAGGTTTGTACTTGACCTCTGATGCCCCTAGCTGTTTTGAACATATATGTGATTCATATATTTTCCATTTCAGCACTATTTTCTTTTTTTTAACTCTATGTATCACTTTTTCCATCTGTTTGATCCCTCACTTGACTTGGCTTACAGCAGGTCTTTTTCTCACTCCCTGACATTGTCCTTCTCTAATCCTGCGCTTTGAGCTCCTTTGCTCATGGGTTGTATGACTATGATTTTGCCCACAGCTGTGAAATTACAAGACAAAGACATATAGCCTTTGCAAAGTATCTGTTGCAACTGAAAACGCTGACATAAAAAAACTGGGTGCTTTTAAGGTAGCCTTTTTTGCAGCAGTTACACACAGGAAGCAGAGTAATTTAATTTAAATTTTACAAGCTCTTTAACATGATCTTATGCATAAAACAAGCTTGTGTTGGGACTTCATTATATCCTCCCTTAAAATCCCAAGTGTTGAGGGTTTTGTTCACAGCATGTGAGCAAACCAAAAAAGTTACACAAATAAAATTAATAACAACTAAGATACAAGTTTAGATGCCCAAGAAGTGGGTTTTCAATCAAATACGACTTTTGCAAATTTTCTATTTGTTTATAAAACAACTTGAGAACCTACCTGGAATGTATCACAAGTGGAGTTATCAATTCCTAGTTAACCTTCTTCTCACTGACTGAGGTCCTGCTCTTTACAGTCTAGCTCAATAAGTTGCAAACAATTAGCTCTCCCAGTTCAAGGTTGTTTTAACAGGTGCTTCACTGAAGCACGCAGCCTTGTGCACACACTTAAGTCTAATAATCGTGACCAATTTGTCCATAAAGCTGTCACAAGAGAAGGGAACCAGCCATTTCCTCTCTGACCACAGCCCGCGTCAGGCCCCAAACACCAAAGCTACACCCATCCATTCACCTTCTTAGGGTTTGCGTGTCAGTGTTGTGAGTACATGGTATAGGGGCACTCTGGGCTTCCTGTTCTGTCACGGGCAGAGCCACAGGCTGAGTGGTTTTTCTCTTGACTAATACACACTCACATGGAGGTTAGTGGTCAGTCCACAGTGAAAGCCACATCCTGTTCCCTGGTGGCTGTTTGCTTTGAGTACTACTTCAGCGGTGCAGTTATGAAACAGTCATGAAACTTTGAACAGAATTGCTCATAATTAACAAGTCATTCAACTTTTTCTCTTAAGATTAAAGATAAGATAAGTTAAAATGAATTCTTACTCAACTTGCCTTGTATCATCATTGCATTTCTTAGTATTTACTCCCAGTAACAACCCACAAACAAACTCTTCACTGCCGTCACTTTGCAGCTCCTCTGGAGCAGATTCAGAGCCAAGCAAGGGTGGACTGTTGTCATAAACTTTCCCTGTCCTGTCCATCCTAAATGGTGCAGGTTTGAGTTAGTGGCCTTTACTGTAAGCAGCTTCCAACATTCCTAAATCATAACAGTGCCCACAACCTCCGACCTTCACCATTGTGAATCCTTACATACTTATCGCTCTTAAATTTCTCAAAGCTACCTGTATTCTGCCAGCTGTCTGTATACCTTCAAAGAGATCCCCACCCCATGACATTTTTGTCTATGTACATGTCAAGTCCTTGCTGTTTAAAGCGAGGGGTGTGTGTGTCATTAGCTTCACTCCTTCCTAGAATAAAGGGGGAAAAAAAGCATCACCCTCTTTATTCAGCGTACACAGACGTGCACACACATCCAAACAGTGCTGTTAAATAGATTCTTGGCAAACACAAGCTGTGTTGACAGGAGAGATGAGCTGCTGTTCCTGTTGCAGCTTGCCGAAGGCACAGAGCCGGGCCCACATTCAAAAAGAGCCGCCACTGTTGAAGCCACAAAGCCAGCAGACTTGTTGCTACTGCCCCTGCCAAAACACACAGACACACACATACACATGCATGCACACAGTCATGCATCGCCATATCAAAGGCAGCTGGGCGGGTGCTTAACTATTTGAACAGGTGATTCCCATTTTCATCTGCTGACCCTGTTGGCTTCATGCCTTTTAGGAAGTCGGACCGTCAGGCAAGTCAATCACGCACTGCAGGTTCGTTTCATGTTTGTTTCTTTATTATCTGAAGTACTGAAGTAAGGGGACTGATTTAGTTTTAAAGGTGTAATCTTGTCCATTTTACTTAAAATGTCAAAAACTCTTAGTTTTTTGCATGAGGGGAATGGACTTTAATTTTCCATGGTTCTTTTTTGTGAGTTTGTGTCTCATTTTCCTAATTCTCAGTGGTTTTTGTGGTATGGCAGAGCTGAACAAATGCACGTTAACAGAGTTACATAATATTACAGTTCTGCTGGCCTGTCTGACTGGTTGCCTCAGCCACTGATGATGATTACATTGTGAAATGTGCAGATATGTTATGGGGTTCGTGATTTTTCAACCGCACAACATCAGGAGATTATAAATGTAGACTTGAGGTTAACAAGCACATTTCCACAATTAATAACAATGCAGTGTACCAACATACTAACATGCAAACACTGCCACTGAATGAGCAACTTGGCTGTCAGAAGCACAGAGGTTGTGATCGAGAAACAGTAAGTCCTGATAAGAGAGTCAAGAAAAATCCTAATAAGGATGTCTTAGGAAAGAGTTCAAGATCAATCCAGCAACAGAAATGTTTGTTTCATCAGTGTGTGCAAACATGGCTTTACTTGCTAAGACTAAATCATCCCTAACATCATTAGATCATTATCATCAGCCTTTTCTGTCATTTCTCTTTCTTTAGTCTTGTTTTGAGTCAGTTGGAAAGGCTCTTTTAACTAATAACAGTATTTTTTATTTATGTTTTAATTAGAGACAGTTTATGTCTGCTGTTACATGAGAAATAGTACACAAATTCAGTGAAGAAATGTGTGTAAGAAATGCTTTTGGGATTATTTTCCTCCCACAAAAAGAGACAAAGAAGGTATAGTTACATTTCATTGAAGAAAAAGATTTTCATATTTATCAGGGGACCTCATCCTTTTTTTCTACAAGAAAGAGAAAAACCTTTTAGAGGTGGTCTGTTAAGGTCTGCGGGGCAGCCACCCCCCTCACCCAGTGCCTCATTCTGCTCCTACCAGGGGTCGTAATTACTGATGTCCCGCGAGCCCCTCACCCTGACTTCATCCATTAAAGGCCCAAAAGCCATTTCCCTAATCAGAGCTGGTATTGGGTCTGGCTCCTGTGTTTTATGTCAGTGCAACACAGGATAATCTCACTTTGATGTTTGGTTGGTAAATTGCAGTTGGCTGTCCACCATTGAGGTGTCATCATGTCAATGTCACATCTGTGTTTGATGCACAGGAATCTGACCTTGCAGAGAAACCTTGCAGTTAAGTGTTTGTGTTGAAAAGAACTCATACACAATTTTCTGTTTTTCCTCCCTTCTTCTTGTTTGTGTTTCTGTCTGTTTCCTTGCCAAAACCTCAGAGGGGCATAGAGGGTTTTTGGAAGTCGGTGGCTCACTATGTGCCTCGGGAGCCAACAGAGATAAGAATCCTCAATCCCTACTTCATCCAGGAGGCTGCCTTCCAGTTCATAGGCCTGCCCTTCAACAATGGCCTCATGGGCAAAGGGGTAAGGCGTATGCAGGCTCACACACACACCCACACAATGTCATGATTTTCCTTTGCCAACTTTTTGAAATTTTTCTTGAAAGTTTCAAGATTTACTGATAATATGGAGTCAAAAATTAACACACAAAAGATTTAAATCTATATATATATATATATATCCAAGTAAGTGATTGGGAATTGACAATCATTGGAGCAAGCCAACAAAAAGGCACACATAGAGCAATTGGATTAGAAATTTTTAAATGGAAATGAACAGAAAAATCTAATGCTGGATGAGTGGATACACACATTACGATCAGTGATCAAAATCAGAACCACTTCACTGAAATCAAGGTGTATGGCACTATTATCCCCTTAGATAAAAGATGGACAAAAAACCCCAAACATTACATAATCAGCTGTTCTTGCAGTATTTTCAGTGAAGTTAGAAACTCATGTAACACACAAACTCTTTGGCTAAAGTTATGGGAATTATTTGTATTTTTTCACTTTTTTAAATCTAAAAATACATATGATCTGCTGTTACTTAGATATTTCTGCCCTTTATTCTTAAGGTTTTCTTGGAGGTTGCACACCTCCACTATTTTAAAAATACAAGGGAGGAAAGAGAAAGTAGATTCAGAAAAAAAAAAAATTCTCATTGTTAACATTGCTTGAATGTTGAATACCTGCTATAAACCTGGTATTTCAGTACTCTTTTGTTATTATTCACTGTTAGAAGTTGATGTAGGCCATTGCTCATGAATCATGTTCAGTGTATCAGGTCCAAGCCAAAGACAAGAGAGCTTTTTATGGTACAAAAAATGAACACGTTTTAGCTTGTGACCAGCTAAGTACAGAGCAGGAAAAAATCTGCAGTAATGCTCCAGGAGGATTTGAAATCAAATATGGGGTGTAACATGGTTGTGCATGAAATATCCTGTTTGCATTCACATATCACTGAGTTGTGAGTATGTGTGTTTGTTGGTAAGAAGAGGGAGGTGTTGTCAGAGAATGGGAGAGGACATGAGGTGTGTATCACTGAAGCTCTGCCCTCTGGGGCCACCAAAACACCCCTTCATGAACTCCGCTCTGCAACATGTGTTCAACATGTGAACATCTGGCCTGTGTGTGTGTGTGTGTGTGTGTGTGTGTGTGTGTGTGTGTGTGTGTGTGTGTGTGTGTGTGTGTGTGTGTGTG
>JAPZDV010000004.1:8209693-8245062 GCA_029814665.1 Acanthurus lineatus | reverse complement strand
TATATATATATATATATAGAGAGAGAGAGAGAGAGAGAGAGAGAGAGAGAGAGAGAGAGAGAGAGAGAGAGAGAGAGAGAGAGAGAGACACCATGAATCTGAAAACTAACCCACAGGTTTCAGTGCATATATGAATGCTTATTCAGTAATGAGGAATTTTTTTAAAACCACTCTGAGGTAGTGTTTTTTTCTTCTGATTCTCTCACAGTCATGGACACACAACATATCCAAGGAGAATGAGTTCCTCCGCAAGCTGGTGAAGGCCAACGTCATCACAGACCTGACCAATGGTATCTGAGTTTACACCCACTCACAGTCTCCTTCTGCCTTTCCCAAAGGACTGCTGAACAGGAAGCAGGGAAAGGGATCAACTCTGGGGGAAAGAACCCTTATAATGCAGGTGGCCTGTCCAGCGTCTGAGTTTTCCAATCAAAGGAGATTATTTAAAAATTTTCAAAAAAGATACAAGAGGGTTTCTGTGGAGTGATGCACACATGTGCCTTCTGAACCAAAGACCCCTGCTGACTGAGGCAGGGAGAGGGGGACATGGGGAGAACTTGATCTTCCTGTTTCCCGTCATATCGAGAGACAGTCGGAGGAAAGGTCTGCCGGCCATGCGCTACAGCATTCACCTCAGCCCCCTCCCCAAATATCACATGAATGAACAGAAAGAACAGAGGTGTAATGCTGACGTGCAGATGTCAGGATTAAGCTCGACCTACTGGGGACAGGAGAGAAAGGAATGAGCAGAGGACGGTAACGGAGCGCGTGTGGGGATGGGTTGAGTATTCGCTGTGCCAAACGTACCTCGTACAGGGGAAGAGGTCGTCCTCCTCTCCCGTTGCTGCCTGAATGTATTCACTATCCTCAGTGTAAATATCAAAGATTTTTACTGTGCTTTTTAACCAGCTGCAGCAGCCTCCCCTAACCCCCCATCCCCCCACCTACCATTTGTCCATTCATTCAGTCACTTTTTAACCCTCGATTCGCTTCCCTGATTAACATTTGCCAAGCCAGATGACAGCAGATACATCTGTGAGGGTCCCTTTGCAAACAGACTGGTACCACTTGGAGACACTAACCTTCGTGTTTTTAGGAACACACAGACTTGAGTTTTTTGCAGTTTCTTCTGTAAAGTCATTTGTTTGTAAGGGATTTTAATCGGTGACTCTACAAGTTCGTAAATCTGGCTCTACAGAGTGTTTGTGTATGTCGCGATAATGTCTGGATGGTTAGTTCTCCCAGTGTGGCTAAGAATTCACCAAAAACTTTAAGATTTATTTGAATTTTTTTTTTTTAAATGTTAAGTTTTCGCTTTTGTTTTAAACGATGATTTTAGCTGTGTAAGATTGTCTTTGATTAATAACATTGAAAGCATGGATGAGGAAAATGTGTGTTAATTTGTTTTCAATGAATCTAAATTATTTTTGTGGGACACCCGGCTCTGGCAGATAAGCCTAAAAGTTAAATGTCTTTCTTCCTCTTGTGTTTTTGTAAATCTTTCTTCCTCTCTGTTCATTCATGGTGAGTTGGTACTGTCTTCATCATTTCATCAGCTGTGAGCGTGCAGGCTGCAGCGCAGATATACAGTATCTTGTCCTGCCTCGTTCAAGGAGAGCAGATTCTGTATGTTTGTTTCCCTTTCCAACCTCCTGTTGCTGCAGATTTTCTAGTTCTTCAGTAAATAATGAAATCTTGGATTGTAGGATATAAATAAATATATATAATTTTGTTATTAGCTTAATTTTAATTATTTATTTTGTTATAAAGTCCCAGCGTCTTGGTCACAGGCAGGCCTGCATCCCTTTGATTTGTTCAGTAAAAACACAAAAGTTTGCGTTTGTGTCTCTGTCCAACCACCGCCATGTGCTTCCTCAGAGACTGCATCATCTTCTAAGTTTGTGGCAGGAGCAGAGTTGCAATCAAATCCACTGATAATCTGTTTTAATTTGGTTTTGTGCTTGTTAGATGGCAGCTTTTATGTCTTTGCAGTTTCACACAATACATGTGCTCTTTTGTGACGTCGGACACATCAAAGACATTTCTTGAATTTTCTTACTGAGAGAATCTAATGAGGTGATAAATGCCACGCTTAGTCCAAATCCACTTTTCATGTGCTGCTCAGGCCTCTGCAGAGGAAGGTCCTGCCACATGCTTTTCAGTATTTCAACACTGCATTTAAGTGTTCAGTATTACACAATCAAACCTTTTGCTTCCCCGATGTGAGAATGTCAAAATGTCATATCTGTTTGCTTTTTGTCTTTTTATCAAATGAATGCGATAAACTGCTTTATATAGTGATGGTGCATATGAATACTGCTTAACCAAAGCAGGTTTTTTCTTATTTTACAGCTTTTATTGAATCATTGTCAAATGACAATTCAATGGGGTTTTCACCTATTTTCTGTTTTTACTTCTTCATTGGAAGTGCATATTTACTGTACATTGTACACACACACATACAGGGTCACTTCCATTGCTCTCAGTCAGTAAGCTGCTCTTATTGCATCTGTTTCTTTGCTCCGTCACATGTTGCTCTCTTTGTTTAGTTTTCACAGTCGCTGCTGAGATCCTGCAGCAAAGTCCCAGTCCCTTCAGGGCAGTTCCTCTGCATTTGAAGGAATGGATCACTTTTTGAAAACTAGGCTCTGTTCAGGACTTTATTTTTTTGAGAGCAAAGGTACATGAAACAGCTGACCATTGCACTATCATGAGGCGCTCTCAGTGCCTTACACCTCATCACCTAGAAACTTTAGTGAGGAGTCCCATACGGAAACTGCGGCTCAGCCAGTTAGTAAGATCTTCTCCCAGTCAGGACAGCTCACTCCTCCATGTTTGATTTGGGACCAGTTCATTTCATATCTGTGCTTTATATACGGTCTCTGGAGACTTGAAGCCCCATACTGGTGGTTTTGAATATTTTAGCCTGTAAACTACATATGTAAGTGTTGCATTGACGATAATTGTTGCAATACAAGAATGATAACATTCACTTTTTGCTTCAGTTATCATTTCTTTGTCTGCAACAACAACACAGCAAATCAAAAGTATGTTTTCGACAGCTTTTTATTAAAATAACAGTCCACCAGTTTCACACATCCAACAAATCTGACCTTGTGTTTTTGAAGCTGGACTGCATACTAGAAATCAGAGTCAGGATACTTTGCTTTTTCTGCTGCTACTAGTTTAATCGGTCTTCCTTTTCCTTTTTTTTCTTTTTTTCTTTTGAACCCATAACTGTATGCAAGTGCAATACTAAATCACTGGAGTTCCTACTTAATGCTTGAATGTTGCAACATCCATGAATGCACCAGCAAGTGAGACTTTGAAAGTGGTCCCTGGCTGACCCTGCAGGACCAAACGATCATTACGGGACCTGACATGTAATAATGTATAACAGACAGGTTTGATTTTGCAGAGGGAAGACTGTCACTGATAAATTTATTTGAAACCAGCTGCAACTTGGACGGTAGAAATTAAACTAAAATCTTATTGTATGTTTTGGAAAGTGTTTGCTAGTAATATAAAATATTTGCTCAGTGGGCTAACACACAACAACTAACATGCCAAACCACCAGTATGGTCTTTAAAGCTTTGAGATTAAGCAGATCTTTAGTTGGAGTGAGTTCTTTTTCTGCTTTTTTTGCTTCTAGCTTTGAAATTTTTATGAATGCTGGAGGAGTTCAAATGGATTGGACCCAAATCGCCTCTTCTGATTCTCATATTAAAGCTGAATGTATTGGCTTTCATCATATTTATTAACCTTTCTTTTGTTTTTTTTTTACATTTCACCATCATCAGTGGGAAGTCAACGTGATCAAAAGTGTTACTGTTTTTATATGCAGTTCTAAATGGCTTTCTGCAACTCAATAAATAAGTTTGTAATGGATATTTGCCTGTGCATGTTGTTTGCATCCCTCGACTGCTTTGTGGAGATACTGGATATATTTTTACCCAACAACTCAGCGGTGTTTGTTTCTTTTTCGTTTGTTTTGTATTTTTTCTTTTGTATATACAGATTTCTGTACACTGTGAATTTTCAGTATATATAGTAAATATTTTTGATGTAATTAGTCTACTTTCTGTTTTGTCTCAACAGACATGCAGTACTTTTTATTCTTGCTTTTATCTAAGTGCAACAGCCTGAATGTCTTTGCAGACTGTTGTTGTCAATGTCTCAGTCTAACAGGCTTCATGTTGAAGAGTCCTTATGTCACCATGTTATTCAGCATCCATCACATATTCTGTCTGCTTGTTACTAAGCAGCACTGCATCCCCACAGGCTGTTTAATTGTCACTAAATTTAAACACTGGAATTCATGTAATGGGCATGATGTGACAATTATTTATATGACAGTAGTTATAACTTCCAAAGATAGACTTTGTGTGTTTAAAGAGAGCTGTGGGGATCAAATTTTTTGTAGGTTTTCCCAAAAGTTAGAATTACCCTGGTTCTCTTAACAAAAAGTTAGTTGAATTTGCCATCAGATATTTTTTCTTTCCAGAAAAAAAAATCTGAAAAAAAAAAATTTTCAGACACATTTTGTTCAGCAAGATAGTTTTCACAAATAATAACTGTTAGGATTTTGAAGTGAAAATGTAATGGCCAGAAGTGAAAGCTAATGCTAGGCTATAATCCAACGATACCACCACCATGACTTCAACATCACTACCAGTAGGCTTCCCACTTCACTTTACACTACACACATTCTAACTACACAAGAGAACAATTTGAAAATTTTGAGTTAAAATAATTTGCAAGAGAGCGAGTATAAACACAACGAAGCTGTAAAGCTGACTTGAAAGTAGGTAAGTCAACATGTTTGATATGATGATGTTTAAAATCCTTTAAAACCTTTGTAGTCTCATTAAGTCACTTGTAAGCAACCATCTTTTCTAAACATATAAGAGCTTCTTCGATTTGAGAGGGATATTTACCAATGTACAAATCGTGAAAGTTTATTCGGCTTGTACAAACCGCAGACCTTGTTTCAGGCATCTAACCTAAAACCTCAAGACAGGAAACTGAAAGTTCTACAACGCCGGCTCACATCTCTCTTTTAGGACTGTTCTGCACCACCGTTTACACAATTTTTTAAAAAAATACAGTTTCCACTGTTCTAAGAACAATTTTCTAGCATGCCAACTTTTCAATGTATCATCATCTTTATCACCTTTAAGAGAAACAACAGTTTTACTGAGTGTCACCAAAAAAAGTTGGTTAGACTCTGTTGCTCCGAGTGTGTTTCAAAGGTTACAAACTGCAGGCAGCTCGCAGTAAAGACGGTGAGTGGAAAGGGGGATTTCCTCGTGCTCTGTGCTCTGTATCTCTTACCTGCAGAGCCAGAGGAAATCATTTTTCAATCTTACATCCAGCGAACTTCCTCCCTAATGCACTCTCCTCTTCTCCTCTGTGTTTATGTCTGTCTCATTCTCTCTCCCACTCCGACTATCACTTTTCCCCCTTATCCACTCCTCTCCTCTTCTTTTTCCAGAATTTTTCTGTCTTCCTGCCTTGTACCATCGTACCATTGTGCATTTCTTTCTCCTCACCTGGTCAACTTTGAGGCAGATCTCGTTTTATTGCTGCGGCCCCAAGGGACCCATCCGAGACCTGTTGCTCACACACAATAAACACACAGACTACTCAGCTGCAGCCGTGAAACTCTCACTCACTTTCACACAGCGGCAGGCGGTCCAGCTGTGGCTGCTGTAAGTCAGCGCTGGTGTGAGGTGAAAGAGGACAAGACGCTGAGGGCCTTTAAAGCACCGCTGGACCGTTCCATCCTGCTGTTAATGGGGTGCCAGAAACTTTTGCCCCCCCACAAGTCACGCCTCGCCGGTCACCAAAACCACCTCTCTCTGGCTACTCTCGACTCTACATATTTCTTGACCTTAGCGGGGTGGGATCCAATGCTCCCTCCCAGCAGCAGGGAGGATATTTGCCACCTGGGATCTCCCCGAGGCAGCTGGCGGGCCGGGGCTGGCTGGAGGCGGTCGTTCCTATTTGTCCGGCAGACAGGGGTATGAGCACGCCTGCACCTCCTCAGCCGATGGGCCTTTTATTCTCTGCGACAGGTCCCCCACCCCACCTCCTCTCAGTAGGCTTGGAACGGAGAGGCCACGACCCCCAGGCCTGAAATTTAAACTCCTCGTAAAAAGAGTTAAGAGTGGGGAGAGAAAACACCCATTCAGACACCAGGTTTTTTTTCCTGTTTACTCAATGTGGGGTCAGCTGAGATGAGGGAAAACAACATTCCCTTCTCCACAGTGTGTCCCACATTCTGTCAGTTTACCTTTTGTCCGTGGATGTGACACACCCACAGTGCTGTCATGTATCACTGAGGGGAGCCGACTGTCTCCTCTCATCCTGTCAGCCTCTTTATTTGGAGTGCGCCATTATTGTTTCCAGCATCATTCATTTTAAGTATGAATGATGCAAAACATTTCCAGCATGACCTTGAATTGATCAAAGATGGCAGGGCCTTGTTTTTCTAATTGTCCGCCATGCTGTGATGGAAACAGAATGCACAAACAAGAGCAGAGAAACATCTGTAAGTTAGAAGTTGGAGTGAATGGACGGTTACTCACTGAGGAACCCTACAGATGATCATATGTTCACCTCTGGGGTCCAAACTGGATATCATAACAAATATTAGATGGACTGCCGTGAAATTATATAGACGTTCCTTGTCCCCAGGTGATGAATCCTTGGGTTCACATGTGTGGTTTTGAGGGAAATGTCTTGATGGCTCTTGGAAGGATAGTAATAAAATTTGACTCACTAGTTCATATCTTCCTCTGGATGAAACCTTATAAGTTTGGTGTGTTCTAAATTTTCATCTAGTGCCACCATAAGGTCACATCTTTACTGGTTTAATACTGTGGTTTGACTAAATAATGACATTCTCATCAGCTATGGTTGAACTTTTTGTTTTTTAATGTTAGCAAATAAATAAATGTTTGCATGCTAGTACATGAAACTAAGTGGTTAGAGAATGAGCATTACATATTTGCTTAAAATCAAACCCACATTACTTTCCAAATTAGATTACATTGATGAGAAATAGATTAAACTTTTTTCCTGATTAATTTTTTCATAATTTAACTTGCCATTTCAGCTGTATTTCCTCAGGACTGAGGCTGGCAGGTTGTGAGTGATCCTTCTCCCAGGAAGTTCACAGTGTAAAACATTGTATTATTTTTCCATTCAAGTAAATTGTAATACACCAATCTGTGCATTTCCTGTATCAGTTTATGCTGGAAACAATTTTAAATAAAGAAGACAAGCAGAACGAAACAAAACCAATAATCAAATCAGTATAAATATGTTATGTAGTTCAAAATATAATGTAATATACATCAGTAGGGCTCTTAAGCATTCTGTATTCAATTTATATATTTATTCTCCCATAACATAAAATCAAATTTTAACATCTATTATTAAACCCTAGTGTGTTAATTTATAGGTCTTATGGAAATTTCAGCTTATGAAATTCAAAAGTTACAGCTGTCAAATCACATTCTGCCATTATTCTAAATGTCTTCAGCATTAGCTACATTTAACTAGCACTTAATTAGATCGTCTGCTGCCAGCTTGGCTAGCTTGCAAGCTATGTATGGGCAGAAAAAATTAGCTTAACACTTGCAACATTAACAGCACAACTGAACACTTGTAAAAAAAAAAAAAAAAGAAAAACATCTTCTAGTGGCTCATTAGCTGCCATGAAAACTGGTAATTCACTTGGTTTTGAGTTTTTACAAAGGAAAAATGTCCCATCAGACCTCCTCCTCTTCTTCCTCCTCCTCCTCCTCCTCCTCATCCTCCTGCTCCTCCTCCTCCTCCTTCTCCTTCTGGCTCCTCCATGATAATCAACTGTCGTCTGTGCAGAGCTGCTTCTCCTGTCTGCTTTATGGCAGATTGTAACCATTACTTTTGAGGTCACACAGCAACTGCATACTTTACCGGAGGCATTGTTGTGTCTATAAATTGCATTCTAGCGGTTCCTCATAATAAGTCCTATACAATTCTTATGTTTCATGGGGGGGGGGGCTTGAGGAATGTAAATGCTCTGAATATTAAGGGAGACATGTCCTCTTTGGTCTTTGCATTCCCCAACATTTATGCCTATAAAGGCTAGTGTGACATACTGAAGCTTTACCACTGAACACGGTCTAAGCTCTCTTGTTGTGTTCTCTGCTCTCACTCCATCTATCCAAATAATAACGCTCTAATCAAGCCGCGTGCCGACACTTTGCTTTATGATTTGTTTGTATGAACAGTGATACAACAAATCTGCTGACTGCCTGCAGGAATGTGGCTTTGAAATGCTCCGTCGAAGTGTAAATTACTCTAGATTTATCTGCACTGCGTTCCCTTGTTTAAGCTAATGTGGAAACACGTTACAGGGTTCACAGTCTTGCTTTCCCAGCAACGCTCTGACTTTGTCCCACAGATTTGACTTCGTTTTACAGTTTTGGCCTGAAGGCTCCGGCCGGTGTGCTGAATGAGGGGAGTTCCCACTTGAAAAGTGAAAACAAACTTTTAAAGCTGGAACAGGCCCAAGTCAGAAAGGTACTTTTGGACAGAGAGCACAAACGAGATAGGAGGGGAGAAGTGAGGGCTGTGGCCTTTGGCTCCACAAGAAACCAGAGAAACTGTGAAGGAAATTTGAAAATACCCTTTAACTTGTCCGTCACATCTGGAGCAATCACTTTCTCCTCTGATTCTCCCTTTAGCATCACCACCCAAAATCCAAACCATTCAATCTTTTCTCCCATCCGGTCCTGAACTTGGACAGACTCAGCACCTCCTGAGGCCCAAACCAGCACCCTGTATCCATGGAAACAGCTGTGCACATCCCTGAGAGGCTCCAGCACCTTCTGCACACAAACAAATGATAAAAATCTAAAAACTACATATTTTCTCGTTAAAGCATGCTCTCCTCATAAATTCAGTTTTATATTCTTACAAGGAAATGAAAAATTCCACAACAGCCATTGTTTTCCTGCAGCTTGCCAGGGACTGTACTTGTGTGTGTGTGTGTGTGTGTGTGTGTGTGTGTATGTGTGTGTGCTGAGGATAAATGTGTGTTGTTCCTGCACAGGATTTAACTGTCAGTGCACAAACAGTGTCATGCTGCAAATCCACCTCACAACGCCAAACAAGTTCATCGCCATTGCTCGCAGTGATGGATAATGTACACACACTTCTGAAACATACACACTCCTCAGATGTGTGGTCCCGTTTGCAGTGTGGTGCCCTCTGCTGAAACTCTGCCACCAGCCTGCTGTTTGTAGTAAACACAGTGATTCATTTTATTGAGAACATTTTTCACTCAGCAGGCTATGTCAGATCTTTTTAAGAGCACGATTGGCATTAATTGGCCGGCAAATCAGTTTGATGTTGTGTGGTGTTTGTTTAAGCAGTAAAATTTTATAAAGCTTATTATGCAATGTTTTATTTATCATGGATCTCAACAAGTTATAAATATTAGTTTTTTACATGATTCCAGTCAGTGTCTCTTCCCTTCTGTTGTTCCTAAGCTCATCCTCATTATCTGACTGTACATTCCTGCATGTCATGCTCCTCAGCTGTGTGCATTGTTGCCTTGTTGATCGCTGCTATTAATAGTGGTGTGGCAGAGACCAGGGAGCCTCCCTCTATTTGTCTCTGCCTCTGTGTGGAGAGTGGGCCCGGAGAAGAAAGTGAAGGAGCTGTTTACCCAGCCTTTGTGCTCCTCAGTGTTTGCCCTGCAGGGAGTGTCTCAGCTGGAGGGTTTTTTGCCAGAGGGTGGGTGGAGTGGGGTGGCAGGACGTAGGAATCGGGAACTTGTAGGTTGGAGAGGGTCCGGGAACTGTGCTGGAGGCAGGTGCATGGTTGGTGGTGCAGTGAGCAGGGGTCTGGGATTTGTCAAAGGAGTCCCAGCTTCTTCATTCATGCTCACTGCGCCCACCCCTCAGGCCTGACAGCGGGTGACACAGTGAGGTGAAGAGGCCAGGGCAGGACTGACAGGGCAAACATATGAGGCAGGGTGGCAAACATACACAAGTGTGTGCGTGTTTACAGTATGAAGGCTTACAGGTGCATGCAATCAATCATGAAAGTGCACATGGATTTCTTGGCAGGCCTACTGGGCACCAACCCAGGGACACATGTCAGGGGCCCCCTGCCATGCGTCCTTTAAAGTCAATCAAACAACTATAAAGACAAACTGACTACAAAGAGACAGGGGAAAACTACAAGGAGATGTAGATGACTGTAAAAAGACACAAAATGACTACAAAGAGAGACAAAACGTTCACAGAGACACAAAATAAGAACAAATAGACTCTGTTACATGTTTCGTTGTCACTTTGTTTCCCTTTGTGTCTCTTTCAGTCTAGGTGTCCTGCTCCTACTGTATGAGGAAAGGGTGGGGGGCTATTACATGTCCGTGCCCATTGTTTCATAATCCGTCCATGTGTCTCTCCATGCTTGCATTGTCTGTCTGTGTGTGCGCCCTAAAGGTGGAATACAGTGAAGCACTTGACATATATCTGAAGGACCGATGTCACTCGCCGGATTCTTCCACTGAGCACTTCTTCAGAAACGCTCCATGACCGGTATGACAATCACTCCCCTCCCTCCATCCCTCCCTCCCTCCCTGCCTCCTCCCGGCGCAGGAACAAAAAGACATCTGAACTATGTGGATGGGGAAGAAAAATCACGGCACTTTGTACAGCGGACACCCGCTCCGGTTTCACACAGTCTGACAGGCGGAGCGGCGCTCTGTTTTTACGCATAGCCCCCAGTCCTACAAGACATTGTAGACATTGTTTAGTAGCTGTGTAGTAGACTCCTGAGAAGACACCGGAGCGGCACAGTCTCTGATAACCGGATACTTGAGTCCAGAGAAAGAGACATCTTTTTTAAAAAAGACAGAAGCTCTTGGAGACTCGGAGAGTGGCTGCGTAAAGGCGTGACGCATGGACTTTTTATGTTTATGAAAGACATTTTACCGACAAACCGGCGTTTATTAATTTCAACTTCTCTTTCAAATCAGCTCAAGGCCAACGTACACGTAAAAAAAGAAAAAAACGAGACTTTCCCGTGATTTTGTCCTGCACCAAGGGACCGCGCAGAGCTTCTTCTTGGACGATTTAAACTGTACCGACTTTAACTTCACTCACAGACACGGAGAACATGTTGTGAGAATTTTCCCGCAGTATTATTTACTCATTAACCATACAGGCTGTTTGGAGGCAAGACTGAACAGGTTACTGGAGGTAAGGAGAAGGGGAGTCATGCCTGAAAAACTGGCTTCATTTTATTAAACGATGATTGGACGTGTGTCAGCAGCGAGACCGCACGAGTAGCTAATTGAGGACGAACATGTTTTACTGTTCTGACTGTGTTTCCTCTCTCTCGTGCACCGTATGTGACTGTTTTTGTCACTATAAACAAACGTATACCTAATTAGGTTCAATATAGGCTTTACCCTGCATGCGCTGTAGTCTGCTGTAAAGTTTATTTACCCTGACCTAAATAGCTTTCCGTCTGCAAAACGTCCATCTTAACAAGTCATTTGGCCTCGTAATTTTTCCTAAAATGTCCTGCACATTTCTTTAAAATCTGAAAATACACTTGAAAGAGTTCCCTTACTTTAATTAGAGTTAGACGCGGTTCGTGAGTTTTCTATACAAGCAAGAAGATAATAAAGCATGTTTCATGTCGTACAGATGCACCTGATTTTATTTTTAAAAAGGAAATATGTTGTAAAAAATGTGTAAGAATATCTCATCAAGTGGGAATAATTTACTCCAACTTTAAATCAAACTTTACGATCCCCTAGAAAACTTGAGACATGTTTGGATAACATGACTCTGGCTCGGAGGTTAATAGTCTGTATCCACTATCCGCCTTCTCTGTTCTTGTCCAGGGTGCTGTGACTCCGTCAAAAAGCCGTGACAGGAGACCTCGGGGGAAAAAAAGGGATTTTCGCCGCGTAAAAAGCGAGGAGGAGGCGCTTCTCGCGTTGAAGCAGAACCGCTCTAGATGGATTCTTCATGTTTGCTTCAGCCTCAGTGGAGACAGCCTTCTCTGAACGCTCGCAAGCCGTGACAGTGAGGTGTATGTAAAACATGACACATCGCAGCGTATGGATAGCCGCAAACATGAGCTGCACGCAGCGTGGAAGACGCGGCTCTCCCGTCCTCTCCGGTGCGCACTTGGAGCAGAGTGCGCACAGGGCAGCTGGTAAGGAGCCATTCAGATTCTGTTAAGGTGTTTACACAAGGATTTTAAGACATTGCGATTGTAGTTTGAAAGAATAATGTTGGATTTCTGTATGAGAAATGTTGCTGTGAAAACAGTCCCGGGCTCTTGTCTCTGTGTTTACTGTGACAACACTGAAATGGCTCTGTTGTTTGATTTCTCCTCACATCAGTGGCTTTTTTGCTGAGCTCAATCATTCTCTGCACGCACCTGTCAGCTGTTTCAGGCTTCTCTGACTCTCGGGACTCACTGTGACCTCGATTCAGAGTTTGACTTCATTTAGTGTTTATTGGGAGTATTAGTGAAAATCAGTCCGGAAGAAGTGTAGCTGAGGTGTTCTCTGTGTTTTTTTAAGTCTTGAACTTTTGTGATTAATGGTCTGAAGTGTTTACAAGGTGCTAGAAGGTGACTGAATGATAGAAAAATATAAATCAAAGTGACTGTGATATTATTTGTGGATGTGTAGGAGTGTGTGTGTGTACTTATGGACTAGGAGGAAGCAGTGGCAGTCAGGAAGTGTGTCCAGTGTGACCCTCTCCTGCGGTGGGCTGCAAATCTAAATATCAAAGTACTGCACACAGACTCTCTCTCAGACACACACATACACACACATACACACACAGAGCTGCATTCATTTCCCTCCTCTCCAGTGCCTTGGAGGGGATCAGGGGCAGATCAAATCCTTTAAGCTTCAGGTGTTTTGACGTGCAGAAAATCAAGCACATTTCTTTTTACTTTCAGATGAATTTGTGTCGATTGTTTAAGCTTCTTGAATTAGAGCCAGTCGATGCTTCTGCCTTCGACTCTGAACTCTGGATTTTTATCCTTAGTGAACTCACAGTTTCAGGTTGCAGTACGCTTTGTCCTGTATGATGCTATTTGTCATGATTTGTCCATTCGAAGATGTTAAAAAACTACATGATGCGTCACTGAACTTTCATACTTAGTCTCTGACTCAATGGGCCACTGACTCATTCAGTCATGTACATACAATGTTACTCAGACAAGAGGCTTAGTAAGAGGACGGCAGGCCTCTAATGATCAGAGCTTGCTTTGGGTTTTTGATCTTTTTTCTCATCTCTTCTTTATATCTCAAAGCTGTACTTCATGAGTCAGTGTGTGTGTGTGTGTTTGTGTGGGGGTGAGCTTTGGTATCACCTGAGACATGTCACACATCCCCAACAGGCGTCCCTTCACTAAATGCCTGTAAAATGTGTGAAAACATGTCGTGAAACAACCTTGTTTTTCTTCACTCATGTCGTTTGAGATCACCAGTTCGTTCTCAGGCTGAACATGAGAGTATCGCTCTCTGCTTCAGGCATCTCACACTCACCCGTCACGCTGCTACAGCTTTCACTTCCTCCAGTCAAAGGTCATAGGGTCAGCAGCCTTGCCGTGGGTCAGGTACGGCGGGCCGACCTGCTCTCTTTACCAGCAATCTCCTGATGTGTGGTCTGGTTTGTTTTAACTGGCATGTGGCTTTACGAGAGCTAGCGTGCCGTTTGTTGGTGTGTGGGTTTAACTCTTTCTTGCTGTTTTGAGTTACTAGTCAGACTCACAGAGAGGTAGTGAAACACCACAATTATTACAACAAAATAAGTTATCATTACTATCACTCCTTTATAAAGAAATATCCTATATCAAAATAAATATGTTTGATGCCATTGTGGCTGTAAAAAGGCTGTTTCATCGTTTGTCTTTCTCGCCCTGCACTCTTCATTATTCACTAAGCTTCAGCTGCAGGGCCTGGTGCTTCATATATTACTTTCATGTTTTTCATTTAAGACTCTGAGATATATCGAGGATAAAAACTCTCATTTTTGGAAAAGATTGCATCTTTCTCATCAAAATACCAAGTAAAGCAAAACCTCTACCTCAGTTTGATAAAAAAAAAAAAAAACAGAAAGGAGAAATGAATTCTGTACGCTTACTTTTGCAAATGTTAAATAAAAACAAAGAAATATGTTTTGAATCAAATAGTGATGTCTTTTTCTGCTAAGCTTTATTTAGCTGGTTTTACTAAAATGCTTAAATTTTAGTTGCTTTGAGTGTTGCTGCTAATACCCATAGTTATAAATTTCTTAAGAAAAACTTGGCAAGACTTGGTGTTACAATGACATTAAGGCTAAATTTGTCTCAATGTGTAACTAACTAGAATGGCTATGAACTTAATTCCTTCAAAGTCTAAAATTTTAACGTATTCAATACAACATTGAAGAGCTTAAATTTCTGTAGCTAGAAACACATAAATTAATTAATTAATGTTATTAATGTAATTAGTAAATTACAGTTTTATTTCTAAGTTAGCCTTTCTAAATGACAGGAAGGACTGTTCACAGCTAGCTAGCTGTAGCTAGTATGAGAATACTTGAAACTTCCTCCATGTTTTGAAAATATCAACTGCTTTATTTAAAATTTCCAGCCTAATAATGCTTTGTGCAAGCACTACTATTTACTAACCAAGTCTAAAAGTATATTACTTGCTGTAATTGATCTTCCTTTGGTTTTTATCATGTTTTTAAATAGCAAGCTAGCCAACCATTGAGGCTATATGTTCAGTAAACTGTGGGACTTGTTGAACCTGTTGGTAAATATAATTTAACTATATGAGATTTTAAGACCACTAAATAATGTGTTGTAAATAGTTAAATTATTGAAAACACCTGCATCTACAATATTTAGAATTACCAAGTCGTGTTTTGTATTTTTTTTCTGCTGATTCTTTTAAAACAAATTCACATCAGTGCTGTTACTGTATATTTTAATTTTTTGTGTTGTAAATTTTTTTGGAGTGGTTTGGATTGTTGAGAGACCTGAGTCTCGTAATGTAGTTTTGATTGTTTTGTAAAAAATACTCATTAAAGAGCAAAGGGCTAGCCAAAAATTGAAAGCTCTAAGTGACCTTAATGCAAAGGTGAAATATATGCATTGCCCAGAGGCATAAAATTATAAGGCACATAAAAAAATGTTGTAAAACACAATGATGGGCCACAAACAACAGATTCTGATGTTTTGCTCCTTATAGAAGCATTAAATGCAGTAAAACATTTAAACTGTTTAAGTAGAGCTCAGTCTTTCCAGGTTAGTATAAATCTGTCATTAAAAGACGGATGTGTGTGGGAAGCCTCGTCTTCAGCTGTGTCTCAGCCGCACTGTGTAACGAAACTCCAGTGGTTTTGTCCCAGGACTAATGGGGAGAGGGCAACGAAAGAGATTGATTATGCAACCTGGAGTGCCATGGGGCAACTTCAATCTGGAAGTGCTTAAAGTACGCAACGAACCACAGTGATTCCTTCAGGGCAAATTGAAGGAGGCATGATCTGACAAAAAGGAATTTCAATTTGTTAGATGTATTTCTTCAGACAAATGCTTCCCATGCTACCTCTGTTTTCTGGGCTTTTTGCTTTTTGCAGAGATGGACAATCTGGTTCAAGTACGCTGGGGGAATTTTTTCTGTCTCTGATCTTGAATTGTTTTGTTGTTGTTGTTGTCGAGCTCTTTGACTTCTTCAAGTTCAAACAGCTTAAATTATTTAGAACAAAGCAGCAGTTAATACTTTTGGAGCCGCTGATGAAACATAAAGTAAACTCCTGTCCTTATCGTAAAATCTCCCTCCTTGAAACGACTTTTTTTCTCAAAATACAGAAGAATGTTAACTAGCCCGGTGCAGCGTTTGGGTCTGTGAGAGCGTTTTTGATACAATAAGCTGGATTCTCCTGAAATTAGCAGGTCAGATTCATTAATCATAGCGTCTGAGGGCTGCTTTGAACTATCAGGCCAGGTCATTAAACCCAGTCTGTCTGGGGCATGAGCGGGCGACACGGAAACACTTTGGAGAGCGCTGGTTCACCCACAAGACACACTAATAATGACCAATGTGTGTGTGTACATATGTGTGCGTGTGTCACAGATGGCCACTTTTCTGAGTGCTACTCGCGGTCTCAGTGTGGGCTTAATTTGGAGAAATAACAACATGAGATGGGAGCAAGGAAAGGTCGCCAGGGTGGGAGAGGGGATTTCAGTGGGTGAGCTTGTGTGTGTGGTTTTGTATGAAAGCTGAAGTCTTCTGCGTATGTGTGTGTGTGTACATAGCTGGTTTGTAGTGGGAATATCAGTTTTATAAAGTGTGTTTGAGAGAAAATAGGCAGGAGAGAAATAAAGACATAAACTGAGAGTTGCTCTGGGTCCAATGTGTGTGTGTGCTTTCTATTACTCTTCATCTGTCTCCATTCTTTCCCCTTGTCCTCTGTGCGGCCTTTTAAGCGCTGCCGTCCTCACAAACACCGGAAAGTGAAATCCTACCCTCTGATCATCGCTCCAACACGGCTAAAATGTGTTCCCATTTAAGGTGAGGCTCAACCAACCGCTCTCTGTGTGGCTTCCTTTTAAAACCAACTTAATCAGGCAGGAATTTGGGTTATTAGGGTCAGGGACACTGGGAAACTGCCTTAGTGAGCAACAAAGAGAAGAAGAGCGAGGCACTGAGGACACAGATGTGTCGCATCAGGAGGATGCTTCACCTCAGCATTCATGGGAAATGGTTCCAGCCCAGCAGATGATGGTGTCTTGTCTAATTTACCTGATTGGGTCACAAGACGCATAAGTCTCATGCATTGTGCGCTCCTATGTGGCTAATTAGTGCTAACTGCATGTTAGCTAAACTTTCCAGTGACCCTGCACACTTAATCTTGTAAAGGCAGTTGTACATTGTGGAAGTGGAAACTCCAGCAGCTGGTTCATAACATCGCGTCCTTATTGCACTTGAAACCTCTTTCTCTCCTTGCTGTTGATTTTCAAAAGCTGTACTTTTTTATTTGTTAAAGGATAGTTGTGGTTTATCATAACTCTGGCCATCACTCCTGCAGCTAACATTAACATTGCATTCAGCATTTTCATTGCCAAGTATTAGAAACATGGTGACATTGCTTTAAGGAAGTCCAAGAGAGCAACAAACATAACCGGTCAGACAACAATTTCTTAAATTTGCACTCAGTGATTTTTTTTAGGGGTTTTAATTACTAAGCATGACACCTTTCACATTAAATATAGTAATTTCATCCAGTGTTAATATTAACATATTTATTGGGGCAGCTTTAAATCAATTCCCAAATCTTGCTACATTTATTAGCAAGAAAAATGAAAGTAGTAGAAAGATCACACAATCTACCTGTTAAAAATACAATGTTGTTTGCAATAACAATAACCATTTTTTTAAATAAAATTTCAGGTGCTAACAGTTTTGGTTTCCCCTTTATGTTAGGGAGTATCTGGTTTAAGTGTTGGTTTTCTAAAATCTGTCTGTGTTTCCTGTGCAACCAATGTTTAGTGATTTCACTACTCTCTGAGATATGTGCAGTTACTTTGGTAAGCACTCTATCATAACTACTAGAAAAAATACACAAAATTTGAGAAGCAAGACCCAAGTTGCATAAACACAAGTGCCTCAAATACAGCTTTTTATCATGTTTTTTCCTCTCACAAATCAATACATGGTGGCAGATAATCCAATCATCACATGGTAGTCATTGTATGAGGGTTTATTCTAGAACTGATGTCATGAAACCAGGTTCATATTTGCATAAGTATCACATTGTTACCACCTGATAAATATCACGTGTTACAAGTATCACATGATTTATTTCAGGTTGTTTAGTGACTCTAAACTAGTTAAATGTACAAGTGTTGTCTGAAGAGTGATTATAGTTGAGTTTGGCTTACCTCTAAATGAAACTCTATTGACAGATTGATGGGAAAATCATGTGATTAGCAGGAAAACCGAAGTGTCAGCAGGAGCTGACAGAATGGCTGCCATAAGCATACCAACAGCTTTTTTGGTGTATAATTTATCAGACAAGTAGTAATTAGTCTGGCATGTAGCAAAACAAACACAGACGTAAGAGTTGGTGTTTGACTGGCAGATTTAAAACCACCTAGCTGGAAAAAAAAGGGAGTGTCATTTCTGAGCAGGTCATTTCAGGATTGAGGTAGCTGGATTGTCTGATTATCGGAAGGTCGGTGGTTTGATCCCTGCCTCCTCCAGCCTTCATGTGGAAATATCCCTGGGCAACATACTTCACACCAAATAGCTCCTTTTTACCTTTCATTGGTGAGTGTATGTCTATTTCTGATGATGTTTCTTTTATCCAAGTCCCCAGGGTAAATCCAGTCTGTTACAATTTACACTTTTTTGTAAGAGACTGTGGACATTTTCTTATCTTCACATCCCTATTTAGTTTTCAAATACCTACATGCCCATGAGACAGTTCCCTCTCAGCTCTCTTGGGTTCAACTCCAGGAAGACTGAAGCTTCGCACTGAGAGTATGTTGTCTTTATTAGAGCCAGGCGGCTGTGATGGCTGAGATGACGACAGCAGCTCTGTCTTTCTCAGTCTGTCGTAATAATGCCATCTGGGCTGCAGCCTGAGGTTAATGTGCTGGTCACAGATGACACTTTTACACCACATGGAAACATGCATTTTATTGGGTTTGTTGTGACCCACTGATCCCGGTGCTTTGATGACATTCAGTAACTCCATCGTACTTCTGGCAATGTGAACCTGTGCATGTGTGAGGGTGTTAAACCAGAACTGTTACACTTCAAACGCATTGTTTTCCACTGAAAGTATTTCATTTCCCTCAGTAGAGAACCATTAGACACAATCCTCTGGAGCTGCTCCTTTCTTTGCTGTAGAGAGAAGGCTGCAGGGTCAGGGAAGTAAATCGCTAATCACTCAGTTTGTCATTAGGCACCCAGAAAGTTTTACCTCTATTAGGTACTTCCAATGAGGTCCAGGTTGCACTGTTTAACCCTACAGGCAAAGCTTGAAAGGGGTACTGTTCTCCTTAATCTGTGGGCAGTTAACTCTGCACCAGCTGATAATCAGATAGATAATCACTGTAATACTGAAGATCTTAAAGCTGATTTAAGTATTTACATATCAATTTTTTGGCTACTATAGTGCAGAAAGCTTGACATGTTGTGTAATATAAAGTGGATCACATTAGCCAGCAGTTACCTCTTAACCAACTCATATGTTGCAACATTTGCACTTACTTGGAATTGTGTTTCTGTCGTCCTGATGAATGGAGGTCTAAAATTCACCCTCCTTTTAGCTCTGTCTTGATCATCTCACAAAGGTAATATCTACCTTTTTAGCGGCAGAATGATCCTTGTTCCCCAGTTTGTTGCTAACTCTGTCCACAAAAAACAGCTGCCTGTTGTGTTCAAACACAGGTTTATGAGGGTGGTAAGAGTAAACTAAAACAATAAAAGTGGCATAAAAAAACAAAATAATACACTTAGAGATGCTAAAATGCTCTGTGAAGCTGAGTAAAACTGCAGTCAGGTCATAATTTTCTATGTGCTTGTTATTACAAGCGACTTCTCGCACATTACACATGGCTATTCGATGCACTGTTTATAAAAACTATTTACAGGAGGAGCTTCGAAATTTAAATTATTTGAATGTGGTGATGCAAATTACTCACAACTCTGGTACATTTCTGGCTTCTACATGAAAAATACAATATGACTCTCTGGTTAATCATTTAATAGTGTGAAATGTTGAAAAAATAGTAAAAAAACCCCCTCAATTTCTCCTAACAGACCAATATTTAATGATCAATTTTCTTAAATGTGAAGATTAGCTGCTCTTCTGTATAATATTGTAAAAAGCAATAATATGGCTGCCAGAACTATCCTCTCATTATAAAAACTGTCAACAGCACATTTCCATACCTCTGGTCGACAATATATTGATGATATACATTCTCGAATGTTCTATGCCATATTACTCGCCCATTAGTCACAGAACAAGATTGAGTCAAGAGTCATGCCAGCAGCTCAGGGAGGTTGTGGCCTTTGTAGGAACACAAGTAGCACAAGCAAAAAGTGCCAATATAAGCATGCTAACATGCTTGCAATGGCAAAACCCAATTTGTGTCCTAAAACGGTATAGTTGTTACCATTTACAGAGTCTCAGTTTGGCATGTTAGCTTGCTAATATTTCCTAGTTAGCACTAACTATAAAGTACATCTGAAGCTAATGTGAATGTTGATAGTTGTGCAGGTGGTTAATTGTGCACCAACATGTTTAACACACTGCAAAGTTTACCTGATGGTGATAAAGAGAAAGTTATGGGGTTATTAGAGTAAGATGAATTCATCCTCTGAAGAAGGATTTATAGTAAATATTTGCTGAGATATTTTAGTCCAAAGACCAAACTGACTAACATTGCTGTTCCTAGGACATGGCTTTAAGTAGGTAAATTAGCCTGGTGGTTCTGGATAGTTAAACCCAGCTCAGCCTGGGCCATGTTATTCACAGTCAGTCACTCTGCTCCTGACAGATTTAGTCCTTTCCGTGCACCAGAGTTTCCCTTCCTGCTTGTTCATCTCTCATGCTTTACTTTCTCTTACTGGCCTGAAAGAATCTCAGACACCTACAGACTCCGATGTTGTCGGGTCGGTTAATAAACCCCCTGGAGAAGGGTGAGGTCATACAGATTCACTCTTCTCTTCACCAAACTCCTCCAGGCTCTTTAGTGTCCACACTTCTGATTACCTCTGCCTCCTGTGTGTGTGTGTGTGTGTGTGTATGTGTGTGTGTGTGTTCTTAAACTGTGCGAGTAATTGACAAAGATGGGGCGTAACTTGTGTGTGGCAGAGAAAGGATTATGAAAAAATATCAGCAGACCAAAAAACATGTGTGTGCCAGTGTATGTGAGCACATATGTTTGTGTGTTTCTGAGTGAGTGTGTATGTTGAGGAGTGCTTGGGTGTGTGTAGGGGGGGGCTACCTATCTGAACAGAGGCATGGGAGCTGCTATCTGTTTCTCATTTTGCAAGCGCTCTGCGGTTTTCCAGCAGTGACAGGCCTCGGAGTGGAAACTGGCACTAACGAGCAATTACATCCTGCCTGCCTGCCAGGGATTATGGGATTACACACTGACCGGGCTCCGGTCTGCGCTCTCTTTCTGCACTCTCATTTTGTCATTCCCTCGCTTCCCAGTGTTCACCTTATCTCTGCTTTTAGACTTCTTCCATTCAGTGGTTCAATTATCTTTTTCTCATTTGTCTTTCCCCTGGACAGTAACCCATTCTCTATTTTTAATTCTTCTTACTCTTATCATGTGATTTCTTTTATTATCTCATTCCCTCTGTTGCTCCTCCTCCAGCCTTTTCTCCTCTGACTCTGTGGCTGCCTCGTATAGCTGAGGCTGTTTTTAACTGCTGAAGAGTGAAATTGTTTCAGCAGGAAAAATTGGAAGAGACATTTAATGTATATGAAGCTCTCAAAGAGGCACAATGAATATGAAAATTAGGAGGAGGAGATGAGAGTGAAGAGACAGCGGAGGAAAACATGATGACTTGACACCACGTTAAAGTCTTAAAACTTATACTCAGAGTCACAAAATTGTGCCAAAGGAGGCCTCTTGCACGATACATTTCTGAAAAGATATTGAACTTTTGTCAACCAAACGCTAAAAGCAAGATTAAAGCAAAGATATAAAGCAAGTTTTTACACTGTTCCGCATGCATATATGCAGAGCTTTGGGGCACATGTAAGTACTGCACGAATCATCGTGTTTCGTTTTGTGGGACCTCCGTAGATTTCTTTGGGTGTCTGGTAGTGATCAGACGGCTCTCCTGGTGTTCTGCCTCTCTCTCCTGCATCTCCTCTTACACTGCAGGTGTCTTTTATTGAGCCAGCCGTGATTTACTGTACTCTTGTTTTTCTCCTTGCTCCTGCAATCAGGCACCAGAGTAGTGACAGGTTAAAGCTGGAGGTCAGAACATTTCACATATGCACACACGCAAAAGAGAGCCGAGTGTGTCTCTAATAGGAGGTTATTATCAGAGAAGTTTGGCTTTTAGAGGGGGGTAAAACACCGGAGAGCTTGGAGCTATCTTGTTTTTTTTTACAAGGTGAGAGGTTTATGGGGGCAGGTCTGGGGATGTAATAGTATACAGTGGGCACCAAGATCACTAATCAAAAACACATTTATAATGTTGCCCGACCTCTTTTCTTATGTGTCCTGAGTAAAAATAGCAGCATTAATAAAAACTGGAATAAAATCTTTGAGCGTCATATATATGGAATTATTGCTTTATTTTTACAGGCTTACAAAGGCGGAGAGAGGACGCATTGAAGTTGAGAGTAAAGGGTTAGAAAGGTCTCAGCCGAATGGGTAACAGATAGGCCTATTTAAGTTGTAAATCCCTAATTTTATGCTTTAAAGGCTCATTCCTGAGGGACCTCTCTAGACCGCTTTTTGCTATGTTCATATTTTGTTTAACATGGTTTTTCCATATAAAAAGTTAATTAAAAAAAACTCTGAAAAGGGGCTGGAAGAGTTCTGGCTCTATCAATCTCGGGCCTTGTGCCTCATCTACCGCTGTGGCCTGAGCTCCGTTAAACAGTGAAAGAGCAGTGTGCATCCAGATGGCTAACAGTTAGCATCAGAAGAAAAATCAAGAGATTCATGTCTGAGGCTTAAACATGTATGGGACTCAGATGAGGAGTTTGTTGTGCACCAAAATCAACAACTAGCAGTTGTATCAAAATGCTATGTGTGGTTAGCAACCTTTTTTTCCTGTTAATTGTTAGGCTGTTAGCTTGTAACGGTCAGTGGCTAACTGCATAAGTGGTTGCTCTAAAGCAAGCTCTCACTCTCTGTACTTACATGTCTCTGTACTTACATGCCTGCTGTGCTGGAGGTTTTGAGCTTCTTTGCCTGTGATTGGATTTTAAGCTTGTGAGACACCAAATCTAGCTTGTCCTGGATATGTTCAAGTGTCTGATTTTAGGAAAGTGCCCAGACATCTTTCACTTAAGTGGAGGAATGTAAAAACACCTCTCTTGTGACAACCTTTGAACAGTTTTAAGTCAATATGGTAAAGGTCTGACATCTTAGCTGACATGAACATGAGAAAAAGACATTTTTGAACTGAGTCCGTCTTTAATCATTTTGACAGACTTTACATGAAACTCTTGTTCTATTTTTGGACAATCCAAAGGGTTCAGAAAAATATGCTCTTGTTTTCTTTATCTTTTTTGTCCATTTAAACTACTGAGCTGCTTTAATAGATTTATCATTGATGAAATACATTTAAAAGTGTGATTATAAGGTAGTAAACCTCTCTTAAATATCCCTGCTTTAATGCATTCTCCTGATTAATACAAATGATGTTCTGTGAACTGCTTTTTTATTTGCACTGGCAACTCCTGTTTTAAAGGGTAACTCTATTCTTTTATCTCATAAATATCCCTAAAATGAAATCCCCATTCATCCTCTCAAAGCACCTAAACATTATTTGTATAATAGCAATTAAGAGCAGAATAAGCTCTGTAAATAGTGGCTGGCTCTGACTGAATGGCTTGTACTTGATTCAGAAGGGGCTTTACCCACTTAACTTACTGTGAACAACAACTGCAGTGCAGAGGACCAACAATGCAAATGGAAGGTGACAAGAACTCGGCTCTCTCTGCAGCAGACATGCAGCCTGATGGACAAACCGAAGGCTTTAATCAGCCAAACGGGAAAGAAACACATGCTTGGCTTTCTAAACACACAAACAAACACACAACATGCACAATGCTGGACCCGACGCTGTACACACAAATAGGCTGGTGTCAGTCTGGAGCACTTCAAGGACCAGTATCCCGCTCCTTCTCTTCATCTTCCTCTCTCCACCCCTTGACTCCCCCTCCCACCTCATCCCCAAAAAGGCTGCAGGCGTCGGGCTGTAAACAGCTCCAGAGCACTGGGGAGAAATGAACCAGTCGACAGGCCCGTGTTGACTCCCAGCACACTGATCTAAAAGAGGCTAAACATTCCCAGCTGTGGCATTAAGGACTCAGAATGGCACCTCTCCTCTGGATCTGTTGCCCTCCGTCCAGAAACGGAGGGAGATTGAGAGCTAAGGAGTCAGCACAGTTTGGTTTAAGGTTGCAGCGGTGGTGTGTACTCTGTCTGCTTGATTTATGATTAGTTTGTTTCTCCTCGTCCTCTCGATCCTTCTCCCACCCCTCGGTGTCTGTTCATTTGCTTTGGAACATGCAGGATTGCATAAATGCATCAACAAGTCTTATTGTGTCGAGTGATCTGTAGCGTTTTTTTCAGTCTTCCATCTCACTGCCTTGACAGAACTGCTGGGATTGTTTTTGACTTTTAAATAAACATGGTACTCAACATATCAGTGAGATCTACAAATATATGAACAGTGCACGCTTGAATACATGACTATGGGCGTACAGTGTTGTTGTAGTTCAGTGCCAAGATTACACAAAGCTTCTTGGAGATGACAGATGTGGTTTTCAAAGATGCTGGAGGTATCCGTGGGCGGAAAGTTGTTTCAAAAAATTGTTCATGTCAGATTTAAACAGAGCAGACAAAACCAGAGCAGACAACGGCAAAACAGAAGTCACAAAGTACGATGAAAAGAAAAGTAAAACTAAAAATAAAAAGAGTGTGCAATAAACAAAAACTTTAAAAGAAGCCAAAGGAGAGTGAGGTTTGCAATGCTTTTTAAAGACGTGCAGGAGGCTTTTCCAGAGCTGATTATAGTTTTTAATTCTGACCTCAGAACAGTAAGAAATCCCTTCTTAACAACTTAATTTTTTAATGTAATCCACAGCATTTATAAGGATTATTTAAGTCACTAAACAAGCAAAAATGCAAAACATTTACTGGTTGAAACATGAGACGTGAGTTTTACAGCTGTTCTCTCTTTTTTATATTGTTTAGGATTTTTTTATGCATGAATGTGAAGTCTTTTACATGTTTCTGACTACTGAATCAACTATTCATCTACACTAAATCTATGACTGCTGGGCAAACTCCAGCTGATGAGAAGGATCATGCAACATGATTGAGTGCTACAGAACAACAGCTGATTCCAAGATCATTCAGTTTTAACTTCATAGATACATTTGGGTATGAGGACTTATAACTGGACAAGCAATTAATGCATAAACATAAGGGGTCTTGAGTAGAGCAAAAAAACAAACATAAATATACTTCTACACTTTAGATTTTGGGGATTTTTTTTATCTAAATTAAACTTTTAACTGACTTAAGTATTTAAATAAAAGAATAATACTGGTTTGTTGAAGAGGATGAAGGGACAATTGAACTGGTCATATCTGATAGACTTTACTTTATACAACCGGCAAAAAAGACTATGAGTAAACATCCCTTTTAAGGGGTCAACAGCAAAAAAAAAAAGGTTGGGAAACACTAGACTGAGTGGTTCATTAAAAAAATACCTTGGTCAGGTTTAGGACAGTATTTACAAGTACATTTTAAGAGTTATTGCTCACTGCAGTCATTCTTCTTGTCTGTGCAAGAGGACTTCATTCTTGTTACAGTGAAAAAAGGACTCCCAAAGTCTGTTTTGTACAAAAAATGAGTGAGTATAGAAGCTGAGATTGGCTGAGGTTTCAGTTTTTTCTAATATCGTTATCACAAGATTATGAGTTAATTACTTTATCATCTCGAAATAACAAAGCTTGTTTTCTCATGATTAAAAGTTAATCCATCCTGTTATCTCAAAGGAAACAAAAGGCCGATTTCTCAAGATACTAGATGATTTCTCTTGAATCTCAGCAGGATCACTCGAGTGCACTCGCCTGAGAGGTTGCAGAGTCTTTTCCTTAAAAGACAAGGGCTGATCTGAATGTTATTTAAGGACAGGTGGAATTTCTGCCTGTGTTTGAAATACATTTGATGCATTGTTTGATTAAATGTTTAGATTTTGATTTGATGTTTTTGGCTAAAATCAGTACAGTGCAGTTTTTAGATTTTGCATGCTGGGATGACACTCTCAATATATCATAAGCATTTTAAGTAAAAAGAGGAAACCGCCTTTTAATTTCTTATGACGATGGGTTAATTATCTTGTTTTCTCAAGATAAAGACTGTTGTTAATGAAATAACCTGTGACCTTGAGTCTTTGCAAAAATAATAGCAGGCACCTCCGTTCTCTGCTTCTGTCTGGCACAGATAAACTTTTAAAAAAAAAAATATTTAGAAAAAATAGCTCCACATTGAACAGATGCCATTTATACAGATGTTCATGGTGCCCAGAGGGTGTATCACATTGACTTCAGTGATCCCTTGACTTTTCCTGTGAAAAGGTGCTTTTGTCGAACTGATGCGAGAAAGGTGAATTTGTACCGCTGAGTTCTTGATGCTCTGACCTCCGCTGAGTTTCACATTTTAGGGGCCTCAAAAGAACCTGATGACTGCAGCCAGCAAACTCCTCCACAACGCACGTACTATATATAAACATCTGCAGACGTGACACTTCTTATCGTGCATCCTGCATCTCTGTGGTTTTTTGTCTGGGACCTCCGTGAAGTGCGCTCGCTATGCCTGGTTCCCCCTGCTTGTACCTCTGCATAGGAATAACGTTGAAGAATGCCTTTGACAAGTGTATTGCAGATGCTGCCTTTTGTTGCTGGACTGGGGCTGCTTGTATGGATGTATGAGCCAACAAGCCAACACTAGCCACACTATCTGGCAGCAAACACTGGTCTTTTACTGAAGCAGCAACAAACACGCCGTCCTCATGCATTGAGGACGTGATTTATGTGACATGTTGGCTTGCTCGGGGGCCCACAGGGCTGTTTTTTTCTTACAGTATCTGGACAATTGTGAATGTATAGACATCATATCACCCGCATGTTGTGCCTGTAGTTTATGTTACCCTTTCAAGGAGAGGAAAGTTGACAGAGTGAAGCCTTGTTCTCGTTCTTACATTCCTCTTTCCCTCTCTGCCTCTTTCTTTCCAGGTGGGACCAGATGGAGGGTTCGGAGGAAGGATAGACAGGAGATTACCTCTGTAATGGCAGCAAAAGCCAAGGTTTGTCGAGAGCGCACGTCTTTGCCAAAAGGAGCACCTTGAAAATTTCCTCTCCTTCTTCATCGGCTGCTTTTTCTTTCCGTAATCTTCTGTCACCTCTCCTACTCTCCATTGATTTTTCCATCTCTCCTCCATCCTCTTTCGATTTGCTGCTCACTTATATGGTATCACCATCTCTGCAAATAACCTAGCCTTATCATCTTTCATTTCCACTGTACAGGCCTCTATAAACCAGAGGATGAGTTATGTGTAGGTATAAATTGTTAATGAAATCCATCCCCACAAGGCTCTGAACTTAGCTTTCCATAAAACCATGTCAGGGCTGAAACTGTTGCTGCTAAATTATAAGCCGGTGGGAAAAGCTTGATCCAGGGTGGAAAAAAGTTATTTGACTTAAGTATTACAGAGGAGCATGAGAGATCAGTTGTGATGAAATAGGCTTAAGACAAAGTACTGCTGTAGCTCGTTTTAAGAGCTTTTGATGAACTCAGTGCTTTGTATGTCTTATATGTATTATCTCATTTTCTTAATCTGTTTTCACATCTGTAAAGGACTTTGTTAGCTTAGTTTTGTTATCAAGTACGTGGTCGCCATGAGAGCAAGGGACCAAACAGACAGTTCCTCTTGGTGGTAAATGTCTGATAACTGAACTTTAGTCCACTGTGTTATGGTTACGTTTGAAGAAACAGCTGATAACACTGTGTCATCTAAAGGCTACTTAAAGGAATATTTGGTGAGTAGGATAAGGAAGATATACGACTCATATTGGTATGCCAAAAATAAATTTAGAGTCAGCAAGGGTCTATCTTAGCATAAAGCCTGAAAACAGAGAAAACAGGTCACTTGACTCAGTCCAGAGGTAAAAAAAAAATACAGCTACCAGCACTTCTAAAGCTCACTTAATACCTTAATATGATCCCAATCTACATTTATCTGAGAGTGTGAGAGTGTCTTAAAAAAGAAAAGAGCACAAAGCAAAAAATGACAGACCAAACTAACTGATGAACAAGGTCCAGCACAGAGGAGCTAAAGAGCCAGATATGTCCCTGGTAGAGACCAAAAATGAGCTAGAAGTGGAGTTAATATTGGACTTACATTTTACAGGTGAACAGAAACATGACTCAGAGTAAATGCTGGTGTAAGACAGGAAAACTAATGTGGCTCTTTATCTGCTAGACATGTAAATAGGCAAATGCTTGCTATTGTAACAGTTTCAGCATGTTAATTTTTATAAAGGGATTAAACATCAGTGTCATGTACAGCTTGTTGCCCTGAACAGTAGTGACCAAAGTTAGTGACCAAAGTAAGCCAACGATCCTTCAAATTTCTCTCTGAAATATAACATGTGGCTTCTGTCCCTTGTAGGTCCTGCTGTGGGTGCTCTTCTCTCTGCTGCCTCTAGTGGATGGAGCTCATATGACAGCTGGTGCTGCTGGTGTGGGATCCGACTCGGGCAACGCTGTGAGTCTGCAGGGAGGCCAGGAGGAGCGGGAGCTTCCTGTGACGCTGCCAGAGGTGGTGGAAGATGAAGAGCAGGAAGACGACAGTGACCCTTACTCTACTTGGCATGCTTTATACGGTACTGAAGTGCAATTTACAGCATATCTGATACACCAGATAGTATTATTAGTATAAAGAGGGTGTAAGCCTGGTGATCTGCTTTGTATCTCATGTGCAACAAGTCACTTTAGGTTAAAAGATATAAGAAAAATTGTGGATTTTGCAGGAGAATTTAAATGCAATTGCTCACAATTTTCTTATTTCACTGTCATTAAAACTCTCTTTATTCACCACTCCACCTTTTTTCTCCATTTCAGACCCCTTTTTAATAGATGAGGTGGATGACCATCCCAGTCGTCGCTGGGCAGGGCGCTCTCCACGATCCTCTGACCCCTCAGAACCTCAACCCAAGGGATCACCGAAGAAAAAGAAGAAGAGGAAGAAGAAAGAAAAGGAGGAAGAGGAAGAAGCAGGAAGAGACAGAAAGGGTAAAGGTAAAAACAGGCAGCAGAAGCAGAGCAGCAGGGACTGCCGTGTGGAGAAGAGAGAGATGAGGGTTCGGGACCTGGGTCTTGGGTTTGACTCGGATGAGATAGTCCTCTTTAAGTTTTGCGTGGGCTCCTGCCAGTCCTCGAGAACAAACTACGACCTGGCACTCAAGGCACTGCTGGAGAACGGCTCGCTGCCCCGGCGCACCGCTCGCAAGGTCAGCAGCCACCCCTGCTGCCGGCCAGACCGGTATGAGCCGGTTTCCTTCATGGACGCCCAGACCACATGGAGGACCATCCAGTCGTTATCAGCCGCCAGCTGCATGTGTATGGGCTGAAGTAATGAACGAGGGAGAAGGTGACGAGAAAAGGTGTCACCCATCCTGAACAGAGAGGAGTCAAAAGGCTCAGCATGGGAAAGGCCTTTGCTCAAGGAAAAAAGCCAGAAGAGGGCGCTGTAACACTCACACAGCAGCAGTGAAATGATGGAGGCCACCTGTTGGCTTCCTGTGGTGTATTTCCTGTTTCAGAGGAAGAGGTCTGGGTGCAGCTGGACGATTAAAGTCAAAATTAGAATCTGAAGGGGGAAGTCATCAGGGATTCCCAGTCTGGATTTATGGTTGCATCTTCAATGGCGGAATTGTTTTCAGCTGAATAACTGGTAACTAATGCAGGATACCGAAGGCCAGTTACACATAAAGGAGACTCCACATATTGAACAGGACTGTTTTGATTTAATAGGGCAGAGATCCGAAGGCCAGAGCTCAAGAGATACTGTATACAGAAAAGACACAATTAAAGGACTGTTTATATTCAAGTTCACATAAGAGAAAAGACTGCTGTGACGTTCAATATTACTCTGAGTGAAGCAGCTCCTCCCTAAAGCAATATATATATATATATATATATATAATTTCTTTTTTCCACATAAAAACAGGCATTACATTGTATTGTTTCTATGTTCAGGTGAACTCAGCCAAATGGATGCCATGCATCTTCATGTATTACTGTATCAAAGTAAAAAAATATTTATTTCTGATAAATTATTTATTTATTATAGCTTGATATGAGAGCTGTTTTTATTGACTCTTTATTTTAGATAAATATCTATTTATTGCTAATGGATGTCATGTTACTTCTGCTTGCATACAGTACGTACATTTTTTATGTTTCATTGTAAAGGTGCTGATGTTCAAATTTATCCAAAGCCTCATAAACCTGAGCTGGACAGCTGATTTTGGGCAGACTTACATTGAATGCAGTAAAAATTTCTGAAATTAGTGAAATTATTCAATAAAACAAAACAGCAAAAAAAAGTTTAAAAAAAACAACTCTCTCCCATGTCATTCCAGAAAGACTTAAAAAATCTCCAAAGAGACAAATTAACCTATATTAAAATGATGAGGACAACTTAATAAAGTCTGACAGCTGATCTCTAGTTCTGTGTTTAATTCTTGGAAATATATCAGCTCTTAAACAACATTACAGGGACAGAAAGAGTCTCAATGTCAAAATTGTGTGTATAACAAGAAAAACCCATAAATATACTACAAGACCTCAACATTAAAGTTAGTAATACACTCCAGTATGTCACATTGTTGTTGTTGTCATTATTATTATTATTATTATTATTATTATTATTATTATTGCAAAATTTTCTTTATTTTTGTATGGCATTATCCTCTAAGGGAATAAAGTTTTTTAATATAAGTCTCCTCATCACTGTTTACTTCACTGATTACACAGTTTGTAAATGACTAAAGAGTGATCTCCTTAAAGTGACCATAATGATTTTTGCTGTGAACAAAATCAACACGACACTTCTCTTTTCCAATTCACTTTAAACGGTACTTTCTATGTTGTAGAGCCCCCTGCTGGTATAAAACAAAAACAAAAAAAATGTGTGTGCAGCTGCTGTTCCCAGTTTAAAGTGAAAAGGGCGTCGCGCTGCTGCCCCCTGTCTGTTCAACTGAGAACGTTTTCTTAAAAAAAAATCTTGTATTGTTTTTCAAGCATCAGAACAAGTGGAACTCATCTGTGTGATGTCTTTGGTGTCATTTTTATTTCTCCGCACAAACCAGCCAAACATCCAAGAAACACAAAGGCAACAGTTTTTTGTCTGTTTGTTTTAAAAGGTGGTATCAAAACATCATATGCAAATGCACGATATAAATTGAGATCAAATTGGGTTTAAAGGATATACATTCAGTTTTCCTGCGACATGCAACACTGGTAAACGGTACAGAGTAAGTTAGCAGCATGTAAATTAAAAAAAAAAGAAAAAAGTTCTACAACAAAACATATCGTATGGCACATATGAATGTAGTACATCAGACTTTTAAAATGTCCCACTTTTTATTTGTACCCATGGGGTATGATTATACTTTCATTTCCATGTTTGGAAATAATCACCACACACTTTTCCCAGTGCTTTGTGTGTGCACTGCTAGTAAGAGCCTAATTATAAAGAAAATCAGATTGTAGCTGTTGGGTCAAATTAAAAGTGCAGATGGACACCAAAACAGATCTATTCAGCACCCACAGTGGGTGCAGTGACCCTAAAACCCACCCCAGTGAATACCTGCTCTTCAGATCCACCAAGGTCACTGCACACACACAAAAAGCTCACAGCTCCCGTGGTTTGCGAGCTTTGTGCTTTCTTGGACCTCACTTGAACAGAGGCTAATTCTGGTTGATACATAGACAATGTTAGAAAATGTAAAACTGGACTTTTGCTTCTGAACAGTCAGCTGTCGTTCTTGAGTTGGATCCTCAAGCACAACAAAACCTTCATTAGCCTAGTTGTACAGGCCTTTCTGCAGCGGAATGGATCACAAGAAATACATGTGTGAGCTTAATGTTAATGTTGAGATGACCTCAGTCACAGTTCTAAGTGCTCTCTCAAGTTTTTTATTCATGTTAGCTGATATGATGGTGGTTCAAAACCATTAGATCAGGTAAGGATAATGTGCAGTTGATCACTTGCAGTGTTATTCACAGTTAAACATAAAGTATTACTTTGCGGTGAAGCTGAAGCAGCTGAAGAACCATTTCTAACTAATGTTCACATAAAATTGTTCATCAAAGGCATTTTGCTGACTGGCATGAACTCGGCGTACTGAACGTACAGGTGACAACGTCCACTCGTCTAACGTGCTCGGAAAGCAGCGGTGTAGCGCTGCGTCCTGGAGACGGCTTGACCGCCGCTTCCTGTTTGGAGTCAGCCGCTACTTCCCCCTCACACCCGAGGATCGCGGTCGACTCGACGCTGAAAGGGTGAAAGTTGACCCGGGCGGTGTCATACTCCCATGCCTGCCTCATTGCGAAATCCGTAAACGACTTGTCCTTGATGGACACCCGGTGTTCCACCTCGTTCCTGTAGTTAGCGGTGCGTAATGACGCATAACTGGTGTCATTGCTGTTCAAAGACGGTGGGGAGTGTTGACCCCCCACCCAGCCAATGTTGTCACCGCGACCGTCCTTAACCCGAGCCACCGTCCTCTTCAACTTCTCGCAGCCCTTCAGTAGCAGGTTCTTACGGCACAAAATGTAAACCCAGGGGTCCAATATGGGGTTGAATGAGGCGAAGCGGATCGCCAACAGGTCGCTCCGGTAGTCAGGCTTCCCTCCAGCAGAAATATAAGCAGGGTCGTACAGCTGGTTCACAAAGATTCGCACCTGTTACAAAGAAGCACACGAACAGAGAGATGTGTGTTTTAATAACAAGCAGAAATACCAACAACTAAAACTGTTTATCAATCATCATGTTCATATTTTAAAATAAAAAAAATCTTGTCCTTACCACTAACGGAATGGAGCAGATCAGGAAAACGATGGTCATGAAAACCAGGAGCCAAAACATTTGGATCTCCGCCGCTGAGGTGACCGACGACAGGCGGGGAAAGCGGCGACGTGATCCTCCCTGCTCACACAACTCCGTCCTGACAATCCCTGTCCTCTGGTTCATCCCCACCAGCGACCTGCACACGGCCAGATTACACAGAACTGTCACCGCGATCAGCACCAGCATCACGCCGCCGTACAGGAAGGAGTAACAGGCTCCGAGTGGATCCATCGCCCTCCAGTTCAGAAAGCACCAAGTCCCGGGGAAGTGACTAACATGCTGACCAAAGCCAAAACTGGGCATTATGCACAGTACAATGTTGACCAGATAGGTGACCAGAAGCGCAAAGCGTGCCATTGTCCGGTCTATGTGCTTGGAGTAGAAATACGCATGGTTTATGGCCAAGTATCTTTCCACAGCCATGGCGCACAGGATGGACATCCCTGCTGAGCCGAAGAAGAGCATGGAGAAGGAGAAGAAGTGGCAGAGCAGTGCTCCACCAGGCCAGCGGCTGGCCACATATGTGGCGATCACCACCGGGCTAGTGAAGCACGTTCCCAACAGATCTGTGATGGCCATCCCGCAGACCAGAGTATAGAAGGTGGTTTCCTTCTGCTCCTTTTTGGAGATACACAGCACAGCTATGGCGATGAGGTTTCCCAGGACTCCGACGGCGAACATCGTGGCCGAAGTGACCAGAGACTTTGACTCCAACCGGAGCGCAGGGAACGTACTGTGGTTTTGGCTGAGAGAAAGAGGCGGAAGCGGCTCAGAAACATTTTCTCCGAACGCAAAAGTGTTGTTGATCATTATCAAAACCAACAACGCACGAAGGTTGGAGTGAAGAACTTTCTGCGATGTTAAGGAAACTTACTATGGAAATGTCGCGCTATATTCACAATAAGTCATCGTTTGGTCTGAAACATCAAATTTTTAAATGCACATGAAGTCCTTTGCATCGGAGCGATTCTTTTGACCAGTTTTCTGCTCAGTTGGCTCCTGATACGCCCATCTAAAGGTGTGCCTGGTTGTGTTTATACTGCTCAGGGCTGCGGGTATTTAAACTGTGTGCTGATGTCAGGAGAGTGACGTGCGGGCTATAAGAGCATCGACCCGGAATCCCCAGTATCACATTTCTGCACCCAAACAATTAATAATCAACACCTATTATTGCCCGTCACATAGAAACCTCTCAGGTATCAGTGCCAGTAGAGGTAGCCCACTGACCCCTGGGGCCAAATGCTAAAATCAGATGTCAATTAGTGGGAAAACGTCAAGGTTCTATAGGCTATGTAACATTTTAGCGTTGATTACAATACAGTTTGTCAGATCTCTTCTGACTTTGCTTGATTGCTGCCAAAAAAACTTGGTTAAATCCGGTTCAACTCATTTAGCTTAATCTTGTTGGTGCATCACAATTTGTTATGCAGGTTCTCGACCAATAGTGCCATGCCCATGTCCATTCAATACGCTGCTCTATACTATTTTACTTCATTAACACGACTCACACACATAGTACTAGTTGACCTTTATACATAAACTGTGCTGCAATTTGTGTTAAAATGCTGTTTATAACACATTTAAAAAATGTTTTTGCCCTTTTTGGATTGATATGATATTTTAGAGAATAATCAGGCTAAATAAGTGCAATAATAATCATATTACGGTTCTGACAGAGGCACATTACAGAAGACATTATTCAAAGTTACTTTCGGCCTCTATTTGCTCAGTTTTTGTTCATATTTATTAAAGGTTTTATTAGAGATGGATGTATTCTGGATTATTGGGCTTAAAAAACACATGGGTCCCCATATCCAACCGAGTTAAGGCACTATACATATGCTGGCGTAAATCCATTGTATTGTAACTGCATGTCGTCCAATAGATTACACTAGTTACAGAGAAAATTAAACTTTTTATGTGAAATGATATGTGGTCCCGAGGTACATGTACAGATAAGGAAACGGTGTTCATTGTGTCACCGATCCGACATTTCAGCACCGAGGTCAGCGCCTTCAGCTCATCAGCACCACGAGCGGAAACGGTTGTCGCGCTGCGGCTGTTTGAGATCACGAGCGCAAACATTACTCCATTATTGACTCCCCCTTGATTTAAGTGTTAAAGCGACAGCAAAGCCCAGAGCACTTTTATCTACACTGCATCATCCAAATGATTTTTTTTTTAACCTCCACTATGTTTCACGTGAACGCTGAAAACGTTTCCGCCAGACAAACTTCATCAGTCACGTCGATCATAGAGCCACACGCTTCTTTGGCGAATGAAGACTCATGGGGACAAGCTGTCGGTGAAACAGATGATATTTAAGGCTCCGCTGCTCCTCATCTTTATCTACAGAGTGATTAAGACCTCCGGGTGTTGTCATGTGAATGTGTCCTTTCCCGAAACAAAATA
>JAPZDV010000004.1:8164852-8201952 GCA_029814665.1 Acanthurus lineatus | reverse complement strand
ATCGGTTTCACTCAATCCATCAAGTGGGATTGGTTCAATGCTGCGCCAGTGAGAGGAGGAAATCACATTATCCACAAGATTCTGAGAAGTTCAATGAAACCAGAAGGTTTAATGAAACTGTTCACGGAGAGATGAGTTATCTATTTCATATCTGTGTAATATAGGAAATGATAACAGTTACATCATCTTTCATTACGCGAAAGTAAAAATAATAATGAAATTTTTATAAGGGTGTCCAGCAATTACTCAACAGTGAGGAGGTAATAAAAAACACACAAACACACACAACCAAGTTTAAAGAAGGTTAAGTTCCATGAGCAGCAGGCAGAGTGGGACAGCAGCACTGACAGGTCCAACCTTTATCTTTTAATAAACAGTTTGAGGCTATGAAGCCTGAACTAACGAACAAAAGGTGTTGTAACAAAGTGATAGTTTGTATGTGTGTGGTTTGTGTGTATGTGTGAACTACTTGTGCGCCTGTGTTTTCACCTCCAGGGTTTAACACTCATATCCAAGGTTCCACAAACTGGGTCAAACGTCTCAAAGTAATCCTCCCACCAAATAGCTGATGAAAGGATATAATACAACAAGTGGATTTATAACATCAAAATATCGTGATTCATTCTTACTAAATATTACAAATATGAAATGTTTAAGACTAAACTTTAGGATTTTAAAAGCTGTAACCGATATTCATTTACAAATTATGTTGACACGCAAACTAAAATGAGGCTCTTGTTAAGTTTTTGGTAAATTCGCTGCTCTATTCAGTCTCACTCTGACTCTTTTGTTCTCAGAGAATTTATGTTTTTTTTCTGAGAGTTAGATGAAAATAATATCATATTTGTCTTGTATCACATGCAGCTTGAGCCAGGAAAGTGTTAGATTATCTTTGCATAAAAACTAAAGAACAAGGGACCAGCTAGCCCAGCTGTGAAGTAAGTTTAATTAAAATGAAAACTCAGCATGTTAGAAACAAATTATCTTTCCAGTTATTAGTTGTTTTCAGACCATTAAGTCCATATGTGAAACCAAATGGACCAGTTAAGACAGTCTGGACATTTTTGTTATGATCCCAAACAACCTCCTCTTTACGTCTGGTGGGAATCTGCTCTGCCTGTTTACCATCATGCCCTGTTATCTCTCAGCCATGTCAGCCCTATGAACTTCACTGACACTGTAGTAACTTAAGTCATTGATTTGAGTGGCCAAGCTGTTTATCAATACCTTAACAGACAAGATCAGAAACTCACTCTTTTCTCTATTTCAATCTACAGCAACTATGAATAACTCTGACGCGGAGGTATTAAAAAATCTTCCCAGTTGGAAAAAAGCTGATGTAATCTGAGTCATGTTCAGTGTTAATTAGAAGCGGTTTGGGACGTCTGTTATCGGAGTGAATGAGTCGCGACAGAGACAAAGATACGGTGCCACAGGCAAACTAATTAATTGGTTGAAAAATAAGTCACTTATCTCTCACCATACCCGTGAGTCATTATGTTTTTTTTCCTTCCAAAGATATCTGACTTCACTGATTGGAAGAACTGAACTGTGAAAATCATCATAAACTTAAAAAAAACACACACACAGAGGGATGCAGTTATGTGGTTTCTCTTTTAGGTGTTGGGGTTTTCTTCCATTTGTTTTGTCCTTTAATGTCTTGCTGTTAATCTCTTAGAATACTTTGAAATGTCCCAAAATTGCTTTTTAATAGTTTTTCTGCCTGCAGTGTTTTCTAAAAATGTGAAAACTTGTCGGCTCAGCACCTTTGACTCCTCATTGGCTGCTCTGCAAACACAGTATCAGTGAGTTCATGAAACAGAGACAGAATCTATTGGAATCATGCCCATTTTTTATTTCTGAGACTCTCAGGACACTTAAAAGTAATTAATTTGCCATGTTGTAGTGACATAAAAAGTCTGTGACGGCAGAATTCAGAGTTCACATCCTTTCTGTGGTTTAGATTTATGCAACAAGATCACCTAAGGCCAAGAAAAGATCCTGATTGCACTTAGAAAAACTGAAAAAATACATTAATGACAGAGTCACAAAATTTAGTTGAAAGAATTTATTTTGGTTAAGGTTGGGAAAACAAAATAATTTCGGTTAAATGTGTAAAAAGAAGAATAGTCACAAAAAGTGGAAACAAATTTTTTTTATTTTTAAGTCACGCAGAGCATCTCGAATAAAACAGAAAATGTGTACCCATGTAGACCAGCTCTAAAGGTTAAATTTTGTTTTTTGGTTTTAAAATGTGAGTCTAAAGAACTGTTTTCTCTCTGCTCAGTGTTTTCTCAGTCTCTCCTCTTCTGTATTATATCCCTCACTTTGCACCACTTTGGCTTTGTGTTAAGCCCTAAAAGCTTGAATTGCCGAATAAAATGAGCAGGTCATTATGGCAGTAGATGTAGTGTTGCCATGGCGATGGCACGGTGGTTTACTCAGAACTGTTTTAAAATGCATTAAATTGTTTGTGAGAGAACAGAGTCTTATTACAAAATAAAAAGTCACATAGGCCTTAACTTTCCAAAAAAAAGAAATGAGAATAAACCAGAGTCACAAGTTTAGGTTTTCATAAATAGATGTTGTTATTGGAAGACAAAAAAAAGTGTTTCAAAATGACCTTTTCACAGAAGGTAAGGAAGATATTTTACTGTAAGGGTTTGAGATGGGTTTTTAAAGAGTTGATTAATTTTTACAAACAATAGAAAAATATGAGCTTTAACAAAGTACTCTGACCCTGATTTAAGATTTTTGTTGTTAAATGAGGGGACCTGTTATACTGAAATTACAGTACAACTGAATCCAATCATGCTTTTCATACTGCAACAGGAAAATCAAATCTAAAATATACATACATGCTTGAAAACAGTCTGAACTGAATGTCATTTACTGAAAGTTGTGAAATTTACTGAATACTTTATATTAGCACTAATAGGAAGCCTCTCTATGTCTCTCCTGACACTATCTATCTGCCAGGCTGAAATTCTCCTTGACACGACTTGGCACATACAGCAGGGCTTCTGCACCTTTATGCTGCTGTGACAGGATATAATGGCAGAAATAGATAAAAATATGACTTTCTGGAGGAATTTTCCTCACAGACAGTCAGTGCAGGGTGATCAGTCAGTGGTACAACAGGTCTGTTAGACTCAGTGTGAAATGATATAAAACAGGTAGAGGTGACTAATAACAGTGACTGTCACCTCATAAGCTGCACAGGCTGGCAGTCACAAATGGCAGGGATCATATTTTTTAAATCATATGAGCTGAAAAACCCTAAATTATCCTCACAGCGCTCATAAGTAAAAAGTCTCTGAAGGTTCATTCAGAGGACTCTGTGTTACTCAGGAGACTTTGTTGAACGAACAAGGCTAAAGTTGAATATTAAAACTGTGTGTGACCTGTACAAGTATAATCTCAATGAACAGAGATATTTCATAAATTCCATAAAGGGTTACCTTCCCCTCTTTCTTATTTTTTCTCATCTTTACAGTGTAAGATGGAATTAAACAAAATGTTTCAGGCATCTCCAGTGGCATCCAATCTACCTCAAAAGCATTACACTCTTATACCCTTATACTACGTCATTTCAGCCCAGTGTTTTCAATCTGTCCACAAATACCTCAACATTATATATTCAAGAAGCATTCTGTGCAATTACACACCAGACCCTCCCAAAAGCTTCAAATTAGAGCCGGGTCCAAAACCATGCCTAAGACCTTCAGGTGACATAGTAACACAGTTTAATTAAATGATTTGATATTTTGGTAAATGTGCCCGTTTGCTTTCTTACAGAGAACTGGATGATATTGATTCCACTCTGATGACTCTTAAAATATATAATGCAGCCAGCAGTTGGTTAGCCTAGCTTAGCATGAGGACTGGGAACAGCTAGTCTAGTTCTGTATAAAGGTAACAAAGTCCAATACAGCACCTCAAGAACTTACCAACACAGTTCACCTCATTTGTTTAATTTAGGAGCTGCTAGATGGATTTAGTTACTGTAGTTTCAGTAATGGATTTAGTTACTGCTGGACGCATTCAGACTGTTCCTCTGTTTTCTTTGTACTTTGTACTAAAATAAGGTAACTTTTCATTTAACTCCTGATGAGTTAGTGATGATGTGTAATTGCCAAACACCAAAATATTCCTTCACAATATGAATAGGCTGCCTCCAGCATATTTTATGCTTTCTAAATGATGGTGCTGCAACCTTGAACACAGGTTTTCAGTTTTGCAGTTCAACTTTTTTCAGTAGTGTTGGGATGGAGCTTTACTGTCCAGGTCACTGGTAATCCTCCAACAATGCTTAAGAACAGATGAAAACATTAATCCCTGTCTGAACTATGCTGCTTTATGAACACAGGGGATTCAGCTGCTTGTTCAGTGTATCTTTAAGAAAACGAAAAGATGGCATTGATGTTTTCTGTACGTCTGTGAATGTTTTTAATATCGCCATGTTTTTCAGTGTTCTGATCTTTCATGTTTAATCCTAATCATATGAGCCTGTAAGAGGTTTGTTCCTATATCAAACATACAGTTAAGAATCACATGTTTTATTTATTAATTTATTTATTGGATTGATACTGGTCTCATTTTTGTTTGAATTGCATCTTTTAATGATACATCACAGGGTGTCTGCTACTTGTCTTGTATTTTTGGGACTTAAGATAAATTGGCATGTCTCTCTGTGCAGTGATCCCTAATATCTCTTGACATACATACCTTCCATCCCTTTCATGGTTGTATACTCCTATAAGAATCTAATTGCCAGACACAGTCTGAAATGTAAGTCAAGGATGTAGGTAAAGACAGGTTTCCATGTGTGTACACTGAGATATAGCAAGGTGAGTCATAAGCCACATTGCTTCAGCTTGGAAATAATGAGCCACTGTTATTCTAAAGGCAATCATATTTTCCTCAGGATGTTGAATCAAAGCGGTGTGTTTGATTTAACTGCATACAGAATAAGACACTGCTCTATTAACACCAATTGCAAGGTCTTGCATGCATATGCAATGCAGGACATCCAGGCTATGAAGAAGCTAGTTTGAATTTTCATTTTCAGGGTTATGTAGTACATTGCAAATCCAGACTCCATCTTATATTAAGTTTCATTTTACATTATACTGAATTTACACTATGTGACCCATGTGGTCTGTCTATGTGGGGCACTGCACATTGTAAGTCAGTTTATTTTAAATACAATATAATGAAAATGAAATATAAAGAAAGACCTGGATTTCTTTTACTGAAATGACCTTTGAATTTATCACATGCTCAGGTGCTAAAACTTAGAGTAAGACAGTGTTTTCACTTGTTCTTTTCAGATCAATCAAAAAATACACCGGTCACTGAAATAAAAGTTCACTGCTCCATTTAATTGCGGTTTTTAAATATTTATATTTTTTTATTTTATTTGATTCAAGACAAATCAGCTCTGGCAGAAGAATTTGCATCCATTGGTTTAAGTAGAAATATTGCGAAAAAATGTGGAAATACTCATGTTATATGTTACATTAAAGGTAATCCACAGTTGAATGCATTGGAAGTTTCTAAGTAAAAGTTTTCTTTATTATATTACTGATGTAATGAGCAAATCGCACATTAAGGCAATTAAAAATTATTAAACAACAACTAAACTACATCACCCTTACTGCTGCATAAACTCAATTGGTTTTAACATAATTTTAGAGCCCAGTTTTGCTTCGCACCAGCTTGAGCAGGTCATCAGCTACAATGACTGAAAATACCTTTGACAAGGCCTTTTATTTACTGTTCATCAGTTGTTTTATATGACAAATCATAGTGACTGGCAACGTTTGATGTCAGATAAACGTAGTTTGTAGTAAAATATGTATCTGCCTGGAAGAGAGGTGGTGTTTGTGTGTGTATGATATTATGTCATACTGATTTACTCATCTCTTTCCACTCAACACATAGAGACAACACAGAGGTCTGAGGCTTGACAAACTACTTGTTTAACAGATGAAGTTGCATTCAACAAACCTCTTGACAGACTGTGAATATTGAAGAGTATTCTCGTACTCAAAGCAGAGAGAAGAAAAGTTTCGCTCAACATGGACTGAGCCGTGTGAGGCGAAACAAATTATCCTCCCCTGGAGCATGAAGAATTAATGTTATTCCTTTTTCCGTGCATAAATAACACAAAAGATACAGTGAGAGCTGTAAACTAAAACAGGTTGCATTAATTTTGGCTGTGGCTTTGGCTCAGGACGTAGACTGGGTCGTCTACCTGTTGAGTGGTTCAATCCCTGGCTCCTCCAATTCATATGTCAAGGTGTCCCTGAGCAAGACACTGTGTGGAAAATTGCTCTTTTCTTTGTGTGTGTGTGTGTGTGTGTGTGTGTGTGTATTCCTGATAAAGAGGTTGGCTCTTTGTAAGGCAGTCTCTGCCATTAAAGAATAAATGATGACTCGTATTGTAAAGCATACTGAGTGGTCAAAAGACTAGATAGGTGCTTTATAAATGCAATCCATTCACCATCTTTCCCACTTCAGAGTGCATATTAAAGAGGGACACACCATTAGCTGCTGGACTGGGGAGAGGCTTTGCAATCTCAAGTAGCTCTGCAAGTTAGCGAGCGTAGGTGTGGGTGGATGAATAAGTGAAAGGTTGGGTGGATATGCCCTTTACTTTGACAGGATACAAGCAAGGTCCGTGCAGCTCTATTACTGCACAGAAAGGTGTCGTGGCCAAAGAGAAAGAGGTAAGAAAGGAGACAGAAAATTAGGAGAAAGAATATGCAAATGCTGTTCTCTTTTCAGCACTTTTGCTCTGTTTTCCCATGTTCGGGGTCAAGATGAAACCTTTATTAGTTAATGCCAAAAGGGCCAGCTGCGTAATTCAATACACAATGCAGGGAACAGCTGTTGTTTAGCTTCAGGATTATGTCAAGAGCACAACATTCACACCCACAATACTGAGTACAAAAAACTTACATTTATCTTGCCAATGTTGTTTGTTTAATATCAGTATATTTCCCACAGGACGACCAGAAAGTGACTGTGTGAGGCACAAACCTAAATGTCAAATGGAAATTGCAAACAGTGTCCGGCAAATTTGTGTCCCTCCTTCTCAACAAAAACAGAGACACACTTAACTTTAATGAAAATATATTCTAATGTGTGTTATTGCTGAGGAACATTGGCTCTGTTAAAGCTTTTAAATATTCCCTCCTGTGATGCACGTTAGATGTATCTTTCCATTTTCACACAATGATGGGAAATCAGTGCTGCTGCTGTTTGTTTTCTGTTTATTTGGAATACAGAGTATTAAAAGTTGTTGTGGTTTTGACAGAGCCATGTGATGTGTTGTGCTCCTATTTACCGCACGGGCCGCTGTATCTGCAGTAACATCAGAGGCTCGTGTTTACTATAAATGTACCTGCTGTTCAGATAAAACAAGCACAGTCAACTTAAAAACCCTCATGCAGGAATCCACAGCCCTCAGGGCAACAAACCACCTCTCCACCTCTAATGTTAACCAATTGAACTGTTAGTGAGAATCAGCCTGACGCAGAATGTGTTGCCTTCAATAACAGGAAATGTTCTTTTCTCATGAATACTCGCCAAGATGGAAAATTTTATGATGCTTTAAAAAAAAATTCTCTGTAGTTCTGCTGGGCATATTTTTTTCAATATTTTTTTCAATAAATTTCATAATCAAAATTAAAGGTCTGCACCAATCGACATTCTGTCTGCAGGAAGAAGTTCACGGTTATAAATCAACAGATTTAATCAGAGAACAGACGGTGTTTTATTAAAACCTGAAATCGACAATTTCACAATTTAATTTTAAAATAAAAGTACACAGGCTGCATGTACAAGGCTGCTCCAGACATTACTTATAATTATTCTTTTTAATAAAAAAAGGGGATAAAGCAATAAATTATTAAGTATTCAGAATAATATGTTTAAGGGTTATTTTAATTCACCACAGTGGAAGAAAGACTAGATGTTAGTAATGACTCCAGACAGTGCCTTTAAAGTTGCATCACTACATAGCTCTGCATTAACACTGAATCAAATGAGTGTTTGATATTGAAGCGTTTGTAGAGAAAGCAAAAGGTTAGGTGGTGAGGAAACTTTATGTTTGCTCAGGGTGTTCAAGTCAATAAATGACTATCGATAACAATGTTACAATACACTTTATATACAGCATATCAAGGCTGTGTGGCTTTTCTTTCCATTTAAAAAAAATCCATATTAAAAAAATTGTTTTATTTATATATATATATATATATAAAAAATATTGTTTTTCTATTATTTGAAGCTCTTTTTAGTTGAAGTTGAATATTCTTTTTATGATGCATTTGAATGGTAGGGGACAAAATACCAATGCATGCAAATCAACACGGCGATTATAATTTTAAAGAACTTCAGCTCTAATCAGGAAAACATTTTCTATCTCAACATGCCGGCAGCAGCACCAACCCAGTTACCTGTGTGGCAGGTTCAGGATTTGAAGTCTAATAAACTGCCAAAACATCAGAATATTATTGGCAGCTTGACATTTAAGTTGTACTAAAACACAGTTTTCAGAGCAATAAAGTTGCCTACATGTCACCAAATGAGACTCTTTTGATTGCCATGGTGTTTTTCTTTATAAATCAATCAGCTACATTATTTTTTTCTGTCTTGTTACCTTTCAGGACATCAGCTAGCTCCTTGTTTTGGTGTTTTTCTCCCAAGTGATCAGATTACAGGAAGTTTCACACAGTCCACAGAGAGCACAGCAATGGGAAAATGACGAGCGGCTTGTTACTATGTTGTGTGTGTGTGTGTGTGTGTGCGTGTATGCGTGTATGCGTGTATGAGTCCATGTTTGTTTAATGAAAAAATAAATAGCAAATGACAGAGTCATCACATGGTTCTGGCATGAAGCTATTCCGTGAAAAAAAACAGGCTTGTTAATTGTGTGTGACTCATTTTTCAATCATAAACTCAATCTTTCATGTTCATGATCACACAAAAATGGTGACCTAAGAGCTGCAGAAAAACGACACAACAGAATAAAAAACATTCCAGTTATAACCTATAACAAAACTGAAAACAGTACAAAGCTACTACAGTAGTACAAATTATTGATGATCACAGAGTTGGTTTGTTTTTGTAAAACATTTTAGATTATTATTGATTTATTATTAATTTGATATCCCATTCACTATGTCCTCACAAAGAGAACAGTACTTATAAAGCACATCAAGTTCTTTTATGAGACATGTCCGACAATTAGATTTGTCTGTATTGTGGAGTTCTGAATTTTAGTGATTATAGTCATTCAAAACAAATAAAGAATTTCTCCACTCAAAAATGTTTTTTCTGAAGTTTATGTCCCCTGAAATCTCTGGCCTTGACCACAATAACTTGTATTATCTGCAGAAATTTCACCAGCAGCCATAATGGCCATGGCCATGGTGGGCCCTCTGTCTGGCCTTGATGCCTCTGCAGGAAAAAAAAGTAGGCCGACGGGCCTCTGTGGCCCTGCTGCCCCCGATGTTCTTTTCATACAAGAAAATATCTTGGTTATTTTCCCCACAGAATGAAAGAGAGTAGAAATTTTAGGGTAGTCACAGTATTCGTACACTCTGTTAGATCTAAAGTGTTGGTTACTTATTTTAAGCTTTCTGCACACCTGTTTGTAGGCTCACAGTTCGTCTTACCTGTAGCGACAGAAAAAGTGGCGTGTGAGGCGCACTGTGGCTGACAATGATGCAACCAGGTGGCTGCTTTAGGTTCCCATATGGTACAGTTTCTTTATGTCTGTGTCAGCGCTGGTCAGCTGTTTGTGTCCTCTGGTCTTTCTACTTGTGTTATTTTATGTGTCACCGAGTCAGAAAACAGATCACACAGGCCTAACTAGCCTTCAGAAAAGCTCTTAGCCTGTAAATAGCCTCATTTGATTTGTTTTTCGATTGAATGTTGAATTGTTGGGGTTGTATCTTGCAAGTTTTTTTATTTTGTTGCTGTTGAACCTCATAAAATCCTTTTAAAAATGTGAATGTAATGTAGGTTCATTTGTACTACTTTTACTGAAGGACGGCGTCTTTTTTCAGTGAGAGGTTCCTCTGTTTCCGAATAGCCATGTGTATTTCACTCTCAAATGACGTCATCACTCACAATACCAGCGATTGGTCGGTGCAACCACAAGGGCGTCCGTTCTCGGTTTTGATTGGTTGATATGTTAAATCTCCTCTCTCTGATTGGCCAAGAGTGCCGCTCAGCCATTGGCTGGTTTGACGCACCAACAATTTTAAAATCGGTGTTCGCTTTCACAGACTGAGGAGCAGCTGCACACAGAAAGGAAGAGATACAAAGACCTGGGACACAGCTCGTACAAAAACAAAGGTGAGACCCAATTTAAACTGCATCCGAAACTTTATTTGAAGTTTTTCGGTCACGTGATCAAGTTAAAAAGTTTCATTATTATTTGACGGGATCCCGTTGTTTGATGTCTGTGTTGACTGAGCAGCCTGCTGCGGTTTGAACGATGTTAAGTTACCGTTTCATGTACAGTCGTATTGTAATATTTTGTTAAAAACTGTACACGGCACTCATTGAGGCATTCTTGAATAAATATGAACTCTTGCGTTTGTCAGAAAGCAGCTGAGATGTCAGCCGGGGAGGACGGTGCCCAGCTGCAGTGCTGCGTGACGGTGGAGCAGCTGAACGCATCGGGCCAGGCCACCCGGAGACAGGTCATCCGCAAAGCCTCAGTTATCTTGGGCCGGAACGAGTTCCAGGAGATCATCCTCCGGGTCCACGACGGAAAAGTCCCGCAGAGTTACCGTCTGAAAGAGTTCAAACTTTTCACCAAATTCGCCAGAGATGGGAAGTGCACCGTCAAGCTGCTGCCTGAAAACATCCAGGTGCTCCTCTCAAACTGCCCCCCAGATCAGCTGAACCTCTTCCTCAAAACCTTGAGCATCAAACACCAGGCCTGGCAGGGCAGCAAGCCTCTGAGCGACCGGGAGAAGCTCAAAGCCGGTCTGCCCCGCAGCTTCGAGGCCATCAGCCCCCTGCAGCAGAAAGACATCCAGAAAGTTAATGAGCTGAGAAGCAGAGAGGCTCCTAAAGGCCTGACAGACTGCACCAATAAGACGACTGTGGCAGGAAGAGGACAGCAGGTCAAAAGGTCGAGGAGTGACACTAACTTCAGCCCAGTGAGTTAAACACACACAAACTAAACACATCATCAGTCATTATAGAAAGGTGTGACACCAGCTGTGTGTTTTATTATTTTAGGTGAAAGCCAACCCGAGTAAGAAGCCCATACTGTCCCTGCCTTCACGAAAGCTGAATAAAGAGCAGGAGGCTGTACTCAGTGCTGTGCTGAGCGGCAAGAACGTCTTCTTCACTGGAAGTGCAGGTAAGTGTGTGTGACAGTAAGTTAAGTCACATTTCAATACAAGTTTGTAATAACTGCCCTAAACACACTCTGGCAAATGATTAACATTGCAAAAATTCTCCTAGTCTTTTTCATGTTAACATTTCCAAGAGAATCTGATGGGAATCTCTTTTCATGGCCTATTTACAGTGCCCTTTCTCCACTGATAAACAGCTCATGAAATAATGTGAAATAGTCAATTTTGAACTCGTGTAAATATATGTATTTTTTTCAGGTACAGGGAAGTCCTTCTTACTGAAGCGAATCATGGGGTCTCTTCCTCCAAAGAGCACCTTCGCCACAGCCAGCACAGGAGTGGCAGCGTGTCACATCGGAGGAACGACGTTACACAACTTTGCCGGTAAGTTGTTGTGTCTCCCAGGAGACAAAATTGATTTTATGTAATACTGACAGAAATGCATCTCTGTAAATAGCACATAATTACTGGGGAGACATGCACAGAGATCATTTATTCCCCTCAATACCAACAAGTCATATTTCATGTTATCTAAATAATTGGTCAATTTGCTGATTTCACTGAAGGCCTGTCCTTAAATAAGGCTGTTCTACTGAGAAGAACACGTCCAAGAAACAAACATTTATTTTCATTATTGATTAATCCTCAGATTATTGTCTTGATTAATCATTTCAAATGTCAAAAACGTGAACAAATGGATTTTACATTTCCCAAGAGTCCATAGTGGCATTTTTAAATTGCTTGTTTTGTGCATTTACAGTTCAAAACCCAACAAATAACTTTTCAGTGATTTGTAAATCAGCAACTCTTCACACTTGAGAAACTACAACCAAGAAATGTTGACTTCCTTGAAAGATATCTGATACACTGGGATGATTTAAAATGATCAATCTGTTGCCCGCATGTTTCATCCCTTTTTCTTGTGTCTTCAAACACTACTGGAGCCTTTGGCTCTGTTACAGTGTCTGATACTCATTTTGAATCTTTAATATAATCAAGGAAAAGGTGTCAGATGTCTTTCAAAGTGAAAGGATGTTTTGAATTAAATATAAGTATACATTAGAAGGTGTTAGTTGAGTATATTAGCATATGTGTTATTCTCCCTTGTTCCCTCTAACCATCTGTCTGTCTATTCTGCGTATCTTCTCTCCAGGTATCGGCTCCGGCTCTGCCCCCCTGGAGCAGTGTATTGAGCTGGCTCAGAGGCCCGGGGTGCTGCAGCACTGGACCAGCTGTCGACACCTCATCATCGACGAGGTCTCCATGGTGGAGGCCCAGTTCTTTGATAAGTTGGAGTCAGTGGCGAGGTGAGATGAGTTTCAAAGCTGAAAACTGCAGATTGCATACGACAGAATATCCCTCCGCTCACCCTCCCCTTTCTTAAGAATAAAACAAATAGATCTACCTATATCCTTCATACTAGACCTTCAAACCGGAAAACATGTTTTTTATGTCTTACAAAAGTCATTATGTGGACAGAGCAAACAGTCAATCAACTAGTCGATCAACAGATTTTGGATCTGGAGCTGATTTGGCTCCTTATTTAATCATTTAAGTCATTTTTGTGTAACATTAACTACAGTTTTTAATTCATTACAGCTTATCGGTTGTAACAAATCACATCTTGTCTTTCTTGTATTTTTGCAAGCTGAATATTTTAAACTAAAATCAGTGGCCTGCTGCTTCTCACTGTACTCCTGCAGGTCGGTTAGGAGGTCCACTGAGCCGTTTGGAGGCATCCAGCTGATAGTGTGTGGTGATTTCCTCCAGCTGCCTCCTGTCTCGAAGGGAAAAGAAAAGGCCAGCTTCTGTTTCCAGGTCAGACACCACGGATTCTAGAAATGTCTTATTTTTTTTGTCCCCGTGTCAGGAAGCTAATAAGCGATTACTGTCTCTTGCAGGATGTAGACTGTGGTTATTAGTCTGCCTTTGAGTGACTATATCAGTCAGCATTATCCTCCCCTTCAACAATCTGCATGTAACTATTTTGCAAATACACTGTCGCTGCATCTTGGATTTGCATTGCTCAAGACAATTGGTTAAATTCTGGTTAAATGAAATACTTTTTTGTTTGTTTGTGCTCCTTTTGCCCTGTTGCAGAACCAGCACTGCAACTTGGTCAATCACACCATAACATCAGAAACATTTAGTTACTGTTATCTATTGCAATTTAAAACTGCTCCTGCAATATGTCAAAATTTTGAAATTAAACTTTTTTAACTAATGAAATAAAAAAGAAACTCTTAGGGAAGCATTTATTCAACTCAGTGGCAGACTGTGAGATGGATCTGGTAATGGCAATTTTCATCTTTTGTATAATCCACTTATGTAACTGACCGGTGAGTCAACACCATACATGTATGCACAGGTATTCATGAAGGTCCATGCCCATCCCATGAGTCAACATCTTTCCCACTGACTTTTCTACTTATGTCCTGAAGAGCATTACTGCATTTTACTGTCTTGTTCAAAAAGATCTTTCTCCTCTGTAAATCCTCAGGCCAGGAGTTGGCGTAAGGTTATCCAGTTAAACATGGAGTTAACAGAGGTGCGAAGACAAACTGATCAGTCCTTCATCTCCCTCCTGCAGGCAGTGAGGGTGGGCAGGTATTTATTTTTCTTACTGTACATTATTTTTTTCACCAAATGTTCATTGCATTAGTGCACTTAGAGTTGTGGAAGGCCATTTATGCACAGCAGGTTCCTTTTTATTCTGCAGAACATTTGTGCTATGCTGCAAAAAAGATTATCTAAGAGAAAAGTTGAGTCAAGTCCTGCTTTAACTGTGCTCAGGGTGACAGAGGAAGTCACAGCTAAGCTGATGAAGAGCAACTATCATCAGATCGAGAGGGACGGCATTGTAGCCACCAGGCTGTGCACGCACAAGGACGACGTGGAGCTCACAAACGAGAACAAACTCCAGCAGCTCCCAGGTGTGAATTCTTTTGTTTTATTCTTGGGTTTATTGGTTTTTCAGGTTTTTCAGCTTCACTTGTTTTCAGCTTGAAACAGGTGTTACTTTGTTTGACTTGAAGCCAGGTGTAAATTGGAAAAACTGTTAACTGTGGTCTGAGTCATATACTGCAACCTTGCTGAAACCTGTTTCCCCTCAGCTGGTATTGTTTTCTGGCCCCTGTTATTTCCTGCTCTAGTGTACTTTTAATTTCTATGCTCTTACTGCATCAGAAAGCTGTAAACAATATGTTCCATTTACTGTGACAGAAAGTTTAAAGTTCTTTTAGACCATTTTTTGGAAAATAAGGCTGAATAAATAACATTTGTTGTGTTTTTCTGGGTTCTGGAATGATTTTCACGTTTGTTTCTCACAATTTTGAACCTTTTTTTTCTCCTTCCTCCTCCTCCATTGTTTTTAATACTAATTGCCTGTTAAATGATCCCCTCCCTGCCCCTCAGGGTCAGTGCGTGTGTTCGAGGCAGTGGACAGTGATCCGGGCCTGGTGAGGACTATGGATGCTCACAGTCCTGTCAGCAGACTGATTCAGCTCAAAGTGGGAGCTCAGGTAGGCAGATCGCATGCGCGCATGTGTGTGTGTGTAAAGAGTGTTGGATTTGTTGTTTTTTTTGGCATTGCACTTTCCCTGCAGTACTTAGTCTGAGTGAGAAACCTAAGTTTTTGGTGATGCTCGTTCTTTAACAGGTCATGCTGACAAAAAACCTGGACGTCACACGAGGGCTAGTGAATGGAGCACGAGGGGTTGTGGTGGCGTTTGAGTCTGGAAAACATGGTCAGTATTTATTTCCTTACCTTAAAACGTAATGCAGATATGTTGGCTCAAATTTTTTCAATTTTTTTTCAGAATTTATTGACCTTTATGTATTTAATTTTGAATACATTTATAGAGGCAAGATAATTGATTACTTGAAGGTGTGGTTTGACATTTTGGGAAATGCAATTAGTTTCCTCTCTTGCTCAGAGTTTAATGAGAAAAAGATTACCTCTCGTGTCTGTATGCTAAATAAAATCCTAGAGCCTTGAGGTACTGAGCTAAGCACAGAGACAGGAAATGAATGGGACAAAGAATGGTGACACAAAAACATCACTAGAGAATGTTTGAAAAAGAGCTGATGTGGAAAACTGAAGGTCTTTCTTGTAGACAAGAAAGACTTTTGATGAAAATGCCAAGAGTGTGTGCTCTAACATTATAGAGGAAAAATGTCTAGTATTTCATATTATGTTCTTTCTTATCCTTTATTTAATTTGGATGCATATGACACAGTTTACAGCAATAGTCTCCCCCATTTGGATGTTGTTTCCGCTCTCCTGAACAGCACAGATGCAGAGAAAAGGGTCTAGCTGAAACCTCAAAGACTACACAACACAACACCTTCTCTACAAAACACAACCTGGAGATCTTTTCCTAATCCCAACCAAACAGAGTGTATCGTGTAGTAGGCATATCCTGCGTGTCTGCAGGTAGATTTGCTTGGATGCAGACAGGATATATGCATAAAGAAAACGCAAACAAACATGGAGGAGTGAGAACTTTACAAAGAATGGGATTATTCTAGATAGAGGGAGTCCAATAAGCCAAGACAAAATGTAAAAATGGCTTAGTGTGAAGTCTGACTGGAATACCATTTTGCAAATAATGCCACAGACTCAAACTCAACCAACCTCTAACAACCATTTCTTTATTGATTTTCAGAAAATGTGCTCTACTGTAGTGAGTGTTTATTATCAGGAAATGAAAAGGCCATTGACCTGAATCAGGATATGAGATGTTGGTCATGTTGCAGAAACAGTGTTGGTAGATTCATCCTCCCCTCTGCTGACTCATTCCTTGTTTCCTCAGGACTCCCGCGTGTGCGTTTCCTGTGCGGCGTCACCGAGGTGCTGAAGCCTGAGCGCTGGGCGTTCAAGACCGGCGGTGGGATCATTCTGAGTCGACAGCAGCTGCCGCTCAAGCTGGCCTGGGCCATCTCCATCCACAAGAGCCAGGTGAGTGCAGCTTCAGTCACGGAAACACAGTGTGATGCCTTCAACTCACACAAAAATACAGAGAAAAACACTCACCAAGTCAATGTGATGACATGCCTTTCTCTTTGACGAGCTATTGTTCAGTGTTGCCATGGAACACCAGTGTTCATTGTGGCTTTTTATTGAATAAATCTCTCACATAATGAAAAGCTGTCATACAACATCAACAGGAGAGGGAAGAGAGAGTCAGAAACTGAGATTGTGTGTTCAGATTAAAATTGTGTCCTTGTTACATTTTACAGTTAATCATTTTCTATTACTTCAATAGTTAAATTCCATTATCAATGAAACCTCTTTTAAATGGATTTATTTCTGACACCAGCAGACTCTGCTTATATTGTCGTGAAGTTTTCTGCAGACATTCATGATCCCCAGAGGACAATCCCTGCTAACTGCAAATCTTTAGACTGCAGTTGTTAGAGATTATTTATCAGTTTCCTCTGAGTTTTTATTTGTGTGAAATGGCATCTCCTGGATGGATTGGCATGAAAGTCCAAGTTTCCCTTTTGTGATTATCACTTGGAAATTGACCTGAATACTATTAAAGTCAGAAAGTTGTGATTACAAGAGCTCTGATAAGGCATGAAGGCAGTGAAAAACTAAGGTAGTGAACCTGGTGCATGTTGAACTTTGCTCTGAGTGTTTGCTTTGCCATCATGTGCATATATTTTCAAAGTGACTATGGCATAGCAGAATTGTACTGCATTACACAATGAGGGTCTGAATTCTGGACACAACTTTGGTCTTGTTTAAAAGAGCATACTGCTATTTATTGAAGTTAGTGTTAGTGATAAAGAACAACAGCACAAGTTTAAAGTGTCTACGCATGAATTAAGACACATTTCTATTATAAAATCTGGCTCGGTTTGCTCTTCACATGACTAAAATGGGCAGCCAGTACTCATTTATATAAAAAGACTTCATTTATGACAAGGGGAGTTATTTGGTTTATAAAATGTTCTGGTGATGTGCCGATGACCAACAGAGGTTTAAGACACTGAACATGTTATCCAAACATCCCTGATTGAAGTAATGCCGTTGATTTGTTGCTATTGATCCCCTCCTCTCCGTATGCTAACTAATAAAGGCCCTGACCAATCAGTCCGCTTTCTCACCAACGGCCCCCACTCTGCTCCCAAACCATCCTCTGGTATCCAGACCTTAGACTCTGCAATTGGTTTAGAGGAGAGAGAGGCTCTCTGGGTAATTGAGTTCATTGGTCACAACCAATGTGTCACCACTGTTTGATCTACAGCGGAGGAGCTGACACGCAGGGAAATGAAAGGAAATCCCTCACCTGGGTTTTCTCAGAGGAAATGAGGGAAGATAAAAGAATTATGATACCTGAGAATAACAGTGCAGGGGTAAAGCTATTGTCCATGTGATATGAATTTCTAAAACAGCTGTCCTGTCAAGAAATTCTTTTAGATTTCAGAAACAATGAGCAATGAAGGAAATTACCCTGAAAAAGTAGCTGAATTATAAGTTTGATGTAAATAACCACAATCCAACTCAGTAATGTAAATAATTTGATTGGCTACTTGTGTAAAAGTAAAAAAAGGGGTTTATACTGATGGGCTGTGCACAATTCCTCATTTTTGAGCACACTGGGGATCAAATACTGGTATACCCATCGCTTCAGATTGCATTTGAAACTATAATCTTTTATTTATCTCTGATTGGTAAAATTGCCTTTGCAAGCTCGCAGGTTGGTCATTCTGACCACTTACTACACTTTGTTTTAATTTATCCTTTTTTAGGGAATGACACTGGACTGTGTGGAAATCTCTCTGGCGCGTGTGTTTGAGAGTGGCCAGGCTTACGTAGCCTTGTCTCGAGCTCGGAGCCTGGAGGGTCTGAGAGTGATGGACTTTGACCCACGCGTGGTGAGGGCTGATCCAGATGTTCTCGTCTTCTACAAGAAACTGAGGAAGGAGCGGCTGCTCATGCAGGTGAGTGCTGTGTTTTCAGTCACATCATTGTTACAGTCTATAGACACTCATAACTCAGAGTGGCAGCTGGATATTTTAAAGAAACATTTTAACACAGTTCAGTCTTGCAACTAATGTCCTGTCTCTACTGCTCTGCAGGCTTCCATGGATGATTTTACTAGCAGCTGTAACAAAGAGAACTCTTGGTGAGAAGGGAATTCCTCTGCATCTTCTGTAACATTATGCACCATGTGCATGAATTATCAGTTATCGTCCTGTTAATTCTAGTAAGACAATTTGATTTAATGACCACAGATGTCTACATCCACTGTCTACCTCACATTTGTTGTTTTAACTGGCAGTGCTAAAAGTCACACTGCCACCTTGTGATCGTTGCTGTAACTTTTGTTTTTAAGAGTTTATTTTTATGCCTTGATTTTAATTTATCATGATTGTATGTATCCAAATAAATTTTTAGTCATCATACATTTCTGCATATTGTGTTACTGAGTCTTGAGGGTCCTGCCATTACAAACTACACACTGAAAGACAAAGAAATTAATATTTAACCTGCCTCTGACATTTCTAGTGCTGCTTTCACTTTTCACAGTTGCACAAAGGCAGTGGATATAGAGGGTATCATTACTATAATGGGCTTAAGGTTTTTTCTTGATAGCATACCTAAAGAGATTACACGATAATTCAAATCTTCCCTTAATCATTGCAAAGTGACAGTTCTGTAACAGCAATGCCATATTTAGTATTTAACATTTTTAGCTTGAAACTAACCTGCACAGCTTAATGATGGGATTTCAAATACATCAGTATCAAATAAATATTGCACAAATTATCCAGATTCCATACATTCTTGTAAAATCCAAGACTGACATTTCATTCACTAGACAAAGGAAGGAGAGATTCATATTGAAAGCATGCTATGCATGTGCAAACACTTTATATGTCTGAAAATCTGAAAAAGTATTGGAATAATGTTAAATTATGATGGTGCAAAGCTTATGCATCAACTCTCAATCATCGCTTATGATCCTTTACAAGTGTGTGACAGTGCCTGTATCTGCATAGACGGAGTGTGTGCTTGTATTTATGAAAAACAAAGAAGCAAACTGGAAACCAAAGACAAAAAACTTTATTTTCTGTAGAGGATGAGGAATTCCTGGCTATACCTGATATAAATTGTTAGCAGAGCAGCATACTAGGTTTTGCATAAGAATTGACCACATTGAGGAACAGTCTGAGCCCTTTCTTAGCACACAACCTTTAACAATGTAGATCTACCTGTTATCTTTATGAGCAGTGACTCCTATTTTACATACTGCTACGCATTCTCTCTATATAAGTTTGCTCTGTACACAGAAAGGGTGGCATGTATGAGATAAGAAACTCAAGAAATTCATTTACATTACATCACAGGGGAAAAACAACAACAGACCTGTCTCATTATTTTACAATTTTAGCAATTAAATAGTTTCTACAGCTGCAAGTGGTGGAAACTGGGCAGGCTGGTCATTTCACATTGTGGAACAGCTTGTGCGCTACCTGTAAAGACAAAAGACAACACAGTTAGCATTGTTAGCATCTTCATCGGTGGACAAAGGCACAAAAATTAGGTCTTTTAAATATTAGGTCACATGCAACCTGGTTACCAATAAGGAACAAAAACACGTCTGATTTGTCAACTTCCACCTTCTTTGTGTGTCACTAACTCACACACACTTACACAATGGTCCCGTGCATGCAGGAAGTCGAAAAGCTCTTCTGTGCAGTCCTCCTCAGTGTTCGATCTGGAGCCGACTCGGGCCTCACAGATCTCCAGGCGCTCCTTGGTGTGCACACAGTGTTCAGTTAGCTCACACTTTGCTCTTATTGTCTCTATAGGGTCCTGAAGGGACAGAAGAGATATGTGGTATATTATGGAGAATATCATGCATAAAGACTAACTTTTTTACTCTCTTTTTTTTTTTTTTAACATTACACATTTGGTCACACAGGAATGTGTTAGATCCCAGCTGCTGGCAGTAACTTAATTCATTGTCTTTACTGCTGATCTAAAAGCCCATTGCTCCGTCTTAATGAAACCGTGTCTCAGAGCCTCTAGCAAGTCAAACTAAACGCTCAAGATGACATATGACATTTAACCTTATGCACACCTTTTTCTTTTTTTTTTAATTTGGTCTAAGTCCTGTGTCAAACATTTAGTCTTGGTCAAGGAAATCCCAAAATAATCTAGTTTTACTCAATGACAACAGCTCACATTTGTCTTATTTTTAATCAGCAGATTAAATTCAATATTTTATTCAACTCTAGGCATGCCAATATAATTTTTTTTTTTCATTTCAATCAAACTTTTCCAATTATCATTATCTTATTATAAATCTGATAGCTTCAACTGTGTTTATTGCAAGTTCTGTTTCTCTTTTGGCAATTGATTTACAGTCAAAACATGACTGCAAGGAGGTGGAGCCTGTAACTCTTTACTGTACAAAAGCATACGAAAAGAACATTTACATTGAATTAAGTTTTCTGATTTATGGTTGGTGACAATGAGTGTTAAAGCACATTTTTACTACCGACAATGACAAAGTAAGAAGGGGAATAAAAGGAAACCAATATTTCAAGGTTATCTTAAATACTCTTATTTTAAACACTCCTGGGCACATTTACTTACAGTGATTAATTGCTGCATTAGATTAAAAAAAATCAATGACATATTGTCATTAACTTTTTTTAAATGGTCAAGTTACAGTTTTTTTGACTACCTTTTAGTCTTATCCCTTCTCTTCAACAATACTTAATCTCGAAATAAAAACAGTATTTATTAAAGTAGGTTTTGTCTCGACTTCGTCATGCAAATAAAAAGCAATTGAAAATGGTGTTTCATCATAGTTTTCATTTAGGAAATGGACCCTAAGTACAAACACAGTGGTATCAGTCTAAAAACTTACTCATTGTACAAAACTGCATTTCGGGATACAATGTATTACATTATTGGATCATAATTGTAGATGGATATATGTGCACAACACATTGATATTTCAATTGTTGAAGGCTGACCTATTTTGAAGTACTACATGTACTGCTAGGCAGCTTTCACATTGTATCTTCTACGCAACACCAAAAGTTACTTATTTATTCAATTGTTTAAGTGACACACTTACATAACTGCGTAGATTCTCATTCATCCAGGTCATGATTATCCTGAAGAGTCTTTGAAGACTTTTTTGACTCTTCACACTTACATAAATTCAAATTTTCTTTTCTGAGGTAACTATGTCATGGCAGACATGTTGAGATGTTAAGCTTTAAGTTAGTCAAATTTAATAATAATAAACTTACCACCATATCTTCCTCTTCTTCCTCCTCCTCCTCTTCTTCCTCTGCTGCCTCCTCTTCCTCCGCAGGCTCATCTTCCTCCTGGTAAGTGACAATTACAGCAGGGGCATTTGATCAGTTTAATCTGTAAGATTATCACGTGAGCTGATGTAAAAGCAACTTGGGTTCAAAATAACAATACTGCTCAATCTACATTTTCTTCTTATGATGTATAATTATATAGAGTTTATGTCACAATTTCAGCTGCGATCATGATTTTTACAAGTATGTCACCAAGTAGACACTAACTTAAATGTGGACTAACGCCGCTGAAACTAAGCAGTACAGTCGGGCGATTACGCCGAGTTAGGTAACTTGGGCAAAAGCGCACACAAGAAAAAGGCATTAAAAAGACAAATATTCATATTTATTAGTACCTCGTCGTCGGGGTCACCGTACGTGAGCATCTTTCTCTCGAAAACCATGATTACGGCTGTGAAATTCAACCAAAAAAAAACGTATAAAGGATAGAAATCCGAGCTCGGGAGCCGCGTTGCGTTTCGTTGACTTCAGAGGTCGTTCACATGCAGGAAGTGACGTAAATATCAGCGGAAAGAGTTTCCTATTGGTTTAAACTGATTCATGACGTCGTCCCATGTAATTAGCCAATGCATGTGGAACTTTTGTTTCGGCTCAGGAGCGAAGACGGAAGTAAAAACTGTTGCACAGCATGATGGCGCTGCTCATTGACACAAGACTTCTACTAAGAAAAGTTAAAGATTTAAGATGTTTAACGCCGAGACGAAACCGAGTGAAACAAAAATGGGTAAGATTTCTATGTAGTGAACAGAAATTAATGAAGCAGCTGATAACGCTCGTTATCTATAAAAAAAATAAATACTCAGGGTTGTAAAAAAGCTTTATGTTTGTAACTTAGCTGTCATGAATATGCATCACTTGTCAACAAGGATAAATGTTATTGTAAAGGCTATTGACATCTAAAATTTTAACAGAACGTATAACCTGGCGAACTTATTAAATGAAAGCTCAAGCCAAAAATAGAGAGGAAAATATACACACTGTGTTAAACAATTAATGTTGATGTTCATAGAGAGAAATCTTTTATTCATTTTTTTTTATTTTCAGTAGAAAGATATATAGATACTCAGTGAAAATATATAGATACAGTGAAAATAAAAATGAACAACGGCAGATAATGCGCATAGCATCAAATCATGTTTAAGGGCTTGAGTAAAAATATAAACAAAACAAACAGTAGAGTAAACTGGCAGGTGTATGTTAATGTATATTATCAGTGTATGTGTGTGTTTTGAAGGGGGGATGAACAGGATGTAACAGGATGTAAGAGTTTAAATCTTTCTTCTATACTAATGTATAGAAATAGAAAATATATAGAAATATAGAAGTTTATGACAAATTCTGCCCTAATTTGTGGGATCTCAACTTGACTAGTTACGCTATAATGAAAGAGAACATCCAAGCAATCAAACATTTGAATCTGTGTTTTGACCACCTGCTGTCGGACAGGCTGCCACACGTGTCAAGCACCCTCCGACCAGTTTAGCCCTGCAGCACTTTGACGCCACCTACAGCATCCAGCTGGGGCAGCTGTGGCCATCAGTCCGAGCTGCCTTGCTGTCAGAGAGGAAATACGGAGCCCTGCTCAATAATTTCTCCCATGATGCTCTTCTGGCTGACTTTGAAGCACAGGGATGCAGAGACTTTGTCAGTGACACAGACAGAGAGGGTAGGTGTGCATCGCCAGTGTCAACAATGAACCTGCTATCGCTGCCTCATCAGTTTCCTCTGGTGGAGACTGAAACATGCTTATAAGTTTTGACACAAGTTAAGTGTATATATTTTTTATTTTTAAGAACAAAAAAGATACATTTGCATGTATTGTTAATAAAAGATATGGTTAGTTTAATGGGGACTAAGTATATTTTTAGGTTATATTAGGATTTCTTCACATTTGCTTATTATGCTTGTTAAAGACTGTCTCATTTTTGTTGTTGAGTGCAATTAAATTGTCATCTTTAAACAGGCACTTCCCTAAAGAATTCCTAAATATTACTTAGATTGCTAAACAAAAAACCAAGTCGTGGCACTCAGAATTTTTTAGAAAAAAACTATTTGTAGTTGTCATGGTCTTGGTGTAGGTTTCAACTAATTGCATATATCTCAGTCAGTTGTTCTAATAGGAAATCCTTATTTGCATGGAATTGCTTTTATTTTGTGCATATTGATTTTTTTTCGTGTTTTTCAACACTATTTGATTTCCATATATTAAAAGGAAAGGCAAAAACTGCAAGAAGCCAAAAGCCTTAATATTGAACTTTAGTTTTTTATCTCATCAAAAAGATGGTCTCTCTCCTCATATGACCAGTTCCACATCCTTAATCATTTTTGCAGCTCAGCCATCTGAAGTTGCAGCTGAGGATGAATCCAGATCTGTTTCTGTGAAGAAATCTGACACTGATGGTCAGCAGCTGTCTCCTCTCCAGCTTAGTCCTCACATCAAGTGTTTAGTGTTTCCACGAGGCGATATCACAAGATTCAAGCCTGCTAGGTGAGCTAATTTCTTTGTTACTGCCCCTAAAATAAACATTTTTTCATGTGTGAACCAACTGCTCTTTGTTGATTAAATTGTCCAATTAAGGTGTCAGTTACTCATGAAATATTGTTGGGATTAGACAGTTGTTTGTTAAAACCCAGTTGTTGAACAGTTTAGAGGACTAATTCATTTTCCAAGAGTACAAAGTTTCTGCTCAAAGTGAAGTCTGATTTCTTCTAATTGATCTTTGCTTGTCCCACAAAGACCAGACATGTTGGGGTTGTTGGGTTATTACCTGATGGATGCAGCGTCTGTGCTGCCTTGTCTCGCACTGGGTATTCAAGAAGGTCACAATGTGCTTGACCTCTGTGCTGCTCCAGGAGGCAAAACTCTGGCTTTACTTCAGACCCTTTCTGTAGGTAAGAGGACTTCTCTCACCTGTCTCTTTTCTTCACCGAGCCTGTGCTAAAATCTTGTCTTTCCATTTTGTGAGAATCAGTGTCGTTGTCCTTTCTCAGTTGAAGTTGACCCCTCATCTTCTGCGTTTATGCCAAAGGTTTTTTGTGTGTGAATGACTCGTCTGTGTCTCGGACACTGCGGCTGAGAAAGGTCCTCCACAGCTACGTTCCAAAGGAGTTTTTGACAGAGGAGAAACTGCGCATCACCTCCTTTGATGGCACCATGTGGAGGCAAATCGAGACAAACACTTTTGACAAAGTAAGCAACATCACATTACTATGTTTATTCCTATTCAGAACAGAGCTTGCTAAATTAATGAAGTGTTATCAAAATTCCCTCACTTTTTTACCTCAATCTTTCTTTTCTGTGTTCAGGTCCTCGTTGATGTCCCCTGCACCACTGACAGACATTCAGTCATGGAGGACGACAATAATATATTCAGTAAGATCAGGACTGGTGAGAGACGACGGCTGCCACAGTTGCAACTTGAGCTGCTGCTGTAAGTTTTGATTAAACCATAAAAATCTGAAGTTTATGTGGTTACATTTTGTCATATCACAGTCCACTTTAATGCTACAAGTTAGACTTATTATTTATTGGAAAGTGAACAAACTTTCTGTGTCCTTCAGGGCAGGAATCGAAGCAGCTTGTCCCGGTGGGGAGATTGTTTATTCCACATGCACACTTTCTCAAATCCAGAACCTGAGTGTGGTGGAACAGGCCATCCAATTGGCTCGAGAGAACCACGGCATCAATCTTCAGGTCAGTTAGGCACACTGTAAACTGTGTATCATCGATTCAGTCATACACTCAAGAGTAGTTAAAGATGATAAAATAAAAATTCTGATTTCTGGGAGCTCACTGACAACAAATAATTTGACCTTTTTGTCTTCCCCTTTCCCCCCCTTGTTTGGAACGTACGTAAACTCAGGTTGTTGACCTGCGACCCCTAACACACATGTTTAAGAAGACCTTTCACTTTGCTCCTGACCTTCCTCTGGGTGAGATGGTCATCCCACATTTAGCTGCTAACTTTGGCCCCATCTACATGTGCAAGTTAAGGAGGCTGACGTAGACTGTGGACTGCAAGGTTTTGCCTTAAAACTTGTGGATATTTGAATAAACTGTGTTACTGCTGTACTGACTAATGAGGTGTCTCTTCCGGACTCTTCAGCTTCAGACTTCTCTGTATGTATCAACTTCTGTTGTTTAAACATGGTTGAAGGACAACTTTTCATCATGGTGGTTGACTGGACTTCAACTGGTTAAGTGTGACTGATATCAGTGTCAGAAAACAAATAAGAAAGAAAAAAGCTGAAAGGCCTGAAGCATGACATTATTACATTATATTACATTACATTATATGAACAACACTGAGCTAAAGTTTTGTTTTAGGAATTTTGGACTCTATAATAATTACTATGATTTTTAAAAGCCAATTAAAAGTTTGATTTGATAAAACTTGGACTCAACAGATGTGTTTATGACTAAACCAGCGTAGTATCTTGTCATTGTAGTTTTATTCTTGCTCTGTAGGTGGCAACAGCAGCTAAAGATTAAAGTATGCTGTATATTCTGTGCCCACTAGAGGACAGTAAGGATGTGTCATGAAGGAGCTCCAGTTTGCATGTTTGTCCTCCTCTACTGTGTCAGATGCACAGAGATGAATATTTCAGATTGGGGAAACACAAATATCCATCAGAATTACCCGCTCTCTTTAACTCTCCAGTGAAAATGGGTTTGGATTCTTCTATGGTTATTCATCAGGTTTGATGGCCCTGCCTAATAAGGCGATATGTGGGTATGTGGGAGGAAGGGCATAATGAACAGGCAGGTAATGACTTCTTTGACCATTTGGCTTCTCACATCTGAATCCATGCAACTTTCATTATAATAGCTTGGATTGACTCTGTTTTGCATTGACATCCCTCAGAGGTGAAATGTTTCCTCTTATCACGAGCTAATGTGAGCGCAGAGGTGCCTCTTTTTCCATCACACCGCCGATGACCCTTTATGTTGTCCTGGCCAGGCAATGTAGCGTGAAAAAGGTGTGCGTGTGTCTAACGAGTCCACCATCCACATCCCACCGTCATTAAGCTGCTCCAAGTGCAGGAGCTGACTGCCATCCCTGTGCAGGGATGGACGGCAGCCATGCGACTCCCAGATGAACATTAAAGAGGCAGCAGAGAGCTAAAATGGGACGTCTCGCCCTGTTTTGCCCCTTCGCTTTTTTATTCCACAGATGAGTGCAGATAATTTTATGTGCGATTGTGAGTGATTACTGTATTACTGCGGTAAAAGGGGGATGTATCTGGGAATGCAGAGGGAATTAATGACACATAAAAACTATTTTTGTATTGACTGCTTTCGTCTCCAGGGCCTTGAATGCCTCTTCGCACATCTTGTGATTACCTAAACGTATTGTAAATATGTGTTTCCAATGGGCTCCTACATAAATTTACATGTTTTAACACTCAGGAGACGGCAGACTGTTAGAGATGAGTTACTCTCTATTCTGCCTGTCTATAGACTCCACTGACTGTCTGCTTTATTATTGAATTAGCCAATGAACCGCTGTGCATTTGTGTCCCTGTGTGTAAGCCTGTGTTAGGAAGACATATGCTGTGTATTAGAAAGATGAATCTTATTGATTTAATTGCACAACCATGCATCCGTTGTGCTTTCACAAACACTTTAAATGTTGCTTTTTTTGCTAATAAACATGCAAAACACTGTAATAGTGTTTCCGGCTTGTGCTGCACAAGCTTGTGAATGAACTCCAAGTATTCATGCAGATCACCTATAGTGGTTTATTAAATGACAGCAAAAGGGAAAGAAACATGTCTTAATGGTGTTACAGGTCATGTTTTACTAAATTGATTGATTACCTGCTACAGCTAAAATTAAGGATTTAGTTTAGTGTCTCTGACACTGTAGAGGTAAAAAAATGAACGTGTCTCTATGTTTAGTAACACCTGGTGACTTAGTTGTAGTCTGTGTATTTAAAACAAATGCTGCTGTGCCTGCTGTGGTGTTTTCCAGCCCAGAGGTGAAGATCAGACGTGTCCCAGTAGGCGGTGAGACAGGGAGGATTTCACCGGCGGGGGTCTTTGTTACAGATGCACCATGTAGACTGAGCTCAGCAGGATGCATCTGTGCTGCTCACAGCCACAGGGAGGATAGAAAAACACTATACAGTGTTGTTTTATTCAGCTGTTTGTATTCTGGCCATTAGTTCTGAACCTATCTTCATTCACCTTTGCAGACATCCACTTGTCTATTGATGCTGCTAACAGAGTCATTTGAATCACATGTTTCACTAAAGATTTATTTTAGTAAGACAGCAGACTGTTCAGGTGGAGAGTGACAGAAGGCAGGTGATTGACTTATGTTCTTCTTTCTTTCCTTTTCTTTAGTTGTCCTTTGTTTTGCATAATTTATTATTCATGGTTGTGTGTGTGTGTGTGTGCATGTTTTAATGGTGCTGCACTACAACAATACCACAACAGCAAAGCTCACAGACAGGTATGTAGACACTCGTGATTGTTTTTTCGAACAGATAACTTTTATGAAAATAATGTGTTTCAGCTTTATAATAACATATGTCTGTCTTTGAAGTTATATCATGTAATTTTTGCATTAACATAATGATGCATCTTGATATGCCAAGTCTTTAATTTGGTAAATACTTCAGTTTCCTCCTTTTTTAAAATAAAAAGTTTCCAGTAAATTTGCTGCATCACAAAAGATATGACATTTCACACTTTGTGATGGATTATTGTATTAGTATTGCTCCTGATGTGTGTGTGTGTGTGTGTGTTTTTTTCATGTCATAAAAACAAGTCTACTCTGGAGAGTATGTAGTGGTGTAGGGTCGTTGTTGCTAATTTTTTTATTTTTAAATAATGCAATATTGATAAGGTTTTATAATTCAAAGCATTTACAGTACTTTTTATTGCATCTCAGTTGCTCACAGTTCTCTTTTTGTCAGAGTAGGTGTCAGTTGTGCACCTTAAAGCTGGTTGCCATCTGCCATAAAATACTAGATTTATTCAGTGTTATTGTTGTTTTCACACACTTTGGTACAACTATGGTTAGAAATTCTCTCCACCTCACTCTAAAAAGTCACAAAACACACAATAAACAAAGTTTTAATTCCTTTGCATTTTTTAAATTTTCAATAATTACTTCAATAATATAATCATGATGGATTCTTTTGGCCACAACAGTCACAGAAGAGAATCTGATATGCTGACAGCCCTAATTTGGTGGCACAGACCAGAGAAGATTTTTGTGTTATTCGATGATGCTAGCAGATAGCTAAAAATGGTTTCCAGTCAGAACTTAGCCTTCAAATTACTATAAACAAGCTTGGTATACCAGCCCATGTGCTGAATATGTGATCCAAGCATTCTCAGATCGATTCAGAGCAGTCCTGAGGAGTGCAGCCAGGCCCACATTGGAAATGCAACCGTAGGTTTAGGCCGCAGCAAGATTAAGAAGAGAGAGAATGGGGGTTTTCTTCTCTCTAAGAAGATTACCCAGGGACGGGTGAGATGGCAGTCAGAGTGTTTAAGAAAAAAAGGACAAGAAGAAAATGGAAGATGAAGTGGAACTAAAGGAGGGTGGCCCAGGATGCACAGTTTAGCCACCTGTTGTCTGCCTCTTGATATCCCTCCTTTCTTTGTTTCTCTATCTTCTCTCTCTGTAACATCTGTCCTTGCTCTGTCTTGTACATATTAAGATAAAAGTCAGATGTGTGAGATACAAAATGGTCAAAGTCTTAGAAAAGTTTGTACCTCAAGTATCATGTCTAAGTTGATTTTTTTTAGCATTATGTGTTTTAAAGGAAATTTCTTTGGTCTTTTTTTCTTGCATGTGTATGTGCAGCTGTAAGCCTGATTGTACTTGTGCCTCCCACTCCCTTAAGTTCCTGCTGGTGGTTTCCAAGAGGGCTTTGATGTGTATCTGGGCAATGCACTATTAGAGGGATTTCCCTGGGCCTGACAGCTCAGAGAATATGCGGCGAAATGGCAATGCCAGTGGGCTAAAAGAATGCTGGAAACAGGATTAGGATCATATTCTGGCAGACCCTGTCACCTCCTCAATGGGCCGAGGTTTCTAACGCTGGCACTTTTCATTCTCGCCATGGTTAAAACCTTTAAGAGAACCATGGAGAGGAGGGAGAAAAAAAGCACTGATTGAATGGTACACTGTGATTTTTGTGTGGGGGGCTTGCTCCGGGGGGCTGTGTGTGTGTGTGAGTGAGTGTTTGAAAGAGAGAGAGAGAGAGAGAGAGAGAGAGAAAGCAAGAAATGCAGCAAACCAATAGGCTGACTGGGCCAGACACAAACCTTTCTTGATTCAAAATATGTAAAGCTTTACTTTTTTATAACAGTCATTACTCTAAAGTAAAAAGAAAAAGTACTAAAATTATACTTTTGGGAAGTTTAGGCACCTAAAATCTTAAGATTGAACTGTCTGGCATGAGTTTTGAGTAATGGATTCATATTCTCATGTTGCTTTCTCAATTTAGTAGAGATTTTCAGACCTCGCAGAGAAACACACACATGTCACCACTTGCTTAGAGGAAAGGTGATGGAGATGTGTGTGTGCTCATAAATACGGGGCTGTCGGTGGTTATAGTGGTGAATATACAACCCTGAGTGTTAGAGATGGAAGCAACTGATCCAGCATCAAGAGCTCAACACACTTGACCCTGCAGCAATACAATCTAGCAATCCCTGTTTAACCCTCAGGGTGTGTATGTATGAGAGTGTGTGTATGTGTGCATGTGTGTGTTTTGGGGGATGGGTGTTAAGGAAAGAGGGAACATTTGGAACGAGAGTATTGTGTTATGTTCTCTGGTCCAGGTGGCCCCATGGGAGGAAATCCTGCCGTGTACCTGGACAGATTCCTACTCCGGATAACAAGGACATTCACTTCTGCTGCATATCCACACCACAATCTTATCAGTCACACAATCAGGACGCCCTTGGCGGAGGACACACACGCACATACAGATATACACGAATGTATGTTGTGTTAATAAAACACACCAAGGTTAGGGTGAGGCGTAAAACTCACATTAACACTGCTAATCTGGTGAGATCATTATCCTCCTTTATCCGCTTTTTGGATGGTGGTCATTCAGTCCAGTGCAGCAGATGAGGTGCATTTTTTATTTACACACACTGAGAGGAGAAAATAGATGCTAAAGGCCAGTTCAATTAACAACAGAGCAATGTCACGCAGCTGGCGCCATGCACTTACAGCACATAAGTTCACTGTGGAAAGAGCAAGGGCATGTTTTGGGAGGAGGTTGCAGAGATGCCCATGTTGCCCTGCATATGTTTGTGCAGTGTGTGCGTATGTGCGCGTGTGTGTGTGCACGGGGGCAGGGTTGGGTGGGGGTCTGTACGTTTTGACAAACCATGCTGTTAAAGATATAATAGCAGCATAATCACCGCCCCGGGCCGTCATTCTTCAGGATAATGGCCTGCTTATTCATTGGGGATGGCTTATGTCTCCTTTTTTTATTTTTCAGATTACGTTGTTCTTTTTCCGTCCCTTCTGCTCCTGTACTCTGTCTCCTTGCAAATTCTCATGCATTTTATTTATTTTGTTTTTTTTTATGTTCCCTTGATATCCCCCTTTTCCCATCATTTCACTGTTTTGATACTGACGTTTCTTTTTTCTCTTATTTTCTCTGCTATACTCATTTTTGAGACAGAAGAAAAACTTAAACAATATCCGATAAATACTTGATCTGCATTATATTTAATTTGTTTTTTCATTAATAAAGCTGATTACAGCACCACTGACGCATAAAATCATATAGCACATGTACACTTTTTCTATTTCTAAATTTGTGCTGTTTGTTGACATTTGTTTTGCAGAACTAAACTGCAGTATATCCCTCTTTTCCCTGTTTGATCGTCACAACCCCCACACAGTGTAAATACTCAGCACAGACAGAGAAGTCTCCATTTTAAAGATCTCCAAGCAATTTTTTTATTTGCGATTATTTTACAACAAAACACTAGTTCAAGTCTACATTGTCGGGGAGGATTAAAGGAAACAACACTGCTGTGGTCCACTCACTCTCTCCTCCACCATTATAAATCTATCTACCACTGAACCATGTAGTTTGACAGAGACAGTGGGGGGAAACAGCATCAGAATAATAGCAACAACAGAACTCAAGGAGAGTCAAGACAGCAGTACACAGAGGACTCGGGTCAAATATTCACAATCTTTTCACTTTCTTTGAGTTCAGGCTTCGTAGTCTGAATTGCAAAATACAGTCAGCAGGAGTTTGTCAGCGAATTTTTTCAACTGCACCTTTCTAGCCAATTTCAGAGAAGAAAGTGAACATCTTTAAGGTATTAATTCAATATCAATTCAACCCAGGGTCATTACACAGACAACAGAAAAAGGAGGGGTAGACGGGGCTGCCGGTGAGCTCAGCAAATACAATCTTACAATCTGACAGCTAAAATGAATTTTATCTGAGACAGTGTCCATTATCAGTTATACAACATAATAGGAACTTTACAATAACCTTACCAGTAAACATTAATAGATAGACTTTTTTGTATTTTACATACTAAAATAATGTGCATTTTTTTTCTCATATGAAGACATCAGCTTCACATCGACACATTAACAGAAAACATCAGAGACGCGTGTGATTCTCCTCATCAAGTGCTAACAGTCAGCCTGACTTTCAATGAAAAGCTGCGAGTTTTCTCAAGAGAATATTAAGGCGATCAAAAAATATGGGTCAAGACATTTATCCAGACGTCCAAATTTGTTTACCACATCATTTCGTAGTCAAAAGAAAATTGATCAACTCATGGTAGAGTGATGTCAGTTGTGTTGCTGCCTTAATTGACCGTTTTAGTGCACAGACCTTTAAAATTTATACAGGCGGTCTTAAATGGTATGCATGTTCATAATTGCATTTGCCCCGGCTCCCTCAGCCCAGGGCAAAATGTAATTAAAAGCCTTGAGAATTTAGTCACTGAAATCATTTTCTCATTATCAAGCCAGCTTCTGTACAAAGTGGCATATTACTGGCCATTAAACTGGTAAATTAGTCACTTTTAATTATGCTGTTGAGGACAACATGGCTTGAAGTTTATGTTTATTTATGTGCTGTTATGTAGTACATGCTGTGTACATAACTGCACTGCTTAATTGAAGTGTCAATGGTCCTGTGACAGAGATGATCTCTATGCTGCGCGAGCGATACTTTTTTCTTCCTGGCCAACGAGCAAGATTCCCTCCAAAGTGCCTCATTTATTCACATTATCCTTGTAAACATTATTTGCATTGTCTTTGAAACTGAGTGCATTCATCATCAGCTGTGTACATCGTTCTCAGCAATTCTTTTTTTTATTTCAGATGTGAAGAAGGTCCAGCATTGCATGTCTGTTGGAAACATCATCATACGAGCCAGGAACATGTTCATTGTCCTCCGAGTCGGGGCATTTCTCTTGATGTGTCACATTATTCGAGTAATGTCAAATATCTTTGTGGGTTTTCTTTTCCAAGGTTAGTCTTTTGGACCTTGAGCTGCAACAGAAGCTTAGAGGGATCAAATGAGCTGTGGGAGTGTGATCAGTCTTAAAAAGCTGTTAAATGGAAATTTTTGTTGGTCCAGTTCATGTTTGTATGTTTTATCTGCAGACATCTCTGCATGTCCTGTGCTCTTGTACTCAAGATGGGGTCTGTAAACAGTTCCTGAAGAACTGTCACAGTCACAAAGACACACAGCAGGATGGGATGATGTGTGAGTTTCTGGCCTGCAGTTTACATTTTCCTCCATACATCTAATTCTCAGTTAGACATTGTGTCCAGTCCCAGTGATGCTGCGTGCTGTTTGGCCCTCAGACGCAGGTTCTCGATGCTGGTGGTCTTGTTGTTGTGGCTGGTGAGGCCGCCTGCAGCCGATGCCTGCAGCAGTGGGCTGTTCCAAACCTGCTGGGCATGATGGGACAGGGACTGGTAGTAAGACTGGCACGGCAGAGAGCCCAGCGGTGCAGGAGGCATGTTAACATTCATCCCCAGGTAGGGGAGTGAAGATGGGGCAGCGAGGTCAAAGGTGGGGTAGTGCACTAGGTTGTTGGTGGCAGCCATGTGCTGGCGGAACTGCTCCTGCAGACGAAACAGGCTGAGAGGGGAGGAGGAGTAAGAGTGGCTCTGAGACAGAGGACCACTGCTGGCCAGACCGCTGCTGGAGGAGGAGGGGGTCACAGATGGAGAGACCAGCGGGGAGTCTGGACAGAGAGACGAGAGGAAATTATTACAGCAAGTAGATGATTGATGCCACGAACTGTTTGTGAAGAGAAAGCTCTTTCTCAAAGTCAGAGTAATAATCGAGTGTCCAATGTTCTTACCTGGTTTAGGGCTGAGTCTTTTGCAAGCCGGGGAAACGTCCCCAGGAGTCACTGCTCTCTCACACTTCATCTCCTCTCTCTGAGATTTACTCTCATCCTCTTTATCAGTGGCGTTATCCTCCGTCGCCGACTCACTGCCAGAGTGCTCTGCTGATGTGACATTCAGCTCCATGTCCAGCGGTACAGGACAGACCACTGGACCCTCTGCCTCCAGAGAAGAGGAGGAGGAGGATGATGAAGGAGGGAGTTGGGTATCAGGAAGGATAGTTGTTGGAGGAGGTGCGTCTTCCTTCTCGCTTCCTCCCTCTCCTGATGCTTCCTTCTGCTTCTGAAGCTGCTCCTTCTGGAGGCTGCGCTGCTTCTTACGAAACTTGGCCCGACGGTTTTTAAACCAAACCTGAAAGGAGGGAGGAAGAAAGGACTACTTAGAGAGACACAAAAATAACTCAAAGTTTAAAGGCAAATAGCCACAATAAATATTAATTTAGTTTTAGCAATTTGAATAGAGTTCTATTGTACAATATTTGCAACATTTATCGTATAAGATAAATATTGCATTTTATGTTTGGCAAGAATAAGTGAAAAGCTTCCCAATAGGAAATAGGAACTCTGTTAAAGTATGTTTTAGTAATTATGTCTTTTTTGCATTGATAATAATTGACAGTCAGTGTTACTAAAAATGCAAATCTATGAGTTTTTATCAATTTGGCAGTCGACCAAATTGTTTTTCTTTTTTTATTATTTTCATAATTCTCATCTCCTCATTATTAAAATGTCACCACAGCATAGGCTTGTCCTCTCTTTAGATTGATACATATTAAAATACTACTTTGTTACACTGCTAAAAAACTTTAGCATCCCTTAATTAAAATACATTAAAATGACAGAAATTATATAAGGGGTCTGACCGAATAAGGCCATTACTAAACATAAAAAGTCCCTCTTAACTATTGCAAACACACAAAGGTGGGCCTTGTAACTTCTCTTCTTTGGATAAAGGCGTATGGTTACCTGCACACGGGCCTCAGGCAGGTTGGTGCACATGGCCAAACGCTCTCTCATCACTACATCCGGGTAGTGGGTCTTCTGGAAAGTCTTCTCCAGCGCTTCAAGCTGCTGTGCGGTGAAGGCCGTGCGGCTGCGGCGCTGTTTGCGGTGCTGGGAGCCGTAGCGAGCCTCCAAGATGATGTCTTGAAATGCGCAGCCGTTGGAAAACAAAACACACGGAAAGTTTATTTTACTGCGCAGTGGGGTTATGACACCTGACTTTATCTGCATGAATGCTAGTTGCACAGCGTTCACAAATGCCAAACCACAGGAAAAATCATCTAATGCAACATTCTAGCTACAAATCAGCAGCCTATAACACATGTATTTTTAACTTAGCCTTGGAAGCTTTTATCATTATTTAAGTAATTTCAGTGACTTTGTCCAAAACTCAATTACCAGCTAGTCTCTCGGCCAGTGTGAGCGCGTGCACGGACGGCCGGTAGTCGGGCGCGTGCTGCGCCTGTTGCGCGGCCTGCTGGTGCAGGTTGTACATGGCGCTGAGGGAGTTCATGGCGTGCAGAGAGTAGCCGTTTACCCCGTAGTGCTGCATGGTGAGAGGTCGGTACCTGCGGAGCAGAAGAGAGGATGGTTGTGATTAGAGAGGAGAGGGGAGGTCAACTTCACTGGAGGACAATTTGACATGAAGGGCGCGTGGCTGCGCATGGACACACTGTGACTTTTGAACATGTGATCTGAAACCGACCCTGTGATTTAAAAAGAGAAACAAAATCAGGTGGTGATGGACCCGCAGATATCACACACGAGGTTTTTCTTAGTAAATGTCAGAAGGTCCATCACGCTCTAGGGCCAATAGATTTTAATGTGCACGCTCACACAAAAGTGTTATCCATTAACATCCAATTATCGCTGTGTTCAATCCATTAATTATACAAAAGACTTTTAATTGGGGTAATTATCACTCGTTCTCATAATGAACCGTGACGGATGCCTTATTCATGAATTTACTCACGTCGTTTCTATGATCCCGGAGAAGCCAAATCCCCATTGAAAAGGGTAGCTTTGACAGATCAAGGCGTTGATGAAATGTGTTGGAAAATAAAATAAGGAGATTTGTTCCGGGTCTCGGTGGCAAAACCTGCAGCCGAATAGCAGGATTATATTTTAATAGGCTATGATTACGGAAATGCTTTTCTCAGGAAGTGCTGTTCAATTTTAGGGACTGACTGACTTTTTAACTGCTGAAAATTTAATTTCTCGCAACACACACAGCGAAGCCTGCCATTTATTTCGGGTAATTTGTGTCATTTATAACTAAGGCAGAGATACTTGCAGCTTTTGATGACACGAGATTCATTTCTTGGAAAAAGGAAAACCACCATGTTTGAGTCTTTCACGTGGTAGCAATTTCCAAAACTCTATTTTGTAGTTCCCCCTCACGACTTAGATTTCCATAGATGAAATGCTTGAGGACACGATTAGATATGTATTAGAACGGAGGAGGCTGACAGGAGGGGATATCTCGGAGGCCCAAACAGTTATTATAACTATCACAGAGCGACTTGGGAAAAGATATAAATCTTTATGCTGTATGACAGGTAACTTACAGTATCTGGGCAAATATCTAAGTTCTGAGACCTGGGCTAAGGCCTCTTTATTTTGACCACACCAACCCCCCTCCCCAAAAACTCTACATGAACATACTAATTTCGATCTTGTTTTATTTAATTTACCTGATTTGCAAGAAATTTCTCTTGTAAGCTTAAGTGTAAATTACAGCAAATAAAAACGACAGAACATAATTTGTTGTTGGCCTACTGGCAGTTTGTAAGTTTAATTTAGGGCCAATATTTCTCGAGCCGTTTTAAATGTTTCCTTTTCTGAAATCTAATTGATGTAAATTTGAGTGTGGGTCATACCCCTCTGAGTAATCCTGTTTTACAAATTCGTGATTGACGAATAATGCTTTTATTTTTCAATCACAAAACATGCAAAACACGTGAA
>JAPZDV010000004.1:8107517-8160721 GCA_029814665.1 Acanthurus lineatus | reverse complement strand
AGACGATATGGTTTTTATATTTTTTTGACTTTAAAAATTATTATTATTATTATTATTATTATTATTATTATTATTATTATTATTATTATTATTATTATTATTATTTCATATGTATGTCTAGTAATAGGCTGGGTTTTTTTATGCTACCTGAAACTTTTTTCATATGTGCGTCAGTCCCCTTGCCTGGAAAAAAAAACTCGTGTGCCTCTCTGCTTCTGTCGCCTTGGTAGGCTCCTATCACTCGGTTTTTCTCCGAGGTCTGAGAAAGAAAGAGGATTAACTTGTGAACCAATGGAAATAAGAACTTAAACGGGAGGTAAATCTGGCCACTGTCTCTTTGTGAGGACCGTCTCTAAAGCAATTAAAGCGAGAAAGAGTTTCTTCTCAGCGCCTCTCCACCTAAAGCTCCTTAGAGCGACTAGAGCTGTCCAGCGCATCTGAAGGGCTTAAACGCCAAAAAACAGCTCCCCTTACCCCTGTACCCAGCCATGCACTGCTGAATACAAGGTGCGAAAACAATGACCTCCAGTTGACAAGCAACTCCAAAATTTCTCTTTTGGCAAAGTCCTTAGGCAGATTTTAACCCCGAAAAAGTTAGTAAATTCATTCTTTTGGGGGAATAAACGGTTATTTCTCTATTGAACGGCTGTTGCAGGTTTAACCCATTTAAGTCTCTTATTTTTCCCCTCTTTGCAAAATTTATAGACATCCAACTCAAACTTGCCTCTCTGTATTAAAATGATCTTTTATTTAGATGACGTCTGTTCTCTAATAGCTAATTAATACTCTTAATGATGGTTCTGCAACTTCATGAATACATTAGGTCTGCGATTCTGCAAGCCTCAGCCTCCACGGCACCATTCAAGGGTATTTCAGCATCTGTTCATCCCAAAGCAATTAATCATTTTGATGTGTAGTTTAAAATCGACTTCTTGCAGGAGACCTTTTTGACAAGAATAACAAAGCAATTTGCCAGGAGCCACCTCTTAGACACGTTATTAGCAGCACTTCCACCGTAAAGACCCCGCTTTTCCTATTTATTTTCTTTTTTTGAGAATATATTAGATAAATGAATTTAAAAAGACAGCGACAATTTTGCGGTTTATTGTCAGCACCACGCCTCTGAATCCTCCTGAAATCCCCTTTATTGGTGACAAGATCTCAGGATCTCTTCAGCAAATCCCTCCTCTAAAAGTTTTCAACCTGTCAGTTTCCTCTAAAAGCTGCATAATTCCCCCTCTTTTTCTCTCCATCCATCCCCTCCTCTTTTTTCCTCTTGCCCTCTTTTTCTCCCTTGTCTCAGTCCTTCTGTCTCATTTCTTTTCCTTGCCTTCTCTCCTCTCTTTCTCTCCCTCTCTTGCCTGGATCCCTCTGCACAAGGGGCCCCATTGTATAGTCCTAATCCAGAGGCAACACAGCTTTAGGGACATGCAGGGATAAAAGGCCCATTAAGCCCACAACTTTATGGGGGCAAATCTCTCTCTAATCCTTCGCTTTATCTAAACAAAAGCCCCTCTGCCTTAATCCACCTATGTGTTGAAAAAGAGGAGAGGAAAAACTGGAGAGAAGGTGAGAGAATGAGAAAAGAAAAGGAGAGAGGGAACAAGAGATAGTTGGAGGAAAAAAATCTCACACACTGTAGGACTAAACGAGGAGAGATCATAAAGGGAGAGTCTAAGTTTCCTGGAAGAGCTAAGTAACTCTGACAAGCTTTCACCTGCATTGAGCAACTTTCACGTGTTAACTATGACTGCTCGAGAAATGAACCATCACTCTATTTCATTTGAAGTCTTCGGTTAAATTTTGACCACATACAGCAAATACATGAAAAAATGCATGCAAACTACGAAAAAACAGTGAAAAATGTGAAGTTAAAATGAAAAAAAAGTTTGAGTCCATTCTTTCATCAGAGTAAAGTAAACATGAGAGTCTGCAGAATGCAGGGAGGAAGTTTTCAGGTGTAGATAACATCAGGGTCTTAGAAACAGATGAAGTGAGTATACTGCTCACAAATATAATACAATACAAAATATGGGAGACTTACAGATGAAAAACTGGAAAGGTTATACTTTCCCAATCAGATAAAAAAAGGAAAAAGTGTTCTAATACTGGTCACAAAACATGAATGACTTAAAATGTTGATTAAAGGTATTTAAAGACTTGTCAAGAAATTAAAGACTGATAACAAGTTCAAATGTTGTGATATGATCTTTGGTGGTGGGATTCAAATTTCTGTTTACATTTAAATCAGCTGAAAAGACTTATATCTAACTGTGCTGAAACACATTCAAACCTGCTGCTCCAGCTTGGGGACCACAGTGTGTTTTAGACGGCTTTGTTTTCATGTTCGGTACAAAAAGTGCAGTACTAAAAGGTCACTTCATGACTTTTAAACTGTAATTTTAATAAAGATAAATCACAATATGTTTTCTTTACATTGCTCTCAAAAGGCTTTTATAGCACTTCCTCCTTGCCTGTGTCAGATGGGATGTGTAGATTTTATTTAATGCAAAACAAAAACAGTTTGATTTTTGGGTGGAAATGTTGAGCTGTTAAAACTTTACACCAGTACAAATAGTACATACACGTTTATCTCATATTATGGACAGAAAGGTTCAGGGCTGCGTTTCTTATTTCAAGATAAAAGCCTGCTGTGAGAGAAAACATGGTCTGGCACTTGCACATGGCATTTTAAGACTCCTTAAACAATTACTTTCATTTTTTCAGTTTGAATAATTTGGTCAGCAGTAGTTACAATATAACTGCATTTATGTCTTTTTTAAAAGTGCCTACATTTTCTTATAAGTTTGATTCCTTCTTGAGTCCAGCCCTAACTCCACCTGTGTTTCCCCCCACAGATTCAAGAGAGTTTCAAATTTGTATCATCCAAATCCTGATGGACTCGGGTGTGGCCCCTCTTCTTATGCCCTCTCTAATATTGACACACGGTGTGGCCTGTTTGATCAGATACCAATTACAGAAACTGGTTAATGAGGCCAAATGATAACAGTGTCCAAAGCCAAAGCCCCTCTGTGGAGCCACAATCCCTTCACTTCCTCTAAAACATCTGTCTTTGCTACATAAAATCCCAGTGTATCTGCTCCACTGCAGACAATCAGACCCTAATCTGGGGCTGGGATTAACAGGCTGAGAGCTCAGGTCTGGATGGTTTTAGTCAGGGCTGTGAGGGGAAGGTGGTGAGACCAGTTGATACGTGCTGCACTTGGGGTAAAAACTGACACTAAAACTTGTGTTGTTGTTGTTTTGTCATGTGAGATTGGGAAAGCCCTTTGTTTTGCTCTACAGTTTAATTTGTTGAGTTTTTTTTTCAGAAGCAAAAATAAATGTCCCACAAATCTGTAAAAGACATCAAAGAAGCAAAATTGTCTCACTTCTTTTACTTTCACAGCATTTCTCTCTTCGTGTTGCCTTCATTAACACTCTCAATTATTGTCTCCTCGGCTCCGTTCCTCCCTAATAGAGCTAACACAGAGTTAATGAAGCAAATAGTTGGGACAATTTAGTCATTAGAGACAATTAAGACAATCCATTGCAATCCACCTCAGACCAGGAGACGAGAAGAATAGCTTTGGAGAAATCCACCAAGCAGCCACCCAAACCAGACGCAGTCCTCTGTCAAGTCAACCAGTGCAGGGAAAGCTTGAGACTGGATTGAAGGAATTTTCCCTCTGGTGGTATCACTCGTTATACTTGAACCATTATAAGGCTGATCAGCAGTTGGCTGAAGGCATCTCTGTTTCCTTCATGCAGGGATTATACCTGGCCTCAGGAGGAGGAAAATGTTTCCCAAAGAGGCAAGCAGACAGAGAGACAGACGCAAGGCAGCCTGGATGCATTCCACCACAATAAAATATAAATCCTCCTCTTCACAGCGTATTACAGGAATGAACATAAGGGATTGTGTCATTGTTGCCCTATAATCTGGCTTTAAACTCCTTGTTTTACAAATGGTCTTCTTTAAAAAGCTCCATCTCTTTGTGTGGGTCTTTTTTCCCCTCTCTTCATCCCATATTTACCTGCTGTTTCCTCATCAGCAGCTTTTTATTTTTCGTTTCTGTGCATGGCAGATTGGGGTTTCGAGTATTGTAACCATCTATTTTTGCAGAAGTCCCAGGTAATGCCTAGAAATGCTGTTTAATTATGCACAAGGGAGGAGATGGATCTACTGTCTTTCAGTAGGTGTTGTGTAAAGTGCATTATACCTGACTTTCCAATTAGCCAGTAATATAAAGTATGGTCCTGTGTTAGTATGTCACCAAAGTAGACTACTGACACCATATGATACAGTTGGACATTGTAATTTTCCAAACGCCTTTTTGTCCTTGCCCTCAAAAGTTAATACCCACTCCTGCTTTGGAAGTGAAGATGAGAGCACTTTTTTCTGTTCGCTGAACATGCAGCCTGCATGAAATAATTCCTGATAGAAATGCTCAAGCGGAAATCTTTTCTTGTGTGTCCACCTCCTCTATCGTCACTGAGCCTTAGCACACGGAATTTTTTTTCCTAAGTAATTCAAATAGTTATCTCAATTATTGACTGAAAACTCATACAAAACATTGTCCAGAGAATGAGTGACTTTAGCCGTTTATTGTCCCATTATAATAAATTGTTACTAAAACTTAATTAACTGTTTGTAAATTAATACTTTTATGAATCATAATGTATTGACAAAGGCAACTTTAATGGTTGTCTAAGGCAAAGGTTTTTAAGGTTGTGAGAATATCCTTTGAATGTGTGTATCCTTTCTTATAATAACACAGTTCTATTCATAATACATTATTATTAAACAGAATATCTAATATTATCTACATTTAAAAAGTAAATATGTAATTAGCCAATGATTTTTTACTTATATATATTTTACAATAGTTTGTCAGAGAGGAGGATAATCATCATCAAAATAATCACCAACATGTAAAATATTAGTGAATAATTTATCGACCGTTCGTAAAGCTATAATTTACAGCTAATTAAAGCTTTATTAAAAAAAGTGGTATCAAATTCTTACAACATTTTTTTTACTTTTTTTTTGTAGTTTTGTTTTTTAGCAATGCAAGAAACCACTTTTTTAATATTCAGTATCTGTGTACCTTACTATTTTTTGAACAGACATTCATGGTCTCCGGAAGATGCATCCTAACGGGTTCGAACTCTCACAAGATTTAGTGAGGTAAATGTCTATATCAGATTTGTTTCTTTTAATTGATTTTTTTTTTTTTTTAAATACTGACACAGATTGATGTTCAGCAAGCACATAATTATTTCCCTGACTGGCCAAAGGATTTGGGCTCCTAATACCTCAAATCAATATAGTCTTATTATTCTATGCTAATAAATAGCAAAGCCCTCAGAATTGGCGTTTATAGATAGTCAAACTGGTAGAACTACTTTCAGTCAAAAGGAGTCGGAGGCATGATGTTAGTGCAAAGTATCCAGAGATATTCTATTAGCTAATGTTAGTGTGCTTTTATGGTTGACAGCTGAGACAAACAGGTTACCATAAAAGAGAGAAATAAAGTGAGGTATTGTCAGAATTTAACTGGTTAGGTTACATTTAGTTATCTGTAGCAATATGATATGCATTTAAGTACACCAGGTAACAAAGAACCACATCTTACATAATTTTTTAATCTGAAATTCTTTTGCTCACTTTGACTTTAGGCAGTAATCAAGTTATTTTGAACCCCAACTCAAATCCAGACTCTTCATCAGTTTCTTGTTAAGATGCTTTAGTTGTGATTATTGAGTTTTCTAAAGAAACAAGTAACTGTGACTGATAAGAGTTGTGGCCCAGTAAGTGCAGACTGAAATGATTTAGGCCCATATCAATTTATCAATATCAATATTCAGACTCGCTTTTAACTCCAGCCAGTTTGATGACTGCTCTCTTCAACACTAGACAGAATTATGGTACAAAGACAATTTAATCATCAAATTAGCAGTTTCTTAAAGCAGTAATTAACAGTTCCATCAATGTTGAAACACTCACAGGTGTGATTGGTAAAGCTTTGGCACACATACACACACATTTGGACAGACTGGGGTGAGGCCAGGCAGCAGGTCTGGTTCCAGTCCACTGTCCACTAGTCTCTCTCTCTCCCTTTTTTTCTTCTTTCTGCTCCTTGTTTGAGTTTCAGAGGCCCCTTCCCTCCTTCCTCCCTCCTTTCTCCACCTCCTCCTCCTCCTCCCCTCTTCCTCCACCTCCTCCTCTGCTCTCTCCATCGCCTCTGAAAGGAACCTTGCTGGGCCCAACTGTCTGTGTAACGAGCTGGGCAGGATGGTCACAGTGGGGTATGTGTGTGCCAGTGTGTATTTACACTTTTGTATGTGTTTGCAATGAGCACTCTGTGTTTTTTTAAGGGCTGTCCCCATGAAAACGTACTTTAAGCTGTATCAACCCTTTTTCTTATCTCACACACAGGCAGACAAACACACACACACACACACACACACACACACACACACACACGCTCTTACCTCTCAGTGATCCTCCAACACTCTTCCACAGCAGGGAGCAAGGAGGAGGCGGAGCAGGAGGCTAATGGATATGTTTGTTTACCTATTTGTCCTTGACATGATCAATTGATCAGCAGGCTAATTCACTGCCACCATGGGCTCATTACATTTCCATTTAAATTGCAAATGGATTTCTTCGAGGCTTCATCTTCCATTCCCATTTCCACTGCATGTTTTTCGGATGTACAGTAGAGGTGTGTGTCCATGAACAACTCCGGAGCTCAAACAATGCACAACGAAATGCCCCCACCTGCATTCATTTATTTGTGCTCATGAGACAAAAATGTTATTTTAAAAGTGAAAACTCACCTAGTGGAAATTGTGTCTTTGCCTTCCTTATTTTCAGTTTTTTATGGAGTACAACAGGGATAATTACCTTTATCATGGACTGGATGTCAGTCATTGAATAGCTGTTAACATGTCACACACTCACACACGTACACACACACACACACACACACACCCAACACACAGTCCCCTGGGCTAAAGAGCAGTGGGAGCCAGTTCCTGGTTAGTAAAAGCCTGTGATTATGCGTTGGTGGGAAGATTACAGTGAACGGTCACTGATGTGAAATTTAAACATTGGGAAATGAACAGACAAATTTAGCAGCAGCAGGAGACTGACATGATGTGAGATGAGCTTTTGGTAAATCTGTTTGCACTGTAAAGCTGCATTTTAAGTTCAGTTTAACAGCACCTCTGGACATTTAAACACTCTTGAAAGAAAAGTTTTATTCTTCATTTTAAGTGGTGAATTCTCTCTTTTTTACTACATCAAAAAAATAGATCACATTTTTAAAAATTATACATATTCTCTTTTTTGCCAAGAGTAAGATGAGAAGAATGATATCACTCACATTTATGTCCCTTTAATATTACTGTGGTCAGAAGACACTTAGCTTAGCTTAGCATAAAAACTGAAAACAGGGGAATATCATTAAAATGGCTCTGTCTGAGGTTATCATAACCCATTTACAAGCTCTGCTAAAGCGCATGCATTAACACACCAAGTTTTTGTGTAAATTAAACAGAAATAAATAAAATGTACTGATTTGACATTTGTTTTTAGGTGAATTTTTTTAACCATCAATAGTGTCCAGCCTATTTGACTTGAGGTGAGGCAGTGACTTATGCAGAGATGGCATGAATTATGAGTGTGAACACACACATATACACACATACATTGGAAAAGGACTCATTTACTGATTCTCATATTATATATTTAGTAAATGAAAGTACTATATACAATATCAAGCTTTGATTTAATGCTTTTTTATTGTACTCTTTCAGCCTTTTTTGTAGCTTACATATAAATTTATCAATGCACCATTAAAAATACAAACATTGGCCCAAACTGAGGTCCTGCCTCCTACTGGGCCAATCATAGTTTAGGATAATGTCCTAAACTAGTCCCTCCTCCTGGTCATGCCAATGCATCAGACAAAGCTGTGCCAGCTGTTTCCTGATGTCTCCAGACTTTATGCTAAGCTAGGTTTAGAGGCTGCTGGCTCTGTTTTTTTTCATTTACATACAGACATGAGAGCAATATCAGTGCTCTCATCTGATTTAAGACAATTTTCCCCAAAAATATGGCACAATTTCTATGAACGTGAAAATAATGAACAAAAAATTGTGTATTTGTGTTATTTTCTAATTTAATTTTGTTCTGAGCTCTGCCATTATTAAAATTAAAAACCAACAGATAGTCAGACAAATGTATAGACAGACAGACAGACAGGCAGACAGACATATAAGAGGTAGGGTCTTTACTATGACATCTCATGGGATTCATTTGTTTCATTGGCTTGTTTGGCCATAATGGGCTTTATATGATGACTCCTCACCCCTGTCAGATTTCACCACGATCCAAAACAAACACACACATTCATCACCATCTAACACACAAACACACACCGCTTCGATCAATGGTCATAAATTTGATCCCTGACAAGCCTGACACTTGCACCCAAGAGGCCTTTGGTCACTCTGACTACTCCTTATGCGACACACACTGATACACTCACACACACACAGAGACAAGCACTTTTTTCCTCTCTCACACTCCTTTCCTTCCCCTGACACTCTCGTCAAGGACCTCGTTGACCCCTGACCCCGCCCCACTTGGCACTGTTATTGATTTTTCCTCCGACCCTCTCAATCTGGGATGAAGAGGGGTGAGAACTGGAGAATTAGTCGCCATAGTCAGGTATAACGGAGGGGATGCTGAGGATGAAGGAGAGCGATCAATGCACACTGATGGCTGAGCTTGCAGCAGCAGCAGAAACGACAGTCAGCCATGGAGAAAATCAAAAGGGCTCGAGGCAAGATGTGGCAGCAGCCCTGATGGGGGGGGTGGCATCTGGAGGGAGGTCTTGTTTGTTGTCTGGTCAAGTTTTGGCAGTTTTTACTGACTTGAAAGAATAATGAAAAAAGAGACATAGAGACATAGAGAATTTGGTTTCTAAATTTGAGTCCACACTGAAAAAACTCGACTACAAGTCCTACATGCAAAATGTTAAATTTTGCTCTTCATTCTGTCTGCATACAACATCACTGACCTCTGCACTTCTGCTGCCACGATGCTAAGATTTCAAAAAACGCACTTATTTGCTATGAAAATATTAAGTACCAAATTCATGTACATCAAATGTGTTGTGTGTCAGGAGAACAGTCTTGTGTGAAGCAGAAAACTAAAATGCATGTAGGTGCTGTGAATGAATGAGACTTTCTTCTCTTGTCATGTACATATGCAAAGACTCATCACACTCACACTAGGATGATAGATGACTCCTTACCTGTTTGTCTCTGCATCTTCTATTTCTCAGTTTCTAGCAAAAACACCACCACCAGTGAAGGTGAACATGGAGGAGACGGCTTTTCAAATCTTCCACCACCTACATTTTTCTGTATATTTTCTGTTTTTTACCCCTTCAAGTTCAATCCCATGACTGTTGTGTCATATTTCAGTTTTGCAGTTTAGACAACTCAACTGTACTTAAAAAAAATCAACAGTATTTGAAGAAAGTTTTACATTGTGAACTTTAACTTTAACACTTGTGAACATGATCAGGTCATAACATGTGATGACCTGATCCTGCTTTGAATTCTTCATAAATATCATCCAAAGTTACTTGATCTTTCAGCACCAGATGTTCATGTCTGCCTGTCTTTCCTAACATTGTCACTGAGAGTTTGCATGTTTGAAAATGGTTTTATGTGGAGCATCTTTGTATTCAGCAGATCAGAAGTCAGATTTCTTGCCAAATAAAACATTACTTCCCTTTGTCTTTGCTTGTTGTGGCACGTCGCATACCGATACATCACACAGATGTTGTTTGATAAGTGTGGCTTCTCTCTCTTAGTGGTAAGCAAAAGCTTTTAAAGCAACTACGGGTCCTTTTTTTAAACGCGGCTTGCAGTAATCCATTCTCACTCCACCACTCCACCACCACCTCCTCATGGATCAGGTTAGAGATTTCACAGCAGTGTTCGGAGGTGACACACTCAGACATAATCTTTTTTTTTTCTCTTATTTAATTTCCCACCATCCTCTCAGCTGATTCTCCCCCTGTCACTTTAGACGCAGCTGAGAGACTGATTTGGCTCCCGTAATCTCTTCTTGCATTCCCCCCCTCCTCTGCTTGAGAAAACCTCAAAATATCATAAGGAGATTATTTCATTCGTAATTGATTGAGTGGCTCCTCACCACAGACCAAGATACTTCAAAGTGTCTGAATTAAGACTTGGATTGGGGGGGGGGCTTGCAAGGAGGAGGGGAGGGGGGACGCGAGGAGGCGACGTGGCTCCATAAGGCTACTGCCGAGGTCGAGCAGCTGAGCCTCTTCGGCTGGCAAATAAGAGTCGAGTCTGATCCTGTGATGGTCGCTAATTGGCTAAAGCAAAGACGCATCGGTCAGGGGAACATTTAGATGAGGCTCCTCAGCTCTTACAGGCTGGTTTTCAGGCTACAACTCGGTCCTCTAAGGAAGATGCTTATGAAGGAGATGTTTTCAAACTTTGTCTCGTTCCAGACAAGTTTTGAGGCAGTTTTCAGTATTTAGTACACCTGTTTTAAAGACTCTCTGTTACAGAAGGAGTTAGAAAAAAAAAAAAAATGGAAAATATGTTTAGACTGTGTTGGTGGGAGTCACACAACAAAACAAATGATACAAACAAGCCTTCGAGCTCTTTCCATTGGCAGTGGAGACACAGCTGACCTCGTTGTCAGTGCAACCTATCCAAGTATCAGGTTAAGCATTATCCCGCCGCTTCCTATCAAAGGGACACATGGATCCCAAATGATCACTTGGGAGTCTTAAGCGAGGTCTGTGGGCCCTGAGAGAGAGAGGATGAGAGGGACAGTTTCTCAGTTCTCAATTTCATATCTTTTCACCCCAAATCACCCATCTCTCTCTCTAATTTTCTCCACATCTCCCTTTTTCTGCCCTCTTTTTCCCCCCTTTTCCTTTCTCTTGTACTCATCCTTTTGTCCCTCCATCACCCCATTCCTCACTATCAGTCCTGACCCAATGCTGATCTTAATCCTCTTACCTCACGGCTCCATTACCCACTTCAGCCATTTTTGCATATACACCAAAGAAAGAGGGGCTCCTCTCCTCTTTCTCAAACCCCCAAGGCTCAGTGCTCCAATCCCCCCTAATTTAGATCTCCCAAACCTCTGCCACATATACCATCTCTTATTGTATATGATTTAATTTTAAATCAAATGTTGCACATGTTTCCAAATCTGAGGGGACACTTTAATGGGGGGTGAGGCTTTGGAGGAAGGAGGGGTCGTTTATTCATAGCCCTTTTCTTCCTCAAAGCCCTCATCCAAATTGAAAATGGCGTAAGTCAGTTCCCAGGCGGGTGTGGCCGAGCTGTGGGATTATCTCCTGTTTTGTGTTGTTTTTAATCCCTAAATGCCACTTCTGGTCCCATCGCTGCTGATAGGAGGGATGCAAATGAAGCACCAAACTGCTCATTTGCTGTAAAGTCATTTACGACGTCATTGTTGATAACATAAGTGAGCAGGAAGTCATCCTTCAGGCATTTTTATTTATTTATCTCAAACATGCTCTTTCATACTCTGTAATTCATCATGTCAGCTATCTCCCGTTCACGCAGCCATTCATGATCTCTTCTCCCCTTTCTTTCCTTTCTAATTTACTGTTTCTCTCTCTCAAGGGAGAGATTAACCCATAATCCCCTGATGTCCCATGGTTAATTGATATGATTTAACTATTACAAGGCCCTGGGTGGTTCCACACTGTTACCTCAGAGAGAGCGCACCCTCCGCTGAGAACCACGACCTTCCCTTGTTTCCCCATTCGAGCCTCCTCCACACCCCCCACCCAGTCAATCCTCCTTTTTCTCCACCGCCTTTCCCCCCCATATATCTCTTTCATCTCTCATCTTGTTGTGCCTCCCCTTTCCCACCATCTTGCCCCCCACTTCTATTCACCCTGACACCCCTGTCCCAAGGGTCACCATTCAGAAGCAGTTAGGGGAGCATTCCGGTAGTTCGTCTGCACCTTGAGACCAAAAGTTCAGTTCAAAGACTCTATAGAGCTTTAAGGGCCAAGGGATTGTTTGTGTCGTACACTGTATATAATTAACATAATGGTATAATATTTACTGTAAAGAAAATAGATGAATGCCTTTTTAAAATTTTGGTTTTGAGTGCCTATTATTAAAAATAAGGCCATAGTTTTACAAAAAGGAGCACTCCATCTGCTCTTTAAAAATAATCATTTTTGAACCTTTCCTTAATGGTATCACCACATGCCGTCAAGAACCTCTGATTTCTAAAGGTCATGAGGTCCAAAAGTGAGAGTGCTGAGAGTGGATTTAAAACTAAATCACAGAGGAAAATCCTTGGATTTTCCACAACAAATCCAGCGATTAGTCCACATGTCTACTGCTCATAATCTTCAAATCTCGTTTGTTTAGTAGCAAGATGATTCCATGAAAATCCCAAATGTTTGATATGTTTTTTATGCTTTCTGTATTGTTTTATATTATCAGCTTTAAATACATAAAAAACAGTTTGATATTGTATTCAGTCTCTCACACCACCCCTTGTGGATCTTTGCAGTTTAATTTCTTTTGATTTAATAGATTAAAAGGAAGTGTGCACACTTGAGGCTGAGAGCCAAATGATATAACTAATAATTACAGTATAAGGTTACAGCCAGGAGACAGTTTGCTTAGCTTGGCAGAAAGATTGTCATGATGGCTCATCTTTATTTAAAAGCAAAAAGAAATCTAATTATTAGCACCTTTCAAACTCTTTTATTAGCATGTTAGCCAACATATCTTATTTGTTTGACACCAGTTTGTAAACATGTACCTCTGGATGGAGCCAGACTGGCTCTTTCCCCTCTTGTTTCCAGCCTTTATGCTAAGCTAGGCTAATCAGCTGCTGGTTATAGTTGTATATTTACTGCACAGATGTGGGAGTGGAATCAACACAACCTGCAAGTTAATATGTAAACCAGCTACATTTTCTTGCCACTTTAAGATTTTATACAGTGCTGTAGATTTTCTTGTATTAACTGAAAGCCTTAAAACTAACTTCATACCTGAGGCTCTTCTTCTAGCCTAAATATGCTCCAAATTATTGGTGAAACACATGGACACTAAATCCAGTTGTAATGTGTAGTCTGACTCTTGTATCTGATTGGTTAAGTTGTATTTGGGTGACTGTTTGTGGTGAAAAAGAGCTTAGCGACACTCTAACATTCCTCATGTACATTCTTCTGCCCCTAAACCTGCGCAGAGTGTGTAAACTCTATTATCAGTCCGGTGCTGAAATGTTACACCCCGACAGCAAATACGTAACATGAACTTCCTCTCACCACATCTCTCTTTCTCTCTTTCTTCTCTCTCATCTCTTTCTCTATTTTACTCCTTCCTCTTGTACTAAATACCATTTCAAGTTGCTTAACAGTTCATTTGCTGCTTACTGGATATTTTGTGTGTGTTTTTGCAGATTTTTGCGCAAGAACACCGCAATAGATCAGAAGTGACTGAAATGCACATAACAGCTTGCCTGGCACCCACAGCCATGCCCCAGTTAAGTCACTAAAACCACCTTTCTTCTCTGATTTGATGCCTGAAGCAGATGGCCAAGTCGGCATATGAGCACTGATTTACTGCCAAACCATCAGCTGATTAAATGCTTTCATTAAAAAGATCAGTCATTGTATATAAATGTATATAAATGCAATTATTTTCTGGCATTCATATTGACTCACTTGACCCACTCATGTCCACACACACACACACACATACACACACACACATGTCCCTGCATACCTTCAGTGAAACCTGAGAGTGTGTCGGTGAAATCACTGTCATATTTCCCAGGCAGATGGAACATTCTGCCCAAGTCTGAAAACATAATAAATAGAGGGCCGCGCTGTCTGCTCTCGGCTTTAGCATGTATTCGTAATGTGATCATTCTCCAACCCGCAACCTCCTCCCGGGCTTTTATCGTCGGCTTAGATTACAACATCCTTCCCTAAGTTTTAAAAGAAGAAAGGAGCAACAAACACTTGCAAAAAAATACACAGGTTTCTCTAAATGTTGCCACGTTTAGAAAAACTGCCTTAAAATTGACTGCAATCTGCAAACTTTGAAAAGTCATGCTTTCCATTTATGCATTTCTAAGAAGCTGGACTCAAGTATGAATGTTGCATAATGAAAAGAAAGTAATAATGTAATGAACAGGCTTTGTGTTTTGGTGTGTGAGTCATTGTGTCAGCTGAGGACTTGGCTGTATTTTCCTCAGTGAGCTCTGTGTGGGTGTTGAGGGATCATGTCATCAGAGGGATTGAGGAGTTTAGGGTTTGGAGCGTTAATGGGGGAGGGCTAACAGACTATCAGTGTGTGTGTATTCAGGGTTATGTGTGTGCATTGCCCTGCCGTTTACCTTTTGGCTCACCTAAATGTCTGCGTCCACTTGTCTTTCTTCTCCTCCCACTCATCCTCCTGCCCTGCTCCTCTTAGCCCCTGTAAGTCACCGAGGCATTTCCACAGCAGCGTGTCAGTGTTAATATTTACTCTGATCTCATGGTTGGACAGAGGAGCTCCTCCTTGTCGCCCAGCGTACACCTCTGATAACTCATCGGCCATGTTTACAACTTGCGCCAAAACTGGATGTTTGAAAACAGTTGGTTAAAATAAAACTCCTGTATGTTATTACTGGTTTAAGTCAAGCATTAATGTCCATATTTGATTGAAATGATCAAGTGTGTGGCTCAAAAGTGGCCACAATACGTAAATTGTGTTTCGCTCAGTTTTGAATATTATACACATTTGTAAAATGGGGAGCATTGCATTTTGGGATGCTTAGCAGACAGCAGATACGTATACGAGCTGAAATTTTTTCAGTCTATTGAATCGTTTGAGGGCCCCAAAAAATGCACATATTTTACACCGTAGACACTCAAACACAGCAGAAGCTAAGCTGCACTGGATCACAAGTGATTTCAGCCACAGAGTTTCATCTTTATCAAGTTAGTACAGTCTCTCCAAGGAAGAGTTTCTCCTTGTTTGACTGTTGAAACTTAGGGCAAATAGTAACATCAGAGAGAAAACAGGGCCGCACCTGATATGTTAAGTGACTTGTTTCTGAGTGTTTAAAAATGAAAAATCTTATATCTTGAACATTAAAAATACACCCCAGTAAACAACAACATGGTCTTAAATTATTTGTCTTTGTAGAGTGTTTGTTTCAGCTGCATATCTGTGTACCTCTCTGTGCAGTAATGTGTGTGATGTTTGAGTGTTTATCTTTTCAAAGTGGCGTCTCCATGGAGCTGAGTTGTCACGGTCAAACCTCTGGGTCACAGGGTCGTGAACCCAGGTTTAACTTCAAGCTGCTGCCTCGCAGCAGGAGAGAGAGGCCCCATCAGTCTGCTCAGCAGATCAGCTGCAGATCAACTCATAAAGGAATCACTGTGTAGGAAAACTCACAAACCCAGGAAGAGCTAAACATTAGTTATGTTGCAGCTTGTGTTTAGGTTTAATAAAAAAATCCTGTTTTTCTGTCTCTCAACTAGTCGTTTTCATTGTGATACATCATATTGGCAGATCTGTGGATTGTGAACTTGCTGAGTTGCTGGAAAAAGGCCACAAAAGACACAGCCCTTGTTAGTGTGATATTGTTATTGTTTACAGTACATCATCTTTCTCTATCCCTCATAAGAAAGAGTTTAAAAGAGTTAGAGGTACAGTCCGTCTGTTCTGCCTTGTCTCTTGTGTTTCTACCAATTCATTGTTTTTGCTGCTGTTACAGCCGACTATCAGACTTTTAATTGGCCCCTGGCAACAATTTGACAGTCGATAGAGCAACGACCCTCATTAAACACCTATTTCACTTCCATTTGGTATCAAGAGAAAAAAGCAGGAGGAAAAAAAACAATCAGCAGTCTGACTGTTGATTGAGAACAATGATGATTTAGTTAAACTGAGAATCCAATGCCTCCCTCCCTCAGCCCTGTGATCAGCTCGGAAAAACACCTTATCCAGTCGAAATAGGGAGAAAAAAAAGAAAAGCTGGCTCCTTTTCTTTATCCCCAAAGCAGGATAACAGCCCGCGTTAGGGGAATATCCACGCCTGCCAATTGCAGTAATGGCCCCTAATTCCAAATTAATTCAGTCTAAATGAACTGTCAGAGGGAGATTGATTTGTTGGAGCTGCTGTCTTGATGAGTGCTGTCGTGGGAGGGGGTGATTAGGAGCTGAGGCCTTGCGTTGCTCTCCCACAGCCTGAGGCTGTAAGGCTGATTTTTTTTTTTTTTTTTGAAGCAGACCTGGACCCGAGCTGTGGCAACACCAGCTGTTTCTGGGCTGACAGGTAAGGGGACATTTGGCCACTTGGGGATGACGTCCACTGAGCAGGTGGAAGTGGGGACCAAGTGATCTGGGGCAAATTTTTGTGTTTGTATTGATGGGACAATCTGCCTCTGAGTGGGTGGTGGTGAGGTATAGTGTGTGTGTGTGTGTGTGTGTGTGTGTGTGACTTGTGTAGAAAGAGAGAACTTTGCACAAAAAAAGTGCAGAAATACCCATAAAGACCTTCTCATTTTCAATTACTTGCACAGGCTTGTGCGTTTCTTTGTGTTTCATCTATAAATTGAATTCTAGCCTCCGCCACAGCAAAAAGTTCCTTCTGCATATAGTTTCAGGCTTTTTCTATGAAGACAACCTTATTAATAGGCTCTCTTCAAAGTTAATTAGCTGTGGAAACGAGGCCAGGGGCACTGGCGTTTCTACCCCAGAGGACTTTGCTATCCCCGCTGATTCCTGGGCTAGGCTAATTATTTCCCAATAACCTTACTTACTGGCCATGCTCCCTCCTCTGGGCCTGAGCCTAACAAGCGTCACCCTGCGAGTCGATAGGCTGTTCTGCTTGGAAGTTTTTAGCCACCTGCCTCCCTGCATGCCTGCCACCCTAGAGATGATTTCCTCCTCTTCCTCCCTCTGAGAGGAGGCGAGTTCAGAAGCTCCCCAGCCGCAAACATGTGGAGGCGAGAGGGTGGTGGCTTTCTAAAGGCGCTGCTGTTTGATGTCGAAAATTAAATTCCTTCAAATTCGCCATTAACGCTATTACTTAAAGTATTGGACACACTCCTAAGTATCCCAATGGCATTATGTCTGCTGTCATTAATTTTGCCCTCTCCTGTAGCTCTCCCTGCCAATATCAATATCAAAAAAATCCTAAATAGTTAACCTCATTACTCTGGCTGTTTATTTTGACTGTTTATTTACTTCCTTATTTATATATTTCCTCTCCCACACCCAAAGCAGAATTGTCTGCTCTCATATACGGCACATATGAATAAATATGGGCCACATACATATTCTGAGGGCTGAAAAGCTGTTTATCATGCAAAGAGGGAACATCAGAGGCTAAGAGGGGAGGTGGCTAAAAAAGGCTGAGCTATTAGAAAAGATATAAGAATATATTAGAATATTGGAAGTTAAATGTGAACTTATGATCCCTTGACATACTTGAAGATGAAAGGAGAGAGAAACTAACTCTTTAAAGACCAACATTTAAGATAACAGTTTGGTTGTGCGTAGAAAATAGCATTTTCCAGGTGAAAGTCATGGTAACTATTAAAAATGTTGTTTCTCAACCTTTAGGGCACATGAAATAAAGTCAGTCTTTAATATATAGTTTATACTTCTGACCCTTTATGCTGCATTTGTCATATTAATTACTGCATGTGTTTGTTTTACAGGAGTGTTTTTCTCATTCGGCCATACTGCATTAATCCCCCCTTAAAGCTGTCCTATTACAATCCTCACTAAGCACACAGCCCGAGGCCAGAAGCTGCACACTGCATGCACTAACACACCACACACACAAATGGTCAGAGAAACATGTTTTTCTTCTTCACTGATAGCGATCATAACAGATTAAAAGCGAGGTTTCTTCATAATAAGTGAAGGATGCATGACATGTATCTTTGGTAAGATGGTTGTTTTTTGCAGACTTGTCATGCATCCAGCTTTAAGTGCTGTTAATTCCCGACAACATCGAGAACAACACAACCTAATGTTTGTCAGATAAGAAAAGTGAGATGGTACTTTGTTGTTCTTGTAATCTTTTGTCGCTACAAATATTTTCATCAGATCAAGAACATATTGGAGTCAAAGGAGGTCTTGAGGTTTAAGTGGAATAAATATCAGACATTCAGGGGAAATCACACAAACAGCTGCAACACATCATGTTGCAGCTGTTTGCTGTTAGACCTCAACCTTTATATCTGGTGTGCTCCTTTTGTGCAGTCTATGAGGAAGCTGTGTGCAATTTTAAAATGTACCAAAATAAAACCAATTTGATTTTAAACAATGAAAGAGCTCCATTGAATTCCACAGTGGAGCAAAGAGAATGTGTGCACATCATTACACTTTGTTTTCATTCAGATTTAAAATGTCTCCAAACTAAACAGTCATAATAGATCTAATTTGCAATGTCACTAAGATGAGGTAAAATACATGTTAACGGTATTTGTACTTCTTTGAAACTATCAATAAACATATGACATGTTATTTAATAGGAAACAGGCTAAAACATTTAAAAAGCATCAGCATTTTTCTGTAAAAGCAGACTTCAGTTATAAATTCAGTTAAATAATACATTTTTTTTGTCTTGTGTTATTAAAATCTTGCATTTTGTCAAAAACTATACTACTTTACTGAACAGTTCATGCAAGTAGAGCTAAAGTTCAGTTGATTAATTGATAAATCAGCTGTCAGCAAATTTGAATCACCTTTCAAAAACCTTTCATGACTCAAGCTTTTCAAATGTAGATATTTGCTTCTTTGACTTATTTCAATAATTCCGATTTGTTTGTAATAATTTGGTGATTTGGATTATTGGCGGAGCAAACAAACATTAGAGTGTCACTATTTATTTAGTTTTACAAAGTAAAACAAATAATCAGTGGATTGATTTTTAAAAACACTCATCTTTCTTTACACTCTTATTCAAAGCAGTACAAAAGTTTTTCTTCAACCAACTATGACAATAAAATCCTGCCGCAATACATTAATGTATGAGTGACAGTAATCAAATGCTATAAAATGCATTAGCTCAGCAGTCACAGGCAAACTTTAACTGCATTTAGTGCTTTTGATAATATACTTAATATATACATTTTCCTGGTTATACCTAAATTTATGTCATTTTCGATGTACATTTACTCATGACATGGTATTTTTTTACAGTGTGGTACGAGTACTTTTGGTTCAGAAAAGGTTCTGCCCCTGCAGCTGGTCAACTGCATGGCGCTCCTGAACACACTAGCTTGCATGTCTTAAACTGCAGTTCTGACTCTTCAGTTCGCTGTTTCAGCTTGTTTGACTAGGTCTTTATTTTGAGATGCTTCAACTAGAAGAACTGTCTCTTTCTTTTTTACTCAACACTGTCAGTTCTCATTTTTAACTGAAACACTGATATGATCATTAAAGCTGCTCAAATATACTAAGAATGCTTTCAATACTTTCTAATGATGTTTCTAAATGAAAATCTTCCAGGGAAATGAAGGGATTATAATCTCTGAACCACTTAAAGTGTTCAAATCTGAGAGGATAAAGGGCAACAGCAAATAACATCAACATCAATTTACTACAACGAACAAAAGCAGATCAGAAAACAGGTCAAATAGTCATAAAACATGTGTACAAAATATAAGGAAACAGAGACCTTCCCCTAAACATTGTGTGTTTAAATAAAGGCCTCAGGTAAATAAAGACTTGGGCGACTACAGGAGAAATATCTGCAATTTTTTATATATATATATTTTTAAATCTGAATATATTTGGTGATTAAAACAATTATAAAACATCATTCATGCATCAAATTCTTTTAGCAAATCATTATTTTCAGAAGGCAACAGACTATTCAGTTAAAAGATAAAGAAAAAATCCAACATCTTAGAATAATATAAATACAGCACATGAATTCTTTTCTCTTCTTGTCTTTGTCTATAATCTATTTCCTCCAAAAGTTTCCCTTTGTCCTCCCCACAATGCACCTGGGGCCATAATAGAAGCCGGGCGTCTCATTTCCCTGATGGACCTCTGCTCTGCCTGACACCACTGTCCACACACTCGTTAACAACTTCACTCCTCCCTCTGCCCCCCGGTGAAGCGCACGATGGATGGACGGCCCCGACGTCTCCTTGTCTAAGTCTCACTCCGTTTTTTTTCTCCATATCATTCCTCTTCCTCCTCCTCCTCCCCTCAGCCTCTTCCTCCACCACCTCCTGCACCATAACAGTCACCTTCTCCTCCTCGACAGCTCTGACCTATCGCTCCACGCCGCCATTCTTCTGTTCCCTTGTTTTTTCCTCATTTATTCGAGAACTCACAGCTATTCTGCTCTAAGCCTGTTTTTTTGATCAATACAGACTGGGGCTTTCTGACTGCATACATCCTACACCATGGCAGCTTAGCCTATCAATACTATTTAAATTCTCCTTATGGCCCCAAACAAGCTGCTGCATTATTTAGCAGGCATTCGGTCAATTGCACATTATCTACACAACATTAACAGGTAAATGGTGTTTGTGTGGAATCTGTCTAACAGCTGTCATTGAACGATGTGGCTATTTGCATCTTTGTCACACCGGACAGTCAATCTGGTGGGTTTAGTCTCTGAATCTCCTTCTCCGTCTTTAACTTGTATGACATTTTCTTAATTCAGTGTAAGACAGAGAAATGCTGCTGTCTTTCAGTCAAATAACTAAGAAAAAAGACTTCGGAGTACAGCTATTAAGGAGAAAAACACCTACGACAAGCCGTTACAAACTGCTGGTACAACACTCTGTTTTTGATAGACTCAGTTTCCTTCGTTGCCCTCTACAAAATGGTACAACCTCGTTCAGTCCAAAGCAGCAACACGACCATAAGCATCATGTACCTCCAGATGTAGGAAAGAATGGGCTACAATAAAAGCCGGGTCTCATTTGGTGTGGAAATGTTTTCCCATCTCCTGAGTTGAAAGGGGAAATATTCATTAAGGAATAAATCAAATGAGCCATGACTGCGACAAGGTTGCAGTTGAAATTCAATTTGTATTCATAAACAGCCACAAGCAAGGAGGTGATAATTCAGAGGAGTTGGGTTACTGAAGCTGTTTGCCACTTGTTATTTAAAAGACCTGTGTTGTGTGCATGTGTGTGTATATGCTGTAGGTCTATATGTGCATTTGTGTCTGCATCTGTGTGTGTGTGTGTGTGTGTGTGTTTGTGCACTCGATCCCCTCATAAAATAATGAAGTCTGTTGGATCTATTAGTGATGATCATTTTCCAAGTATTGTTTAAACTCTAAACTCAATCACACTAAGCAAGCAGTGCAGCTAATGTTCTTTCATTAATGTAATGAAACACGAGATGTTTGTGCTTTGTTTAGACATGATTCTTCATTAATGACATGAAATGCACAACATGCAGGCAGTTCATCATTAAAACTATTGTAACACTGGTTTAAATGAAAGTCTCTCACACATGAAGTAAGAAGCTTTCTTCTATTCATTAAAATCAGCACTTTGATGACAGAAATGTTTTTGTCAAACAGGCAATCTGTTTCTGTGTTTAAGAAAAAAGCTGATAATGTTTGTGTTGAATAGGAGCTGAGCATAAATTAAAAAAATACACATACAACTATATTTTTTGTATATACCTTCTGGCCTGCTTTTCTATTCTTTTCTATTTTTTTTCATTTTGTTTTTGATTAAAGGTGATAAAAACACAAACAGAACAGTTAGGCATAGTTTTATAGTATATGTATTGTATTTTTTTTAAATAACTTTTATTTTTATTGTATTTATTTGAGATTTACTCTGTATTTAATCTTGTCTAAGGAAAAAAAAAGGTCATTGCATTTGCTTGTGCTCCTTGTTATAGATTATATTTGTTTGCACCAGCAAAGAAAATGTCTATTTAATTTGTTTTTTTGTTGTTTTAACTTCAAATCCACCTTCCTCGGGACACATTTTGGCCAACTTACATATACTGTAGTTGGAAAGCACATTAAACAAAAGGCCAAGCTCTACTCCTTTGTTACTTCTCTTCAAGCGCGATGCCTTCATTGTCATGAACAGTCAGAGCCTCTTCTTTTCTCAAAAAGTATCTGCTAGAGAAAAAAAAGAACAACAAACATATTTATAGCAGAGAGAAAGGAGGAGAGATGAGAGATGGAAAGAGGATGAGTTCTTTGCTGTTGTTGGAGAGGCCGCCAAAATCCATTACCTAAGTGTTCTTTATCTTTTCCATATGCTTTTGTTGTCTAATCTATCTCTGCAAATCCTGGATTCAGAAAACAAACAAATGGATCAGTCCCGCTGCTCGCTGCAACCAAATGCACCACTGCAAACACCAGAGAGGCACACTGCTGCAGCGCTACCCAGAGGCCGGGGGCAGAAGTGCAGAGAGAGGCGCAAAGTTATGGATGGATGGATGGATGGATGGATGGATGGATGGATGGATGGATGGATGGATGGATGGATGGATGGATGGACTAAAGACATCCTAATAAATGAGGAGATGTTAAAGATGATTGGAAACAGCTGCTGGAGGAATTCAAGGACAGAAGACAGAGTTGCTAACTCTACTTCCTGCTCTGTCAGATCCTCTGCTTTGGCCCTCGCATCCCTGATCCTCTCAGCTTTTACTCCCCTCCCTCACCCCCTATCCCCCACCTCACCCCCTCCCTGCTCTCTTCTTTTAAGGAGGATTGGAGTTTATTCCAGACAATCCACCCCAGTTCAGGAAGTGGAACGAGAGGGACTCAGGGAAATGTGGGATCACGGACGGACTTCCGAGGGGGAAAATCGTATCACAATAGTGCTGGGACTCTTATCAGATTTAAGTAAAGGGGTTTGGGGTTTATAAAGCCAAGAGCTCAGGCTCAGTGGTAAACTTCTAGATTGGTGGAAGGGATGCAGTGATTATTGAAATGGGTTTGAGTCCTAAGGAAGAGAGCACCATGCAGGCCTCTGAATTTCTCAACTGGATGAAAAACAGAGGGAAGCATCAGACATCACTACAAAGCACCCTAATTAGGTCGTAGCTAACAAGGTGCAAACTGTGCTCTGCTTCATGCAGACTCTATAGAAACAACAGTAAAAGGCAGGTTATTATGTATCACACAATAAGTCCTTCCAAGATTCTTAAAATAACTTTAACTCCCGGAAACCCAGACTTTATGCCATCCTTTGTAGAAATAATGTGAGGAAAAACACTTTCTTTTGTGAAAAGTCTCACGTCTGCGTGTTGCAGTGCGTATGGAGCTAGGACTGGAATGGTTTAGCATAGAAACTGGAATTAGGTAACAGCTGGCCAGTAACTTAGCACAACTTTTATACAGTTGTGAGAAAATATGATAAAACAGCAAAATAAAGCAGAGATCTAATGTATAGACATAAAGTCATAGGAAAAACTAAACTAACACCAGAGAGATTCAGCTGGAAGCTACAAAAGAACTGAGAGCTGAACACACAGAGCCCTTTACAGACCTTTTTTCTCTGATTTCCTGCACAGACATGAGTTGAGACACTCCACGGAAGCTTATGTGAGGGGAAGAAGAGGTTCATCACAGGTTGACCACTGTCGCTGAGAGATCAGTGCAATCAGCTTGTGAATGGGTTGGGTAGGCTTTGGACCGACTCTGAAGAGGGTCCATGTCAGGCCATCACGTTCAACATGTTAAAACTTGTACTTGAAATGCAAATCATTGTGAAATGGATTGACAAAACACAGTAATAAATACCAGTATAAACAATATAATTCCAATGCTATATCTTGTTTGTTTTATCTGCAAGTGTATTTTCACAAATATCCCAAATACCCTGAAACCTTACAATCAATGCCTAAACATTAATAATCTGTAATCTTAGACCTTAATGCAGCTGCACTGAGGGGATCCATGATTTTTTTTTGCACACTGCAAATGTCACAGGTGTATGGTGTCAAAACAACCTATAGATGCTCTTTTTCCTGTGTTTAACATCAGTTAACTGCAGACAAATGACTTGCTGGAACTCAGCCATGCAGCCATACACTCCTGCCATGCTTCAGCCGTCCTCCTCCACCCCCTGTACCCGCTGTAGGCTAAACTAGCTCATGATCAGTCCCAGTCATTAAGCCCAGCAGCAGCAGCATGCTGTGTGAACAAACATCCCTAATCACAGCCTCTTAAAGACTCCTAATGAGTCTCTGCTAATTAGGCCTCTGTCTCCGAGTCAATCTTTTCTCCCTCTGCCCCACTCTGTTAGCTCAGCCTCATTTATCTGCTATAGATTAGTGGATGGAGCAGTGTGCGAGTGTGTGTGTGTGAGAGAGGGAGGCTGGACCAAATCAGTCTATTGAAAATCATCAGTAGTTAAAGTGAGGGTTTAGGATGGAAAGTCATTAATGATTAAAGATGAGGTTTTGTCCTTTCAGATGTCTGTTATTCTAATTTCATCCAAAAAATGTTCCTGATCAAATCCCCTCAAAAAAACTTTCTGTTAACTACTGCTAATATATCCTGCAAACATTAAAATATACACTGTATTCTATATATACTATACTATAAGTAACTACTATAAATAAATAAGCTTTGCTTTGTTGCAAAAACTAAAGTAAAACATTAACTGTTTGACTTCAAATTATCGCTATGAATAAATTTCTCTCAAATGTAGTTTTTCATTCTGTTAGAAAATGTGGATCACAAATCATATTGACAACTAAACATAAACATTCATATTATTCTGTTTATAGAAACAAAACATCAATTTTACTTCTTACATTTTTAATGGCAAAAGTTTATAAGTTACACTTGATCAGTGACTGACAATTTTGATTATTTTTTAGAATTAGAGTCTGACATTTTGTTTTCAGCTTAGTTGATCAAACAACATTTTATATAAATTCATTAATATTCGATAAATGGTACTGAATGGCTCTGCATCTCTTGACAGACAAAATTGTTTTCTCTTGTGATTGAAAGCACATATATTTCGGTTTAAGAAATGTTTTGATCCCTTTAAAACTTAATATATTTAAGTAAAAAATTCTTTCCTTTATACACCATCCTATTAATCAATTGTCCTGGTATTTTTATTTAAATGAACACTGCACTTTTCAGAACTCAATATCTGTGTTACAAAGGAAACCAGACAGATTTTTTTAATAAAATCTTGTTTTTCAGTGTAAAATTCTTCCTATCATTATAATCTTTTGCACAAGATAAACCTGAGCTAAGATCACTATCAGAATTTCACCATATATAATAATGCTGAATGGGAACCTGTGTTGTACAGGTACTTTTATTTTCACAAATGTAACTAGGTCATCAGCTCATCTTCCTCCACAGAGTGAAGTCTTTCAGCCGCAGCAACGTGTCTACAGACAGTTACTGCTGCCGGATTCACTCCCAGACAATACAAATCCTGGAGTCCTCATCATCTGCCAACCTATGAACCTGTGAGAGAGACAGAGAGGGAGAGAGAGACAGAGAGGGAAAGAGAGAGAGAGAGAGAGAGAGAGGGGGAGAGAGAGAGAAAAGATCTCAGAGGAAAAGTTTGGAGATAAAGATATTTGCTCCAGGCTGTCACTGACCACATTCTCAATTGTTCCCCGTCTGTCTCTTCTCCCTTCTTTTGTCTGTCTTTCTTTGTTTCAAATCTGTGTCTTAACTCGACAAAGACTAATCCGAGCTGAACAAGCGTCAAAACCACAAACTTCAGTAACAGAGTCTAAAAACAACTGCATATAGGAAGGCATACCCTTATTGACTATTTCTCCAAAGCATTCGCCAACAGATGACAGAAAAGTTTCAAATGTAACTTCAGATGTAACTCAGGTATTTCTGATACCTGACACCTTTAGTTACTGGTTACCATCAGAACACAGTAACTACAGGCGTCACTAAAAATAACCAAGGCTTGGATCTTAAGGATTACAACTGTAAACACACTTCTTTAGTGTATGATTGGTTGTAATGGTTTTTTACTTGCTTTATACTGATGAGTGACCTGCCAGGCCAAACCGATTTCCTTTTGGCAGCTTTGAGAACACGCACACACACACACATACACATTAGCACACACAAACCCTGGATCCTCTACAGCGCCCTGTGAAGGAAGGCGGTAATGGCTTGTTGAGCTGCTATAAGGCCGGGCCTCGGGGCTGGTCGCTGTCATATCTCACACAGTATCGATCAGCTCAGAGCTAAGTGTTGCCCACAGCCCTTCATCCCTTCCTTCTTCATCTCCCTCTCCCCCTGTTCCTGATCCTGTAAAGTTATAACTGTACTCATGTCAGCCGGGTAATTATCATTGATCTGCTGCTGCACAAGGTGACAAATTCCACTGTTGTTCTAGCAGCTGATCTGTGATCTGTCATGGCCCGCTGCCCTGACTTCACCACAGAGCACATGGGCACTTGTTGCCAAGAGAGTTCACCTGTGTTCACCACCTGCGCTGGATGGAGGGATGAACAGATGGTGAGACTCTCACTCTATTACTATTAATAATTTAATTTCTTTTCCTCCTGGAACTTTATTAAATGGCATGTTGTAAAGACAGTTAAGGCAAAAGCTCCCAGAACTCTTCAGCTTTCCTCAAGATCAGGTTATTTTCAAATATTTAGATGGTAACTGATGGCTGCTGTATACAGACTATGATGATAGGTCACAGCCTCCTCAGAATTTTTTATTATTTGTAGAAGAATGTATTTTTATGTTTAGACAAAAAAATCCAACCAGTGTATAATAAATAAATAAATACAAACGGCAATGTGTCCATCGCCTGAGTCTAATTAAAGTGACAAGGAAGGCTGAAGCCAGGATTTTAGAAATAAGAACATCAAATTGATAAATTTTATTTTAAAACCTGTTTATGCTGCAAAGGAAAAAAATGGTTAAAAAATTCCAGATAATTCATTCAAAACAATTGTTTAAATTAAAGTTAAATTTTAATATTTTGATTTATAAAAATAATAGAGTCTGACTATTAAACCACCACCAGCTGTTGTTTTTTCCATGTTTATTTAGTCTTTCAAACTATTTAAAGCTCAAGCTCCTCCCAAACAGCCCTGACCAAAAACAAGTTCCAGTTTGCATTTTAAGAATTCAAATCCCCTTGAGGCTGTAAAAACACAATAATTTCAAAGAAAAACTCAGAGGATGTGACCTCACTGTGAGTAAAATCACAGGAAATCTCATGTGTTCTGCTTCCATCTGTTTGACAACACAACACAGGCTGCTGCAGCTCCTTCAGCTCCTCCAGCACCATGGACAGCTCCGTCTGCTGCCGCTCAGTCATAAAAGACTGTGAGCTGGTAAAACCATCTTATTTCTGAGGCTCTGCACGGGGCACATAACAATAAATATGATTTTTGTTAAAACAGGGGGGTAAAAAAAAACTTAAGTGCCCCCCTCCCCCTTGCTGTACCTGCTCTATCTGCTCATGGTATCATTTTGTATCAAGTGCTTCACTGGCATCATAGAGCATCCTGACGTTTTCATCCCACTTACCTGCTGGTACACACTAGCAGCAAGTGCATCATCATAGAAAAGAGTCTAGATGGTGTCACTTCATAACAAATTAGGCGGACAGGGCAACAGGGCAGCAGATTGGTCTATTCATCTTGGGAGAAATAGATCATGTCACTGTTGTCTGTTCTGTGGAGGCCTATCTGCTGCTGCTGAGGGCCTACGAACGGGAAGGCTGAGGTGCTACATCAAACACAACTGTAGGAAATGAGGCCTTCATGACAAGTAATGGGTTTTATTGAGTGGATGATGAGTGTTTTCGAGATGTATGGAAACACTTTATACTGTCTCAGACAATATGAAAAGTTCTGCTGAGAACGGCTGATACACGACTGATTACTGAGGTGAGCAGAAAGATTTTTTGGTGATAATCTGCTCACCTGCAGCACCTAAACATCACACAGAAAAATCTTCATGAGTGTATAAAAGTATTTTAATCTGTCTTTATTGTTTTTAAAGTATATTCTTTCAGTTTGTAAAAGCATTTAAGCAAAACAAAACCAGCTATTATCAATTCTCAAATCAAAGTCCATTAAAGAGGGAGTGTGATTGTGTGTGTCCTGATATCCACAGCTGATAAATTCCCTTTTTGTAACCTCTGCAGGGTTCAGTGGCCACGTTCAATGACTGTAAGAGAGGAAGAGACAGGGAGAGGAAGAGCGACAGGCAATCATTTCTGTGTGCGAGCGGCAGAGCGGGTAGGCGAGCAGATGAAAGCCCATTTTCCTCTGATTAAGTCCTCTGAAAATATTCCATTTGTCAGTGCCACCGCAGCTGAGACAGGCCCTGGCCTCCACAGCCAGCCGACTGTATCTGTTGACTATGTAGCCGCTGCGATTTACATCGCTCACTGACAACATCATCATTTCCTCCTCTAATGTTCCCCTTCACTTCTGTCTATACCTCCCTCCCATCCCTCTATCCCTCCACCTCCGCCGCTGTTTTCCCTCCTTCATTCCCCCTCTCCCATCCCAACCACGATGCTCAGCACCTGCCACCCCCACCCCCTCCTCCCCCTCCTCCTCTCCCATGCCCCCCTAACAGCCTATTTTTGTTTGATCTGCCCTCATTGCAAGGTTGACTGCTACCAAAGAGGGGAGAGCAAAGCGGGACCTGGCTCTGTCTCCGTCACAGTCATTTTCAATGTCATAAATTTCAATTTCCAATCTCTCTGCCCCCTTTTTTTTTCCCCCTCCTGTTCCTTCAACCACCCACCTCCTCCTCTCCTCCCCCCCTTGCTTCTCTCATGGCATAACCCATCATGGGAATTTGTCAATTCTGTTTCTCTCTGTCTTTTCCTCTCATTCATTCTGACGCCTCTCTCCAAACACCTATTGGCCATTATCCTGTCTCATGTCTTCCCCGGACTTCTGCCACACAGAATGCAATTTTCTCCGGGGCCGCATCCGTGATGAGATCCAAATGAAAGATCATTAATATTTTGTTCAAAAAGAAATGGAGTTGTGTCTCCTATTTTAAATATTGTCATTTTCCCTCCCTGTACTCATCTGCCATTGAGATGCTCTTTTTCACCTTCACCACATCAGGGGGATGCAGATGATCACATTTTCTTCTGTTACATGCCCCCCTCCAGCTCTGATGAATGCATACTGTGTGTGTGTGTGTGTGTGTGTGTGTTGGTCTGTAAAAGCTGTGGGAAACCCAACAGGCATACAAAAGGTCTTTGCTCTTCATCTCCTCAGAAGATCTTTAACTCAGAGACTCTGACAGCAGCAGATGAAGCAGCTGTGAGCGTCAGAGAAGACAGAGTGGCACCTTTAACAGAGACCTGAACAAGTCTGTGTCTTCATTCACACTGACTGAAGTGTGAAGAGAAAACTGCCCTATTCAAGTTAATTTGTTGATCATACTGATGAGCAGGAGAGGCTTTGTTAGCTCTTGCATTCAGAGAAATAGAAAAGGAAATACATTTTACATCATATTGCCCTTTATGTCATGATGTGAGAGATGTTAATGTCATAAATGGATTGTGATGAAAAACTAAAACATGAAAAGATTTGAAGGTAATCTGAGCGGTGCATGGGCACAATAAACAAATGTCTTGTAGCATCAACGTTGCACCACTGCTTTGTTTTTATGAAGTGCATTGTTAACTTTATCTTCTTTATTTACTTTATTGATGTTTCCTGCATTGGAAATATGTGTAGTTGGTGCTTTATGCAGCAGTAAAATGTCATTATTTAGCACAAATGTCAACTGCTATGTTTAATACTCCTATGTGTCGTATAAGATATATGTAATATATCGATATGATATATGTGTTTGGTTATTTCAGTAGTATAAAATAATTCTTTTATCATTCATTAATTAATCACTTTGATTTTTAGCACAAAATAACAGATTTGTTTGTAGATTCCAATGGGAGAAAAAACTAACAAAAATTAAAAAAGAGACACAATGTAAAAAGGACCCATCAGAGTCATAAAAAATGCTTATCAGAAATTGCAGTAACACATTATTTTAGCTTTACCTCTTTAGTATTGTAAGTACTGATGCTATAAAAACACTGTAGCCTAGAGGGCTACAATTTTACATAATTGGCTTTGGTAACAGGTGTAACCCTTCATACTGAGCTGTCATAGCTGCTGTATGTACAGTTTATGAGTTATTAAAGTTAAATCTGCAGTACATGTGAGCATGTATATAAACTGTAAAAAAAAATCTTAAAAGCAACAGTGTTTTTAATTTTATATAACAGATATCAATATGTTTATCTGAATAAGCCATGTTATAAGCTTCCTTTCAGATTTATAGCTCTGAAAATAGCAGCCTGTTCAAGAAAAATGATTCAATATCAATGCATTATAAGTAAATCAAACTAATGATGGCCCAGATTAACTTGTGAGGAGTTCCAGGGGAAATGAATTCCTGCAACCCAATAAACCCCCAATTTTTATGCAATTTTTATAGTCCTTCTGTACTCTATTGGAACCACATCAGGTGTGTGTTCATTTGGGTAAATACATGAGTGTGACATGTCAGTACAAAACTGAGCTAATGAAGTTCTTCAACATGAGGCCTTCAAACCAAATGAAGCAGGAGCAATCTGGGAGTTTATTTAATGGGATCAGGGGTACTGCTTTAAAATGAGTTTAGTGGCGCTTCAGAAGAAACTAATGAGAAAAGAATATAACAGATTTAACAGAGAGAATGATAGTTTTATTGAATAGTGTAAAGCAACTAGTTGCCAAATGCAAACTGGGAGTTAATCAGCATTCATTAGCCCACAGGGCCTTTCCTCAGAGTCTCTTCCTCTCTCCATCTTTCTATCGCTTAATGTTCTCTCTCTCATCGCGGCATCATGGAAAGCCCGCTCACTGCTCATCCAAGCGTTGCCCATTTGCCTGCTGTCTCGCCGGCTCGCTCTCTAACCAAACTTTACCTCCTACCTGACTCTCCCACCCTCCCTCCCTCCTGCTGCTCATTAGCATCACATTAGCATTTCATTTGCATGGTGTCAATCTGTTTCAATTCAATCTACTTTTTTTCTCATCTTCTTTTTGTTTTGCTTTCTATCACATCTCAGCCCTCAGCAGAACTTTTCCACCTATTTTGGATTATTGTTTACTCAAACTTAGGTTTTTGGAGTTTTAGTTTTGTAAATGAGAAAGAATGATATCTGTTGCTGCTCCATCTTGGCATAAAGTTTGAAGAACTACAACAATGTTTTTTACACCTATTTAAACTACATAAACTTTACTTTGACATTGAAAAACATTCTCAAAAGAGTTTTTAGTGTAGACATCAACTGTTTCTTTATTAAACGTGAATTTTTTTATCATCAGCATTTGTAAGCCAGACAGCAGTAAAGCTCAAATATCACTAGAAGGACAAACCTGCTCTACTGTATTATGACAATGTCAGTAACCTCACTTTTCATGCCAGTGAAGCTTGAATGGAATCAGACTTCATTTCAATCTTTTGGCTGGAAAGACACAGTAATTAGCCAGGTGAGCAGAGAAGGGCGGGGTCATACTCAAGCAATTAAGAAAGTGACAGCCCATCCAGCACAGTGACAAGCTGAGGCCTCACGCTCACACACATGCATTCACAGAAATACAAACGCATGTGCACAACCAACATCCATGTAATAACCCGCTTCTTATGAAACTTGTCCATGAGCAGCCTAATTACCATAAAGGCACTGGATCTCTGTCATCTGTGCTCGCCCCACATCCTCATGCTGCTCAAAGTGGAAGCAGGAAGTTCACCTCCAAATCAGGAGCCTTTTTTCTGTATTTTTCATATTATTCCTTTAAATTATCAATTGTAACATGTGGAGACAAAAGTTTTCTCCTCATTTAAGTCTGAGAGCAGAAATGTCTTTGAAAATTGTGGATGTCAGCCCACTGGACTCGTACTTTTGTTTTAATGTTGCTTAAAGAGGAGCTGTGACCAAAACTACATAATGACTCTGCAGGTTTTGATAGTCTGCAGTCTGAAACAGGACACTCAATACAGCATATGATACTGTGAATGCTCAAATCACTTGCTTTTCAAGTGTTCTTTTAATGAATAGTGCTCTCCCACAATGCAATGCACAGAGGAAATAGAGGAAGAATTTTGGATGGAAGGGGGTTAGCAATGCTCTGGTCTTTCACCTGACTCTGTTTCTTAAATAAGCAAACCAACCAGAAAACAAAATTGGGATCAAGGGAAAAAAAAATAGGTGTTTGAGGAAACCAAATACAATCATCAGAACTGACACTGTTAGACTCTGTGGATATGTTCATAACTTTTTTTTTCATTTACAGTCTAATTTAAATGTTTATCCAATAGGAGTTAGAGTAAGTTAGAGTAGTGTGTCTGCAATCCAATGAAAATCCTGGTTTTTGTGTGTGTATTATGTGTATGCGTTTGTTATGTGTGCATGGGTGCGTGTGTGTGTGTGTGTATGTGTGTGTGCACATGTAAGGGTAAGAAACAAGTGTGGACAAAAGTGCTGATGAGTCCTGGAGGTCACCTAAGGTCACTGCTGAGCACCTTAATAAACTGATGAAAGCTGAAAAATAATACATTTGTTTTCTGTTATCAAATCAAATCCCTCCACACACATGCATTTAACTTACACATACATGCCTCTGCATACAAACACACAGACATACACACACACACAGATAACCCACAGTCATCAGAGATAAACACTGTTAGGATGTGATATGAAACTTTTGTACTGTGCTCATCTGTGTAGTTAAGTGTTTATGTGTTTGTGACATTAGACAGGAAAGAGTGCGCTCTCCCTTTGTCTCCCAATGTCTTCATTGCCTGTGTGTGTGAGTGTGTGTGTGTGTGCATGTGTGTGTGTCTGTGTGTGTGTATGTGTGATAGTATGAGGTGGTGGGATATGGCGTCAGGCAGTTATAAATGGCCATCATTTCCCAAACCACTCTGTTCTCCATTGTGGAGCGCATGTCGCCGCAGGGCGGGAGGGAGCTGATGTGTGTGTGTGAGTGCGTGTAGGAGGATGTAAGGGTGTGTGATGGGGTAATAGAGGAAGTGAAGGGTCTGATAGTCCCAGAGGAACACTGTGACGGTAGAGAGCAGCGGAGAACACCAGGCAGTCTGGAAAGCTGCACTGAGATCAATATGTGTGGAGGAAGCCACAGTATTAATGTAATAAAGACATGAGGAAGAGAATGTGCATATTGTAATAAACTTTTGTGTTAATATCACACAAGGCAACAAAAACCTCTCTACTGAGAAGCCACAAAATTATCCAAAAAGTTTAATATATTAGAGGTTTTTCTTCATTTCATTTGTTATTTTAAGTGCTTAGTGTTGCTCTACAACTATTACAGTCACCTGTTACAGGAGTTTCTCACAAGTTAATGGAGTTAACCCCTCGTCTCTTGCACTGCTGACGTGTTATATATGATACAGGTTGGTGGGAGACATGAGCCTATGATAGCTGATAATTTAATAGGTAATGTGAAAATAAATATACTCTCACACCAATTTGGCTGGAAATCACTGGATTATGTTGATTAATAAAACTTTGTATGGTTAGTCTTTATTTCTGAGCATTTCATTTTTGTTGTATTTGAGAAAATGAGCCTCGGATGTTCTCAATTTTGCATCAAGGGTTCATTTAAAGTGTCACTTTCATATTACCGCAGAGGCTTTTTCTGGTGCCAGCTGTGTAAACCTTGGGATATAACTGTCTTTTGTTTAACTCTTATAGTTTTCTTTTCCATCTCACATCAAACTCTCTCAAGTATTTTATTTACTCTACTGTACATCTGCATTCATTTTTATAACTTAAGAATCTTTTGTTAATGGTATTGTGTTTTCTCTTGGCAGTTGTAAAGTTTTGAATTTAAAACTGTTAATGACGTTTGGCTGTGCTTGCCCACCATGAGCTTATATTATCCTCTTTTCTCTTAGGCTGTTAAAGCAGTTTGGTTACACTGCAAGTCCAACCGCTGAGATTAAATTGGTCTATCATAAGCAACTGTTTGAGAGATGAACGGCCGTGGCCAGGTTCATCCAGTAATTTGGATTGACGTCAGTGGAAATCACATCGTAGATTCCAAGAGTTATTGTCTGTTCTGTGAAATCTCTTCATTCTTCAGTGCTGGTCTTTAAGACGTCCTTTTCTCTCCCTTTTCTCTGACACATGACAGCAACATCTTTCCTTTTGTTGTGCTGTATGTTGAATAATAAAACACATTCACAAACCATCAAAACTAACTTAAATTTCTGTTATTAATCTCACTTTGATTGTGTCACTCAGGCAGGTCATGATGTGCAACCTTTCCTCTTGTTCTCAGGAATGTTTAAAAACCACAAACACTCCATCCTTCCCGCTCCTCTGTAAAAGAGGTTAAAAATTAGGTGTCAGAAACAGCAGGGGACACTGTGAGTATATGTGTGCACTCACTTCAATATATTACAAATGTCTTCCACTTAGGCCTGTTTCAACCAGGGCCCCGATGTGGCTTTGCTACAAGAGACAAGTGCGAGAAAAAGAGTGCTGGTTAAAGAGAGGAAATGGCCAGTGTTTGACAGGAGGCCTTTCTAAATCCCACACTCATCCATCATAAGTGGCATTCGTGCACTCTGTAGGCCTGATAATAGCCTTTTGCATTTTCACACTATGCTTTGCGTTCTGGATGTGATCGGAGGGTTGGAGATGGGGGACACACGTATACTGTGGTTTCATTCATTCCTTCTTTTTTTCCCCTCAACTCCTCAACATCCCACCCTCGCTCCTTCAAGGCTGCTTCTCCTCTTTTTCCCTCTGCATTTTGGAAAAAAAAATCATTCTCTGAATTGGAAAAGGGACCCTGGGGCCACAGGCGCAGGGTCCATGTTTCGTTTTTTTCCCTTTGGATAATTGACTCTCATTGCCTGGTAATTCATCGCTTGCATATGCCAGCTAATTCATCAGAGAAGCTGCCGACCTCACAACCTTGCATGCCCCACACGCCCTAAACACACACACACACGCGCACACATACACACACAATTCATATCATAACACCTCTTACATCTCACCTTGCTAAATGGCACATATGCATGCACACATATACAAACACACACTCACACCCACACACACACTATTCAGGGTAGAGTTTAGCCCCCCCCACACCACCCACCCCAGCAGCCGCCCCTGAAGAGCCAGGAGCTTGGAATGAGAAGAGGGAGCAAGCGGCAAGTTAGCGGATGAAAAACCTGAGATGATAGATGGGGCACATTGTGGCATTATGAATGAATTATACCTCCCAAATACCTTGAGCAGTGCAGACTGTCAGCCTGTATCTATACTAATCTGGGAGAAAATATAGCTGTTTCCACATTAAAGGGGGCCGGAAAAGAACGGGCCGCAGAATTAATTGAGCAATCAGGCCATTAGAGAGAAACATCATACTGAGCTGCGTTTCTGATGTAGCAACATTTATCACTGCTGACCAGGAATCTGCTTCCATTCATGTATGATTTTTTTTTCTCCCTTTTTCTCTCTCGGCCTCTCTAATGTGGCCCCATCTTCGGTCAGATTAGGATTATTGTGACAAGACAAAGGTATCTTTTGTCTTTTTCCATAGCTGTGTCAGCGCCTGCTGCATTTATCACGGTTGTCACACAGTCTTAAGGCCTTCAGCTCACACACCTTGTCCCATTTTTCTCACAGCGGTGGGTCCATGTTAAATTTGCGAAGAAAAGAAGGTTATTAGAAAATGTCCCCTGACAAACTGTTGGCCTGTCAGAAACATGAGTGTATGTTTGCATCTTTTTCTCCCCTTTTGAGCTTTGTTTCATATTTATCAGGTAAATCTTGATTAAATATAATTTCTTCCTCAGAGTCACTGTGACACTTTAAATCAGCACTGGGTTTTGGGAGATTTTTCTTTTGTAGATGCTCAGTGGTATTTAAAATATCACATGAATGCTGACAAACAGAAAAGCGAAACATTGGGAACACTTTAAACATTTTAAACTAATAAAGTCATCTCAGCTGTGCATGTTAAATGTCAGTTTAATCAAAGGTCACTTAAACCTCAATATTAAAGTCAATATAACTCTCATAGATTGTAATATGCCTGAATGTGAAATACAATTTCAGATTAGTGCTACATTTTAAGGATTTATGCAATACATTTTATAGGTTCTTCTTCATAATAAAAAAATTTAATTAATGAAAGCTGTAATATCTATTGTTACTCATTAAGAAGTAGAAGAAGTAAAACAACAAAAACAAAAATAATAAAAAAAATAATAATGACACATTATCTCCTATTCTGAAAAAGCGCATTGTTTATTCTATTTAGCATTGCTAGATGTTAGCCAGAGCAGTAGATGTACTTTGTATGTATCTCTCTGTGTATTTGTGTAGTAAATAGATCATTTTTGAAAAAATAGAATTATATTAAAATTAAAGTTAGATGTTACAGACCTTTTGACATTTTTCACCAAATACTTAAATACTGAATCTCTTTCTCTGTTACGGATGGCATGGCCTTTATTTTAAGCCCCCTGCCATTTTTAAATGTCTGTCAGTTGGGCAGAAAAAGTCCAAGGACCACACAGTGATAGAACCCAGCATCCTGTCTGCACCTTAATATAACCCCATTGACATACACACAACACTAGAGATCTGTAGTGTGGTAAAGCACATAACAAAATGTGTCCTCTCTCAGCTGCTGACTGGATGGGACAGTTTCCTTGAAGATCCACTGCCTGACATCTATCCCCCTCTGCTGGACAAATGAGAGAACTGTGCCAAGCTCAGTGTAAGCTGCAGACGAATTTCTCATTGTCACTATCACCCACAGTGAACTTGAGGTTAGATTTGAAATAGGCTGGAATCACTTTAGGGAATGCAGATATGTCAGAGGTAAAACACTGGCGCAAAATATAGTTTGTTTTGGGAAAAGTATTTATTTTAACAATGAATTGTAATGAATGATTGTTTTGAGGTTATTCTTAATTATGTGAGTATATATGAAGAATCAGACTCTAAATAACCAAGTAAAACTGGAGGTTAAACACATTTAGACCATCTTTCAAAATAATCTTTTCAGCACGGTTACAAAAATGAAATTTTATGTTTTGCATCAGAGCACCATGTTTATATTCTCTGTAGGAGAATATGTTTCAGAGCACAGCTTTTTCCTTCAGTGGAGCTCTGACATTTTCTGCTGGAGTCATTAGCACTTTCAGTCTCTGTGAGGTGAGGTGAAGTGAGGTGACGTGAGGAGAGAAAAAAGAGCCACCATTAATCCACAATACCACAATGCCATACTGACCAGAAAAAAACAAAAACCCAACATGCCTGGGATGTTGGATATTTGGAGCACTGTACCTCTCTCAGTGTTCCTGGAGTTACAGCCAGATTGTAGAGACACCACAGTGGTGCCATGAGGACTGAAGAGAAAGCAAGAAAGAGCCCGAGGGCGTGGGCCCACCACGGGTACTGATAGGTGTTGTTGTATTTCAGAGGGGTGAATTTGGCCAGGAAGAACATGAATATGCCCTGTGAAAAAAAATACACAACTATCAGTATGAATAGATGGATAAATGGATCTCTGCATGTTAAACACAGGAAAAGATTGTTCACACTTCCCTTTATTTTTCTGTGTGGGGAAAAAAATGTGATTCTTTACAGTGTAAACCATTGGCTTAGAGGAATAAGACTTCACCCTATATACTTACTGTAGCAAAACATGGAGTGATGTACTTCCAACAATATTTCATATAAGATGAGGGGCGGTAGCCAATCATGTCTGTGATATTATTGTAGAAACGATCAGCACCTAAGGGACATAGGTTCACATTATTATCAGATAATTTATATTAGTTTACTTAGTAGTAATAGTATAGTATATTATGAATAGAAAAGGCTAACTCCAGGCTGCGTGCATCTTGTTTCAAAGGGTTTTGTGTGACATTAGATGGGAAAATGGTTGTTAACTGAGTGACAGGAACAGATAGTAAATGTAGCTCACCATATACCCATCCTATACAAATAGACTCCAAAATGGTCAAAGTTGTCAAGGGGATTCCACTGCATGCGTAGTAGTCAAAAATCTGAAATATATAAAGTCCTCCCTGCAGTTGATGAGAAACAAGTGAGAGAGAAAGTTACGAGCAGAAAGAGAGAAGACAATGTTCCCTTGAAACAGCAAAGATTTTCTGTTCAACTGAATTAATTAAATCTCCAGCAGGAGACAATATTTTGCCTGCATTTATGTAAAAAAAAATTAACAGATAAAACCCCAGAAGAAAGAATTTGAACTAAGATAGTGTCTTTTTTCTTTCCATTTTCATCACTCTGAAACAAGCAAAACCCACCTCAGTTACCATGGAGATGCCAATGAGTAAGGATATAAAACAGACGACCAACACAAGTAGTTTACGTCGATTACCAGTGAAGAACAGGGATGGATACATGTCTGATATGGAAGTGACCAGGCCTTCCAGACACACGAACTGTGGGGAAAAAAGGAAAGTTGCGGTGTGTCCTTGTTATGTCAAAGGTACACTTGTTGTGCTAATCCTGTTAAGAATTAATACTGTTCTCTACACAGCATGTGGCTGCTTTGAGGACATTATTTTCTGTTCAACACTGACATTATGTGTCACTGCTTCAGTCTGCTGTTCCAATGGATGACAGTAATTTTCATGATTACTAATCACATGGGTGTAGCATATCTCACTGTGCCTGCTAGTGTGCAAGCTGAGAGGTATTTTTACATGTACAATGAAAAAGCTAATAAGCATACCAGGGTGTCATTTTCCTTTGTTTCTTATAAGGGTGAAAATTTAAAATTTTAATAATTAGTAATTTAGTAATTTATGCAGCAACAGAATCCAAGGCAGTGTTATTACTGCTATGAAGTTAAGAAGTATCATTTTACCTCACTGTCCAGTCCAAGGAAGATTATCATAACGAAGAAGCAAGCAGCCCAGAGTTGTGGCAAAGGCATCATGGCTACTGCTCGAGGATATGCAATAAAAGCCAGTCCAGGACCTGTGAGTAGTGCAAAGAGGATGCTAAAACATTTTTGATGTAGTAGTTAATACAGTATTGTTCATCTTAAAATAAATACAGATAAAATATGATTTTTTTTAAGGTTTTACAGCTCTGAGTGTACAGTAAGTTTTGAAATAATGGGAAAATGACTTTTATTTGACAAAATATTAATATTATTTGTTATGACAAATTATTTTAAATTATTTTTGCAAAACTGTAGCCTACTGTCTATAAATCTCATATAAGCAGTGTCATACCTGATTCAGCCACTGTTGAGATGTCAACACCCAACTCATAGGACATGAAGCCGAGGACGGAGAAGATGGCAAAGCCAGAAAAAAGGCTGGTGGCACTGTTCAACAGGCACAGGGCAAATGCATCTCTGTAATTGAAAAAAAAATAACATTTTTACTGAGTTATTATATTATACTATACACACACACACACACACACACACACACACACACACACACATATATATATATATTTTATTTTGAGTATAACAGAGGAGGCAAACATTTGTTGTCTTACTTGTAGCAGTTATTGTTAAACTTGTTGTAGCTTCCCAAAGCTGGCAAACAGCCTAAGCATACAGCATATGAGAATAATATCTGGCTCCCAGCATCCATCCACACCTGTAACAGTTACATGTTATTCAATATGTAGATGTCTTTTATTATTGTTGCGTAGCTATCAATCTTTTTAATAACATTTATGCTCCAAAAATACAATATCTTTAAGTTAAATGTTTCATTTAAAATGCTAAAACTAAAAAAATCAGAGCTCAATATTAATTTAACATCTGTCTTGACTATCTTAGGGTCAAAGTTTGATACAAAATAAAAAACTGTTAATTTTGTTAAATATGTCTGTTCCTGACACCTAAAATAGAAAGACAAACCCTCACCAAATCTAATTTTATTTTCCCATGCTCCCTCTTTTTTTGCTTGTTGCTCAGTTCATTTTGTTTGGCACAGTTTAGGATTACAGCTACATACTGTAAACTGTGCCATTTTTAGCTTTGTGGAACATACACGGTTAATAATACAAGAGACAAAGAGGAAAAGTTTGAAAAAGTTACCAACCGGCAAAAATTCAAATCAGATTCACTGCACAAATAACAAACTGTTTTTCATTCAAACCAGGATGTTCCACAGTATTTTGACCAATCAAACAGGACATAAACAGGACAGGGATCGAGATTGTGTCTTCAGTTTTCATGAAATCTGGTCTCCTTACTCAGAGACACCCAGAACATGTCATGCTCTCTGAATTACCAGAAAAAGTTCGGAAAATTAAAAAAAAATAACCTTTTTTTTAAGAGTCCTCTTTTTTTAATTGTGACTTTTGCGACAACTCAGTATTTATTTATAAAACATCAAGTATAATCCAGTTGAGGATGCTTGATTATTAATATGTGAACTAAAGTTTCAGACTGACTCTTAAATAATTGTGCCTCACCTGAGGATCAGTCAGGCGTGATGGATCAGGAGAGAGATAAAATCGAATGCCATCAATGGCTCCTGGCAGTGTCACACCACGGATCATCAAAGTAATCATCATCACATAAGGAAAAGTGGCTGTAAAATATACAACCTGAAAGAGAAGCAGCAATATAGATAAAATAAAAACGCTTCAGGATAATCCCTGGGAGGAAAAATGCAGTAAATCAAATCTTTCAAAGCTTATGAGTTACTTTAAAGATGCTATGTGTAATGTTTCAGCATAAATTACAGTGCAATTCCAAGATGGAGGTCAGGAACTGCAAAGGGCTGATACCGTCTTTAAACCACACTATGAAAGTACAAGAGAGTATGTTTGCAAAATAAATGGTGACTGACTTAGTGATGTTAAAATGTTTCCATCAAGAGCTGAACCAGGACATTCCAGTGAAATCAGGAATCCTTGTCACAAGACCATCCGGGACTTGTATATCTATCATATTGGATCATGTGATCTTAAGCAGATTTGATGACATTCATTAGCCACACCCAAACAAAGTACTGAGAGTTTAAGCCTAGGATCACATGGATTTGTATTGCAATGTAATTGGTGTTTAAGTATTACCCATGGCATCTATGAACTATTCTGGATGATATCAAACAATTAATTTAGCTAATCCACAGCATCAGACTTTATTGTTTGTCAGCTCACCTTCCCTGAAGATTTGATTCCATTCCAGATACAGAAGTAGCAAACAATCCAGCTCAGTAAAAGACATCCAGCCAGGTCCCAGCGGATACTTCCCACCTCTTCAATTCCTCCAGACAAACCCAGGACTCTCCTCCTGAACACAACACATTGTTGATAAGCTTTGTTCTTTCTAAATCTGTAAAATATTTGCTTTAATTCAAGTATCAAGTAGGTTTTTTGGGAACACATACTGCCAGAATTCTTCCACTGGAGAAGCTGAATCCTGAGAAAAGTTGCCATTTGATGAATGATTCAGCTGATAATCAACACAGTTTTCTGGGTTTAGAAAAGTAAGAATAACACATTAGATGCAAATTTTGTGAAACAGGGACTTCATGTTTAGCAACAGCCTTGCCACCAACACCTGCAGCCTATGGCTTCTTTAGCAGATCAATCTGAAGAACATTAGTGAGGAAGAAGAAAGAGTGAACAGCAATGTCATCTAAGCTGGGGTCTTTTTTCAGAAAACCCATAGAAAACAGTGCTTAGGCTTATTGTGTGAATTAAATTATCAACAGTAACACAGTGCTACACAGAGCATTGGCGACACACACATTAACAGTTGTCAGTCGAATGAAGACATTTTTTTGATAATTTCATGGCTTTTTTTTGTCTGTTCCAAAAAATCTATAGAATATCATCTGAATTATCCTTTAATTGATATCATGGAGTAAACTGTACATATGTACCTGTGTTCCAGGTGTTATTGCAGCTGGCCCAAGGAAGTACAGACTGAAAGGTGGAGAAGAGGAAGAGGAAGGCCCAAGCCAGGATGATGATATAATAAGTCCCAGTGTAAAGCAAAAGCACCAGAGAGCCGTAGCCTAAACCTGAGACAAAAACATGCAATTGAACGCACAAAAACAAATAATTGTAATGTTAATTCAATTATACTCCACTGATTAAATATTTAGTTAAGCCAACAGCACCTTCAAATAAAGGACATATTTTCCTCCAACATGTGACTCCACCCTGACCAGTGTATTGTCCCAAAGATACCTCCAGAAAGAAGATGGGAATTCCACAGGTGAACAGGAACAAAACATAAGGAACCAAGAAGACTCCTAAAAGGAAGAATTGGGTGAAAAGCACAAATGTTTAGCAAAAGAGAAACTTATATAGGAGTCTTATGCTAAACATTTGACTGCTACACAAAGTTCTCTTCGTTAATTGTTTAGGTGTGACTGTTCAAGCTCTCACCTCCCCCATTTTTGAAGCACAGATACGGAAACCTCCACACATTGCCAAGGCCAATAATTTCTCCAACTACTGCCAAAATGAACTCCCTCTTGTTGGCCCACTGGCCTCTGTGACACTTTTCTGGAGCAGGATTTGAATTGCTGGCATCTTTTATCAGGTTCTTCTCTGTATGACTTGTTGGCTCCATTTGGACAGGTCAGCTTTTCTGAAATGTTACTTTAAAACAACATGTTACAGAACTATTTTTTAGTTTTAGTGACTCTCTTATATATTTGAAGACTCCGCTTGTCTTTACACATACACATGCTTACTTAAGTCAGGCTTTGCAGCAAATTGTGAAATACACCTGTTTTTTAGAGCTTTTCACTGAAAACTTTATATGTTTTGTGCTTTATATGTGCTATATATTTTATTGTTGAGTTTTGTGTATTCAAAGACCAATCTATGGGAACTGCAAATAATGTCGGAATATACACACTGAAGGCTGTAAAACTGGTTTCCTTGTCCCTATACAAACAAACAAACAAACAAAAGAAAACTCCTGGAAACAACAACTAATTAAAGCTGTGAGCAAAAAAACTTAGACTTAGACAGTAAACAGGTCTGTGGAGTCTAGATCGAGCTATTTGTTTGTAACCTTATTTTAGTGCACAGTGCAGTGTCTGATAGTTGTTTTTTAATTGTTTCTTTATTTAAATTTCTTGTGCCATGATAATATATCTAATTAAAAAATGTTTGTCATAGATGCATAATTTTTAAAAAGCGTAGCCATTTTTGTCATTTGACGCAGCTACCCATACATTGTTACATATAAAAATATGATCTTAGCAAATTTTAGGTTTACGTTCAGGTGGTTGTAGCTCTTATATTGAGTCCCCTTTAATATTTAGATATAGAATTATTATTTGTTTATTAATTTGATTTAAAGAGCCCTCACAGGCCATTTTGCCTTTGTAGTTTACCCCTCCTTTTTCCTTGCTAATAGATTATTTTACCAAATACATCTGGTTTTATGCTGCTTTCCATTTTGTCATGCGAGGTGGGTAGCAACACTCATACATAACCAAGGAAATTTATTTCTAACTCAGTGCTTAGCATTTCTACTCTAGCATGGTTTATATATTGACTCTTAACATTGGCTTTACAGTTACTGTATTCATTTCTGCTTTGTCCTTATTTTGGTACAAGTTTGGTATAGTCTTGTAAGTAAAAATGATTCACATATAGTGGCCTTCTGAGAAACATAAAACACAGGCCAAGTTACTGAATAAATCTGTATTTTGAGCCATGTAAAGATGGCATTACTTAAAGTCATTATTAGTATATAACAATACAACTACTAAGGACAGATATCATTATGTGTTGCTAAAAAAACAGCTGACAAACTGACAAGAAACTACTTTGTTTTGCCTCTCAGGGGATAGCCTACAAGTACAACAGCCTGCCTTTGGCATCTGCCTGCTCTCCCTGCACTTTCAGCAAATGTGTGGACACAGAGATCCAGCAGCTGTGCAGCCAAGGCATGAGGCCCTTTGCTTATCTCAACACCTGCATTGTCATGGCCAGGTCTAGAGTCTGAGTCATGTTCCAGACAGCTCAATGGACCTTACATCAATTCAGTTTAGGGTTTATAATCAACCAGAGGACAAGGAACTTTGCTACAATTGTTGTGCTACAATTTAACCGAGTGTCTGGCTTCTGTGTTGAAACAAATGTACAGCCCTACAGCTGACAGCTTGCAAAATGTAATGCAGATGGTGGGAACATCTGGCTGGCCAATTCAATGCTGCCACCAAGCTGTGTCACATGTGCCTCTTGGATTAATGGTTAACTAGTCTCCACATAGATGCCATGAGTCACCATGGCCAGTTTGTTATTATTCCCCTGTCAGGAAATGCATCCCTGAGTGGGTACATTACATGGGAAAGTGAGAGTTTGTGTGTGATCTTTGACAGAAAAATTACACACCAACCTTGGCAAAGCTGAGGGGATGTTTTTGCTTCTCCAAACTTCAAGCCCCTGATTCAGGGAGGACTGATGCTAATGAGGATTGATAACTGTCCAGGAATGATCTACATCAGCAGGCACTGTGGAGTAAGTTTAATTTTCCTGTAGAAGACAGCAGAGATTCTGTGGCTTTGGGCCTCATAGCACCTACTGTTTCTTGAGGCTTTCTTAAGGCCCCAGGCTGTCAGTAAAAAAGCAGTGTTAAGCGATGGACCTGATTTCTCTGGTGTATCATTGCTAAATCCAGTTCTATTCGCCAAAGTAGACTGGGAAATGTCTGGCTGTATTATGTGGGTTACTCATTTGATGAAATCAAACAAGGTCCAACACTCCTCTCCCACACTCAGTAACCGAGGAGAGAAATAATTGTTACTGTAACTTGACAGGTTAATAAATATTACAGACCTAAATGAGTTAAAATCTCAATATTGTACACAAGCGGTTTCGACATACAACTTTAAAAACGTAACCATTCTCAGCTGTACTGCCTCTGTAGGTAACTCAAATACCATGTGAGGTTGTTGGAAACACATCCAGAGCTGGGACTTCGTGGATTCTGTTTCTACTATAATTTAGCCTTTAAATGTACAGTCCAGTATTGCTTAATCTTGCCACTAATAATGTTCTAGTATCAACAAAAATTGTTGGAAATTTGCCCCAGGTGCATATTATCTTAAAATTAAAAACCCTCTAGAAGAGGTCCGGTTGTTTAATGCCTTTGCATCTTCTATTACATTTGAGTTTTAAAGTTTGCCTCAATTTAAATTTACTTGTACAAATTTAACTTGTTTCCTACTCTGATTTATTTCAAGAAAAGCTGCCACGATCAAATGTATGTAACAGTTTTCTTTTAGATCACAGATAGTAATTGATGGGACTGAATGCACTACTATTTGTAAATGTTTTCCACAATTATGTGAAAATGCATAAAAAACAAGTGGATGGAAATGTGCCAAGAATTAGGAAACACAGAGAGCCATAAAAAAATGTTTTTATGAGATGGTTTTGAGGGTCTTGTTTTTTCAGTAGCAAAAATTAAAGGCTGTTGACTGGAGCTCTGCTCTCTGTGTCTCTACCCTGTGAGTGAGGATACTGTATCTTACATCTTTTGATACCTAATAACATTTTGCTTTTACTTTGAAGTATGAACTAAAAAATTCAGTGACCAAAATGTGATGCATAAGCACATTAACTTCCGTCTCAACTACAATTGAAGATAATAGACAGACTATAACATCCACAAATATATTAAGTTTTTAAATTGTTATCAGGACATTAGAATTGATTAAACAACTGTTGAATGTTGATCATTCTCTGAGAAGTCAATGCCGACAGTTTAGTAGTTTGATGGCTATAATTAAGCAAGATAGACGCAAATTATCTAAAATAAGCAGAAATGTGCATAGAGTTTGGTCAATACTCACATGTGCCTCTGCAGCTCTGTTGCATCGGTTGAATGGATGTTTAGGCAGAGAAGAACTCAGATGGAGCTTGATGGTTAAAATAGACAGGAAAGTTAAAGAGAATTGGACTGTTGGGGTTTTGAAAGTTTCTTGCAAGTGGTTGAAGGTTTGCACTTGAATCACACTTCAAGGCTCGGTCTCAGGTAATCTTTTATGCATAAATCTGGTTGAGAACTGCAGAGGCATTTGACCAATGAGAGAGAAGCAGCTCCCTTTCATTTATCTGTAACTCAATGGATATCAGGCATCTCTAACATTTGACTCATTACTTGTTTTTTAGAGTGAGTTGCTTTCATAGCATTTGTTTAAAACTGATTTAGAAATCTGAGAAAAAGTTGTGCAAAAATGCCAAACATGCCAAAGGTAAAAGGTATACTTCTCTTTACTATTTGGTTCTGAAATGTGTGCATTTAGCCTTACCTGTTTACCCTAACTGCTTTAAGGCAGTTTACTTTACACTTCAGTTCATCTACACTAAAGGTGCATAAAAGAGTATGCAAATGGGTGAATGCTGACTTGTATTGTAAAAGCCCAGTAAAATGTAAAGGCATTGTCAAGACTAGAAAAGCGCTTTGTAAATGCAGTCCATTTGCCATGACTTCAAAGCATGCCTGAACAGTAATGCATCTGTGTACTGCACTTGCTATTTTCTGTCACTTATGAAGATACAGGTTGATGGTCTATCTGCTGGGCATTGCTGACTGACGCACTTCCACTGGTGTCTTTTGTGCAAGCGTGCACCTCTGAACACCTTTGTGGGCATACACAGGTCATCAGCTAGAGACCAGCAGTTATGGATGTTTCGCTCCTTTAACCCCAATACATCCCCTGGTGGCGGAGCAATGGCAGGGATCTCTCCCTGCCACTCCCTGCTGATGCCCTAGGTGTTTCTCAGCCCCCAACTCCTATACTTCCTCCTTAGCCACAGCCAGAAGCTGCCCTTCTCTGCCTCCTCCGCCAGTTCTTTAGTGGCTTTCTGACACCCTGCTCCTGTGCATCCCATGTTGCGGAGCAGGTGAACAGTTGAGGACCAAACAAAGCCCCTACATCCAACTTCTACAGGACACATGATGGCTTTCCAACCTGCCCCCCTGCACTCTGCAGCCAGGTCCGCATACTTGGAATGCTTCTGCTCGTTGGCAGCCTCCATGCCCTCCTCCCATGGGACAGTGAGCTCCACCAGCAGGATGGTCTTGCATAGCTCTGACCACATGATCAGGTCTGGCCAGAGAGATGTTTCCACAATCTCCCTGGGGAATTGGAGCTGTCTCCCCAGGTCAACCCTCATGGTCCACTCACTGCCGTGTGAGAGGAGTCCTGATGTTTTTCTCTGGCAAGGGGGGTTGGTGTTCTCCCCAGCCCTTGCAAACAGGATGGGAAGTCTCACTGGAGCAGAAGGTCTGCTGTTAGCCTCCTGTCTGCATGACTCTGCCACCTCTGCCAGCTTCCTCAACACCGGATCGTGTTTGGTTTGCATTGATGGTATTGCAAAGGGGACAGGTCTCTTCAGCACTGAACCATTGGTGGAGGTGGAGCCTGGCCTGGGGGATCTCCCACAGATCGGACCATGACATCGGCCTGTCTATGACACCTTCCCATGACACCCAGCTTCCTTGCCAGCTCTGAGACAGAAAAAGATCTTCCCTTCGACGTTCAGGAGCACGATGCCTCTTAACTGGCTGATGATGATGGAGTTTACCTTCTTCAGAATAAAGACTGTAACAGCTCTTTGCCACTCTGAAGGGATGAATTGGTTCCTCCAAGCCATTCTCAGAAGGTTCCACAGATATTTTAGGACCCCTGGGCAGTACTTTTACAGTTTGTATGGCATCCCATTTCTGGACAACTTCTGCTACCTCACTGCACTTGGGGAGAGCAGCATTGAACAGGAAGGATGGGGGGCTGGGCGAGGAACATAGCCTGGTAAACCCTGCGGAGTTGGCTTTGCTGGGTCACTGTTCTGCTCCCCAATGTGATTCTCCAGCTCAGATTGTGCAATCTCCAGCTTCCCCCTTCTCCTGTCCTCCAGAAGTTACCTCACATGCTTGATGGGGTAAAAATAATACTAATAATCAAAAATAATACTCAAAGAAATGCATTTATGTATAAATATCACATTTAAATTGTTAGGCTGTAAGTGAAGGAAAAGTGTGTCAGCCGCTTTGCTAATTAATGCAACTGTGGGCTAAAGCTCATAATGGTGATTAGCATAAACAACTGTTTGGTTTATGAACCTTGAAAATTCATATTCAGCTGCTTTTTATAATTTTTTTTAAATGCTCATATTGTAAACCTTGTTCATTGAGTGAGTTTCCTAACAAGTTATAATTATTTACAAATATTAGTTAAAAGTTAAGTGTGGCAGCTACTTCTGTAACTGATTATGTTAAATAGGCATGTCACATCATCTCATATCAATAAAGGGCCCATGATTTGAATCAAACTGCATTCTTATCATAAACTCCAGTTGTAATTAAAACTATGCCTGCCATCTCTCCTAGACAAACCAAATACAAACTAAGCAGTTAATCATTACCATCAACAGACCCTGAGCACTTTAAAAGAGCTGTTGCTGTGATGACCAAAGTCTCAAATTGTAAATCCAATTAACACTCCTTTGCTCACATATTTACCATAAAGTGACAACTGCTCCGATCTGTATTGTTCCTCATGCTACTGGGAAAAACCGGTCCCATACAGACCTCTCCTCCTCCTTGTATCATTCACTCCAATCGTCAATTTGGTCAATACAAAGAGGAGCGATTTCAAAACCTGTTGTTATCATGCTCATATTTCAAGGTGCAGATCAGCAGGGTATCTTAAGGCAGGGCATGGCTGATCTGGGCTCAGCAAGCTCTGTCAGCAAGCAGTCTAGCAGAGAGGGTTACTCCAGGAGTACTCCAGGAGACACAAGAGTCAAGAAAAAAAAGAAGATCTTAGTAACTTCAGAGAAGGTGGGAGCTTTTTTGTTTTAAACTATTTAGTGTATAGGGGGGTGGCAATGTGATGTAATCTGCAGAAGTTCCTCCTCTTCCCCCCTTTTTTGGTTATCTGTGGGCCCTAATTTCTTTCTAAAGACTTACTTAAGTTTGTTAGATGATTGTCCCCATGATTTAAATGACACACTCTGCTGCTGAATGATAGCAAACATATTTTATGTATTAAACAGGATGTTATAAAATCAGTAATAAGTGAGTAATGTACAGTGTTTAACTCATATTCAGTACACACACACACACACACACATATATGTATGTAGGTAAGCAGTGGGTCAAAATCCAGGTATTGGATTTTTAAAAACATACAAAAATGCCAACAAAAACTGCACAATTTCTTTTGTGCGGATAATAAACCCAAGCATTTGTAATCACTCAAGTGAGCTGATTGTTTGAAGGCCCAAGCTTGGCATTCATTGCCTATCTTACCATTTTAGCCTTGATGTTTGTTCCCCAGCTATGGGCTCAATTCTTCATGATTATTATCTTTCTTGTAGTCGAAATCAGTTGAGGCATTTAAGTAAAACTTATTTTATATGCAGGCTGTAACAACTAGAGACAGAAATGCCGCATATCCAGTAACAGCAACAATTATTGTTAAGTCATTTAGAAGACATAAGTCAGCCAAGATAGCCAATAAAACATTAAAATGTCTTCATTTGTAGATAATTTACAAAATAACTGTGGTGTCAAGCTACCATTAGTTAATTGTATACCACAGATTAGTTCATGGGAATTTCATAAATATATATTGGGTAATTAGATTTGTAGATGTTTATAGCATTTTTCTGATGTTAATATGTTGTTCGTAATTATTTTATAGTTCACTAATCATTTTTAAACAATTAACAACATATTTGTAACATAGTAACAAATCGCTTTTACACACATATATCTTAATATTTTGTTACTGATTTGTTCATCATCAACTAATACCTAGTATAAAATTACCAATGATCAAAATTATAATGCTAAGTAACCATAATTTAAATTAAATGTCATTGTTTACTATTAGAGCAACATTGATTATATTAGTTCAATGACAAAAAGGACACTGTGGTAAATTTCAGCAGTGTCCTTTTCTTCAAGAGCTGACTTGTGATTTTGTGAATTTCATTTGTTTAACCTTTAAAGTGTCACAAGATCCTATGAACTTGATGATCTCCCTGTTTCTCTTCTTCTACTTTTTCTGCTATCCCTTAATTAACATCCTTCTTTGTAGTAACTATTAACTATAGTTAACCAGGGAAGAGATGGCATTATCTACTCTGCAAATAAACAAAAGATTGTTTGGCAAACATGCCTGGTTAGCAATTAATCTTTCTATAAATCATTTAATCAAAACTCTATTTTGATACTTCAATGTCTCCACAATCTGTGACAGCTTCCTTGGTACTTCCAATGTTTTCAAATCCTTAGGGCAGTGTTTTTCAACTAGTGTGCCGCGGCACACCACAGCACACTAGTGTGCCGCAACACGGCACACCGGTTGAAAAACACTGCCTTAGGTAACAGGATTGTTAGACATTATTAAAACTTTTGCTAAATAATTTTTAGAGGTTTAATTCTAATTTATTATTTTTCCACAGAAAATATTAACACTTCAGACATTTTTTTTACTTTTTTTAAACATGATTTGCCAGGTTAAACTTACCTTGATAAAATCATAATAAAATCATACAGTAAATCACAAAGTCTTATTCATATATGTTGGCTAACAAGATTACGAAAAGCAAATCACTCTTTTATTTTACACATAAATCTCATTTTCATTTTTATATGTTGATTCAATGATTATGACTAGAGACAAGAAGATTTGATTACTGATGACCAGCGTTGGTTCTTTTGTTGCTCCCAGCTATCTTTGCGGATTGAGTCTGCTGAGTTCTCAAGTTCTGGTACTTCTAAGACTTTTAAAAAGGTCTATAGTGCCTTTTGAATATAGCATCATAGTATGTATTTCTATCCTTTTCACACAAAAACATTAAATGGCATATATGCAGATAAAAGTTACATCGTTTGGCACATTTTCTGTTATTTGGTCAAACATTCCCCTCATCAGATCCTCTGGGATGTAAAACACAATCAGTTTCTGAAAAGAAAGATGAAGAAAAAAAGAAATTATTACTATTCAATATTATTAATTTACTACATGTACTGTGATGGCCTTTATAGTTTCATTAAAAAAAAACTACCAGCTCAGGGGACTGACTAATTTGCTTTTTTTGTTTTTGACACCTGAAAATTAGGAATTGATGCTGCATGTAACGAAATAAAGGATATGTTGTTACATCCTTCAATCGTGTGGTCAGACAGCTGCTTAAGAGGTAAACTCAACTACAACTGAAGAAAACTTCAACAGAAATCTAAATGTAAAAGACACTGACTCTGAGACCTTGGGTGAGTATTACTTTGTTCAGTCAGTGAGTTAAAATGCTGTTAAACGCTAGTCTTCTACAGGATCTGTAACAATTGTATTGTACTGTATTATCTCTGACCTACAGAACGCCAGTATTTAAAACTTGAATCTTGATGAGAAGCCAAAATAAGCTTAAAAGAATTATATTCTATTTACTGATCATCTCAGATTACTGAATTCCAGTTACATTACTTTTTTCAACACTTGAGTGTATGAAGAAGACCATTAAAATCCTGAGACAGCTCAAAATATTTAGTCACAAATACAAACTCCAATCTCCACTTCTATGGACCATTAAACTTACAGCACTGAATCTCTGACGTCTCTGTCACAGGTGTCTTACCTCAAAAATTGATACCTTATGGTGTTTCATTTAAGGCACACAGCTCGTTTTTGGATAAAGGTGTTACAGGGTAGAGAGTCTTCTTTGGTGATCTATTTTGCAGACGAGCAGCCGGAGTGCATAAAGTTTTCAGTCTCTGTAAAAATAACCAAGGTTGCAACCGAATGCATTTCCAAATTACTTGCATTGTACCAGACCCCAAAGCATGAAGTGTAAGAAAATAGTGCCCCACAAAAAACCTTGACTTTTGTAATATTTAAGAAATTAGTCAGTCAGTTTACATAGTATATTCATGAATATGGAGTCATTAGTAGTAAAGAAACTGAAGGGTACTTAAAATACACTAGTTGCATTTATGGACTTAAAAAGAAATCTATTTTAAAATAAACACATAACTTTACTTTTGCCAGCAAGTCTTTGTGATGTCTAGGATACCCTGTCCTTTCAGTGCACACACTTACCTGTCTCACCGTTCCTGGGGTTACTGCCATACTATAGAGAAACCACAGAGGAGTCAGGAGAACTGAAGAGAGAGTAAGAAATACTCCAATGGTAGAGCCCCACCATGGGTACTGGTAGGTCTTGTTGTATGTTATAGGGGTGAACTTGACCAGAGAGAACAGCAGTGTTCCCTATTATAAAGAAAGAGACATGCAGGGAATGTTCGATGAACAGCATACATGTTGTCTAAGCTTTACAGACCCTACAACAGTCCAAAAAAATACTTACAAAACAGACAGATGGTGTGATGAACTTCCAACAATATTTCATATAAGATGATGGGTAGTAGCCAATCATTTCCTTTAATTTGTTGTAGTAATGATCAGCACCTTGCATAAAGACAGTTATATGAGCTTTATCAACTTTTAAAGATTGTGATTAGCATCAAGCATTCAACAACATTCTAATTTTTATGGCTACTAAGCACAGAACAGAATTATTAGTGAAATGCAAAAATTAAAACATTTGCAATTGAGTGACATGATTTAATTTCAATTTAACACTTTTTAGATAAAAATAAAACTTATACTTAGAACTAGACTCTTATCCAAACTTCCAAAAGAATTACTATTTCAGGCTTGCATAAAGGGGTACCATCTCTTTAGGGTTGAAAAGAGCTAAAATAACACTGTTACAGACACAGATTTTGAATACTTTCATTTAAATCTGCATTTTTGAAAACAAATGCTGTTTCCATTTGTGACTGCCCTTTAATTAAATGTTTTATTACTCACCAAATATCCATCCCGTAGAAATGCACTCCAGAATTGCCAAAAACATTATTGGCATTCCACTGCAGGCGTAGTAGTCAAATAACATAAATACATAAAGTCCTCCCTAAAGCCATAATATAAAAGAGAGAGGGGAAGAGAAAATATATATAATATATATTCATATATATATATATATATATATAAAAGATAGATAGATAGATAGATAGATAGATAGATAGATAGATAGATAGATAGATAGATAGATAGATAGATAGAT
>JAPZDV010000004.1:8080237-8107417 GCA_029814665.1 Acanthurus lineatus | reverse complement strand
CACCTTAAAACTGAGATGTTTTTCTTTTTTTTTTGATTTTCTGTGCTGCCAGGTTAAATGTGTGTGAAGTTTCCACATTTTTAGAATTTGTAACCTCTTTGTATTGACATCAATATGAGAAGCAATATAGTCCATTATAGGGATGCACATGGCAACTAATTCCCCTGATAACTAACCAGAAATTTTGATGGTTACTAGTCTACTAGTCTCTAAGCAAAAAAAAAAAAAAACAACTCAGAAAACCATCTAAATTAAGCATAGTTTAATTCACATGGTAAGTGTTAAAAATTCAAATTTTGCATGCATTTAGGAGCCATTTAGCCTAACCATTCTTAAAGACAGTTACTAAGTAGATGATTAAAATAATGATGTAGGCTAATCTGTGGCACTTAGATCAAATTAGTATGAGCCAGTTAAAATTGTGCGCAACATGACAACTGTCTGAGTAAAGTAAACTAATAGCATTTAAAGGAAAATACATTTTCACTGAAATGTGTGCATTTTCAAAGATTATTTGGATTACTCAGTGCACATTACACGAAGGAAGAAACATGACAAATCACAAGGTAAAGAAATTGCAACTAAACAGCTGCTAAATAGGGATGAATATCACTAACACTAATTAAATTAATGAAATGCTATATAAAATAAATAAACTGCCCTAAACTGTGTGTGGCACTTTGCTCTGGCAGTATAAACATTGCACATTGTAAAAAAAAAAAAAAATTACAACAGCTTACTGACTAGAACAAGTAACCATAGTTCTGTTTTGTGTCAGATTGTATCTCCACAATATATAGAATATATCTTAAGGGATTTCTGACATTCTAGCAGCTGATACGAAAAATTATTTAAGACACACCTTACCTACTGTGGCTTCCCCGGCATTGTCTATAAATAGACCCAGCTCCACAGGAAACAGCTGATCTTCTGATTTTCACTATGCAGACCAGACAACATGATAGCAAACAGAGAGTTGAACAGTGGCTTTTTGTTTCCTTCAAGTTACCTTATCTTAGAGCGGAGAGCTGGCCTGTATCTGGGCTACCCTCAGGGTTGAAAAATCGCTTCCTCACTCTCTCTTTTCTTTTGGTAAGTGAGCTGAGGGTACTGATACAGTACAGTTGGTCTGAGAGAGCGACATAGTCGCAAGTGCAGCCAGCATCCTCTCGCATAATGTTCCCTCTGTGTGAGAATGTTTGTCCATTTTGAGAGGGTACCATGAAGGTGTAGCTTGTCCAGGGAAGTGACAAGTCAAAGGCACGGCCACGGCTATGGGCCGCCACCCTCTGTGGACATGGCTCTGGTGTCTGTCCAGATAAATTCTGGGGCAAGGTAAAAGCTGGAGCAAGAACTGCAGTGTGATGGATGGCTTGCTGAAGAGGATGCATGGCGCTATGGCAGTTCAGATGAAACTGGCCAAGCAGCTATATTGTCCCTGCACTAGTGGCATTTAGTCCAGCAGCTGTCAGAAGAGTGAGGGGCACAGCTGATGAAGGAACTACAGGAAGTCTCCTCACTTCTCCCCAAGCTTATGAGAAAACTAGGGGAGGCAGCTGGCAAGGCCTTGTCTGGTTTGTGGTCTCAATCTGTGGTTGTCGCAGTCCAGTTACAGCCTGATGACAAGGCATGTCTGCTAAGACTGCCTGTGGATCCAACAGCTATGTTTAGGCCAGATGCGACAGCCATGATCCTGCAGGTGCAGGAGGCTGGGTGCACTGCCCTGGAGATGTTGAACAAGGCGTTGGCCACAGCAGACACAGCAACATCAGCAACATGCCAGTTAGCCCCAGCCTGATCTAAGGGCTCAGCTGGATATAGTGTGGCACAGCAGCAAAGACAAAAAAGGCTGTGGTGGCAAGGCACCCTAGGGCCTGAAGTCCCAGTCCTAATGCTACATCTCCCCCATGCTGCCCGTGCCCGTAGGGGTCTCATGTATCAACGATCATTTTGACAATGATTAAGAGAAATCGTCCTCAGTTTCTGAGCGCCCCTCCTATGACTACAGCGCCTGCTTTTTCTGTTGATCACCAGAGCAGAGAGATCTTGCGCGTAGGGGTCTCCACTCTCCTGGCCAAGGGGGCCATAAGGAAATTGGTACGACGGCCATGCAGGGTTTTATTCACATTATTTTTAGATCCCAAAATGCAATGGGAAACTCTGGCTGATTTTGGACCTTGGGCCTAAACAAATTCCTCCAGTCCCTAAAGTGCAAGATGCTGACTGTGCTGCAAGTGAAAGTGGCTGTCCTTGTGGGAGACTGGTTTGTGACAGTCGACCTCAAGGATGCATGTTTTCGAATCCCGATTTGGGAGGGCCCCAGGAGGTTTCTCAGTTTTGCTTTCGATGGTAAAATCTTTGAATTCTGTGTCCTCCCCTTCGGCATCTTGCTGGCCCCTCGCACCTACACCAGGTGTATGGATGCATTATTATATTAATGCAGAAGTCCCTCAGTGATTGCCTGATACATTTTTGTCAGTTGGGGCCATGGTCTCTTGGAGGCTGTGTTTATGCCTCATGGGCCTCATGGCACTGAGAGCAATCCACCTGGCCCTTGTGCATACAAGTGGTTCCTGTCACCCGGACCATGCATGCCTGGATTGGTAAATGTGGAGGCAGACCTCCTTTCCAGAAGTGGGCCGCATCCAGGGAATTGGCAGTTTTTCTTCTGTTTTGGCTGAAGTGGGTCCAGCCACAGAAGTGGACATCTTTAAGTGGATGTACTAAAATGAAGAGGTCTTTTGTTATTCTCGAAGTTGGGGTTGTGCCAGATTAGGGAGAACATACAGGGTTCCAGTTGTGTGTCCGTAATCTCCATAGTATCCACCAGGCGGTCAAGGTGGCGGCAATCAGTGGGTTTTTGTAGCAGTTATGACGTTTCAGTGTAAGGGTGATTAAAGGGAGGTTAGAGAGTTTAATACTATTGCAGTCTAACTGCTCTAGTTCAATCCAAGAATTATAATCGTCGTCCGACCATTTGGTGAGGTACTGTAACTGGTTAGCTAAGTAATAATACATGACATTGGGAGCATCTAAACCCCTTTCAGATTTATTTTTTTGAAGCGTAGGTTTTTTGTTCTTGGAGTAGAATTTTGTAATAGCGGAGTCTAATGTTTGGAACCATTTTGATGTGGGTTTGAATGGGATAATGGAGAAAAGGTAGTTGATTTGGGGTAAGATTTTCATTTTAACAGCTGCGATATGCCCTAGAAGGGAGACAGGAAGGTAGTTCCAGCGCTTCAGGTTGCCACAGATTTTGTCAAGAAGCAGACTGAAGTTCAGGTGGACTAACTCTGATAGTTTTGGTGAAATATTTATGCCTAGATATTTAATGTTTCCTGTGGGGAGAGGGTAGTGTGGGATTTGGTCTGCAGGATTCCATGAGTTCTCAGTTATTGGAAGTATTGTTGATTTTGATTTTGACCAATGGATAGAATAATAAGAAAGTTGAGAGAAAGTAGTTATTAGGTTAAATACTTCCTGTAGTGATGTTTTGGGCTCTTGTAGATAAGTAAAATAGTATCAGCATATAAATAAATTTTGTGTTCTGAGATGGAGAAGAGGATACCTATGATGTTGTTGTTCTGGCGAACCTCTATTGCTAGTGGCTCGATGAATATTGCAAACAGTAAAGGTGAGAGTGGGCATCCTTGTCTGGTTCCCCTCTGTAGGGTGAAACTTTGAGAAGTGAACCCATTAGTGGTGGCTGTGGCCTTGAGTGGATTACATAGGGTTGCTATCTATTGGATAAATGACTCTCCAAAGCCAAATTTGTGGAGGACAGCAAAGAAGAAGGACCAGTTTACTTTGTCAAAAGCTTTTTCTGCATTGAGTGACAAAACAATTGCTTTTGTGTTGTGGCGCTGTGACATGCTGATCAGATTTAGAAGCCTTCTGAAGTTGTTATAAGATTGCCGACCTTGAATGAATCCTGTTAGGTCACTGTGAATTATTGATGGGATAATTGACTCAAACCTAGAAGCAAGTGCTTTAGATGTAATTTTGATGTTGGTATTAATTAGTGACAGGAGGTGGTAGCTGGAGGGAAGTGTGGGATCTTTATCTGGTTTTAATAATAATTTGATTGCCACAGTATTCATGTGGATATTAGTTTTGGTAATATGTGTATAAGATATGATTAATAATATATATTGCTCCAAACTCTTATCAGCAGAATCATGGATGTTCCACTCTTTTCATCAGAGTGGTTCTTACCTCATAGTGACTTTTCTCAGCTTTTGTTCCCATTCACCTACAAGCATAAGACCTTAACAACATCAACTGACCACCATTTCCTCAACAAGAACATACTACCATCTAGTGGTCAAATAATGTGAAAGCATAAACATATATACACCATATACAAAAACATGCTGAATGGCTTCTACACATAAATTATATAAGTCTGGACAGAAATGGGAGTAAACTGCACCTCGCCCGATATAGCATAAACCTGCAAGGCTGTAATTCCACTTGTGTTCTGAATCACTGAACTTATTGTACATTCCTTGGTTTCCCCTTTGTCTTCTGCAGGAGTAAACCATGTCGATACTTTGATGAAGGCCGTGGAACATGTCCTTTTGGTTCAAATTGCTTCTACAAGCATGCCTTTCCTGATGGACGGCTGGAGGAAGCTCAACCCCAGCGAAGACAGACGGGATCCAACAGCAGGAACCGGGTAACAGTTCTCACTCCTAAAAATACTACAGTTTCACTACAAGTACTCATAAAACACATTGGCACTACCAACCATAGTTTGTGTTGTCATGATAGCCAGTTCTTGTCATTAGTGTCAATACTTAGGGAAAAATAAGAACAATGGCAAAAGATTCTACTCTGATTTTACTCTGCAAACAGTAGCAACATCTCCTTAACCATAGGACCCTTTGCTGGATGTGGAAAATTGAAAGTTTAATAGGGTGAAGGAAGAATAATAAAAAAGAAACACCTCTTAGGTGTAATATGACAAAAAAAACCCTGGAAATTCAACCACCCTGCTAAAAAACAGTGTTTACGAAAATACCTTTTAAGTGGTAACTCAGCACAAGAAACAACTTCTAATATAATGCAACATCAAACAACATCACCACAAACTGCAGCCTAGAAAATGACCCCTCTGACAAAGTACCTCAAGCAATTGATAAACCTAAAGATAGTTTGTTACAGGATGATTGTTTTGAATCGCATTACAGCTTAAAACTGATTTTTTTTTCCAATCATTTCCATTTAAAAAAAATCAAGCTGCTCATAATGCAGTTTAAATCATTATGCTATCATACATTGGTTTCAGCTGATCTCTTTTTCACTTTGGTGTTTATTACTTTGGTTTTTATCTGAGAGCTAGTCTTGGACTTTGGTTTTTGTGTCCCGTCAAAGCAGTTATCACACCAACTTACTGAGAAGTGGAACAATAGCATCCATGAGAAAATCTGCTACCGCATGCTAAAAAAATATACATGGTAAGCTCCAGCCCAGCAAGCGACAAAAAAGGGGCAGATCGGGCCATGGTCACTACATTGTTGTCTCAAGATCACAAAATAATGATCTCATCATTGCATTATAAAGAGTTGTTATCTAGTAATAACAGTATTATTTAATGCATTATCAGAAGATAACAAGATCTGTTATCCTATGATTAAGGGATATATTAATACTTTATCACGAGATAACAGATCTTGTTTTAACTTATCCTGTTATCACAGGAAAACAACTCGTTATCCTGTGACACATTAATTTATCGTGTGATAATACAATGATTAAATATAGTAGTGACCATGGCTGCTCTCAGCTTCTTTACGAGAGAGCCATCGTGCAGGGCTTTTAAGCTGAATATGCCATCCAAAAGACCTGTTTCCTTATGTATTACATATTAAATATGGGAGAATAATAATCTCACCTGCACACTCAAACACATAAGCACATATTAATTAATTTCACTTTGTCGATATGTGTGGTAATTAATGGCTGCAGTAATTATCTGTACAAGATACATGGACATCAATTGGGAAAAGAGAGTCAAAATTATCAGACATTTTAAGTTGTCCCAAATCTAATGAGCATAATTTAAAATTAAGTCAAAAGCTTTAATTGGCTTCATAAATTTAACTGCAAGCATCTTCTTTCATCATTCCTAACATCTCATTCCATTGCTGGCAGAAACGGGCCTTTTTATGTAGACCACTTTTTTCATATAACCCCCAGAACTCAAGGCGAACACCACTGTGGGACATCTTTGATGAACGGGAAAGCACTGACTCCTTTGACAACGAGGATGAGGAGATGGTGACGTTTGAACTAAGTGAGATGCTTCTCATGCTACTCGCAGCAGGAACCGAGGATGAGGTGACAGATTCAGAGGATGAGTGGGACTTGTTTCACGAGGAGCTGGACGATTTCTATGAGATTTACCTATAGCAGCCCCCAGGCCCCCACACCCCCAACCTGTATACTAGACACTAGAATGGACTGTCTTGTGCAAGTGATGGACAGTAGCTTTGCCCCCTCCCCTTGTATTGTGGCAGTGCCTTTAAGCAGGCCATTAACAAAGGAACTTATAAAGATTAAAAGAAAAGAAAAAAATACTCAATCTAAGTCAGTGCACTTGCGCTAAACATTTTCTAGAAATCTATCCTTGTGAGTTGGTCTTGTGCAGTCATGATAAAAGGTAAAAAAAAAAAAAAAAAATTAAAAAGACAAAAAGAAGTCAGTATAAGATTTAACAAAAATTATAACTTTCTTCAAATATTGCTAATAAACATCGTCAAGTTTATTTGTGGGTGTGGGTTTGACTATTTTACCATCTACCCCGGTGTTAAAACATACTTCTGAGACTCTGAGGATGCACTTAAACTTACTCAGCACCATTTACTGTAATCGTGATGGGCATGTTGTAAGATTTTACTTACAGTTTTTGAAGGCAGGAACTTCTTTTTTCTTTATTAAAGCTGGTGATAGCCAATATATTGTGCGGGTGTAAAATACATTTACCTAAATCCTTTTTATAATCAGTTTAAAGGCCTTTTATGAGAATATACATTTACATCTAGAACATAATTAAACACAAGCTTTCCATCAAATTGAAAGGATGAAACTCTTATACAGTTTGGACTGTTTAAAGCAGGTGACCACTAGCCCTGTTCTTGGATAGCTATCTTTCTAACTGACATTTCACTTACTGGCCAGCTCATAATATTTGTTGTAAACATACTGTTAAAACTGTGGTAGGAAAACTTATAGAAGACTTGTGAGGTTAAAAAAAATAGAGCCAGAGTGCAAAAAGAAACAATGCAGGATTTCCTTTCCACACACCAACTGAAGTGTATGGACTCAAATATGGGTCAGCAAATTTTTGACATTGTAAGATAATGTTGAGTGACTGTTTCAAGGCCCGTGGTTTAATGACCTTTTGTAAACCTGTTTTAAAAGATCAAAATGTTTAATTAAAATATGTATAAAAAAGTTACACAAAGACAATGGAAAAAATGTGTGACCCTGGGTTTATGGCTGAAAGCACTTTTTCTTAAACTTTGTGTTACCTTTCTGTTGGTGATAGCAGTGAACAAAAAATATTTAGACAATTACCAGTCTTTATTGCTCACTCATAAACTCAGACCTCATACAATTTTTCCCATTTTTACAAAAGCCAATCTGAAACCATAGGATTTGAATTTCCTCAGGCATTCTAATTCAAGTCCATCTAGTGCTGTTTAGTGCTACCAATGGTGAATGAGACCTATATTACAGTAATTCTACTGAACAAAATGGAAGTCTCCTTTGTGCAGCTTCCAACACTGAGCATCTGCTGTTAACGCTACACTTTAGTAAGACCTTTTATGAGCTGCTGAGTGATTTGAGTGTCCAGGTTACTAAGATGGCCATCTAGAGCCCTGATTAATTTGTATGACAGGTCATTGATCAGGGCAAGGTATAAGTGGCAACCATATTCTTCTTAAATGCCCTCACATGCACATACCAGAATTCTGGGAAATGTACTAACCTTGGAATTAAGAATGAATTTACTGTCCTGTGTAATGTTATTTCAGATTACAGGGTTTTCAGATACTTTTGTTTTTCTGCATTCTAACTACAAAGATCTAAATATCACAGTTTTCCAATTGGAGCCATAATCAGTGAACTGCTACATCAGTCAAATAAATAAACAAAGATGGACAGCTTCACTTCAAATGTTTTCCTTTCCACCATCCTGATTCTCAGCATGCAGGAACATCTGTAAAACCAAAAAGCAAGTCCTTCCACAGTACCAGGTGTAAAAATCCATGTTTGTGATTAAAAACTCTTCCGCAAACTCACCATGCAAACTCACTGAGACACTTGTTATTTCCAACAACGCCTTGTCAAGTATAGATTCACTGTTCTCTCTTAGCTTCATGGAGTAATTCATATTAAGCTTTGCTGCTGACATGCTCATTCAGGCTCCTAATAGCTGGTCTCAACCTGTTGAGCTCCATTGGAATGCATATGTTTATACTAAAATGTGTGTTTTCTATGTTCCACAACCATCCATCTTAACTTGAAATTAAAGTTTATTATCAGTCTCTGTACTGTGTGGAGTCTTGTTCCTTTTGCTTGTCTTGGCTGTTTGAGTGCATACAAAATACTTAATTTACAGTTTGCTTAATATATACAGCTTAATAAATTAAAGCTGCATTTTTTAAAATTTGTATTAGAATAATAGTACCATGTTTAATGTAGGGATGGCTCGATACCACTTTTTCACACCAATACCTATACTGCAGCCTTGAGGATTGGCCAATACCGATCCGATACCGATCCAATTCTTTGTCACTCTAAAAGTTGTTAATAATACATGGTTGTAATTTGCTTGATACTGACATCTAAAAACACCACGTTCACTGTACAACAACTATTCTGGTCCCCTAAAGAAAGAAGGAAAATATGTGACAACAACTTTAGTCATGTGTAACTGCTGTGGCTTTATAAAACTTAATGCTCACATCGCTTTTAACAGCATTTGTAAACACAACGGACCCAGCTGCACTATTCAAATGTTTAAAATAATATAAAAGTGCAACTAGGTGCAAATAGTTAAATCAAATAAAATAGTCCCAGTGTATAAACAGAAAAGTCACATTATACCTCAATGACATTGCAAAGACACAATAAATAATTTTATGAATTAACATAAAAAAATGGCATCTCCACTAGAATAATGTAGGTAGAACTCAGTAAGTTACACATGGCTTCTTAAGACACACAGACAAAATGATACTTTATTAAGTTTGTTGTGTTAAAATGTCCGGTTTTGCTACCACCCCTTGGAACACTCATTTTGCAAACGTTGCACTTAGCTGTTTTACTTTTCTCCTCCGTTAATGTAAAGTACTTCCACACAGCAGACATGACTACATGACTACATGACTACAAAAAGTCTAATGTTGCAAGACATTTCCAGAATAAAGACACAGCGTTTTCTGAAAAATATCCAGATGGAGCACTCGGCAATGTCTGGGACGAGTTGTTGCTGGTCCTGACCATTGACAGTATAAAACACTGGACAAACCCTCCATGACGTCACCCATTGGTTTCTGCATGTGCGAAAGTGAAGCCTCAGAAATCTCGTCCTGGGCGCTGCCATTAGCCTGAGTGTGACTCCGCCAAGAGCCCGCCTAAACGACGAAAAATCAAATAAGGGAAAAGAGGCGGGGTTGAAGGACGGACAGCGCACCCACTCAGCTAACAGCCCCCGGCAATACGTCAACAGGCTGTCAATCAACAGCCGAATAGCCGTATTTTAAGCTTAAATATAAAATTAACAAATGAGTTAGAAAAAAATTCACCCCCCTCAGAGTTTTCATGAGATGGCAGAGAAGCTGTAGACAAAAAAACGTTTTTTGAACCAGGCTGTAAATATGTCTATTTCTGCTCTAAAGTTGACCATTTTAACATGGACTCCAATGAGAATTTGCTCCCTTTTGGAGCCAGCCTCAAGCGGTCAGTCGAGGAATTGCAAGTTTTTGTACTTCCTGGTTGGCTTAAATGCGGAAGTGGGAAGTTTGCCCCTTAGTCCCTACGGGCGCCAGGGTGCGAGGACCCTACCAACGCTGCTTGCAGCTTTAATTAGGGCCAAAGCCCTGGCCAGGGCACGAGGGCCCTATTGTTTTTGCTTTGTTTCTTTCTTCAGGGCCCGAGCCCTGCCAGGGTGAGGAACCTATTGTTTCTGCTTTGTTTCTTCTTCTTCTTCTCATTATTACATCTCTTTGAGCCTTAATTTGACCCCCTGAACATGCTCAAAAACTCACCAAATTTGGTATGCAAACCAGGTCTGGCAAAAATTTGATAAAATGGAAAAATTGACCCCCAAGGTGCCAAATTTTGCTCTCTAGCACAGGGTGCGAGGGCCCTACCAACGCTGCTTGCAGCTTTAATTAAAGTTTGGTGTTGTTATGGTTAAGATTAGGGTTAAGAAAGAGCAAATGACCACAGCAGTAAGCAATAAATCGAATTACTGGGTTTTACAAGATTTTATGGTTTAATTTAGGGTAAATATTTTGTAAGAGAGTAAGGCAAGGTGATTTATTTCTTAACTTAAATGTTGGAATGCACCTTTTTTTTTTTTGACTGTTTTTCATTTGACAACTAGTAAGCTAATATAAACTCAAAGTTTTAAAACACACCTTCCCATACCTGATTCAGCCACGGCTGAGATGTCAACACCCAACTCATGGGACATGAAGCCGAGGACAGAGAAGACTGCAAAGCCAGCAACAAGGCTGGTTAAGCTGTTTAGTATGCACAAGGCAAAAGTGTCTCTGCAATTACATAATAGGATTATTTGTTGTGTCTCGCATAAAATACAAAGGTATAGGCATAAAAAGTTGAGTGCATGAAGAAACTGTTTTCCTTACTTGTAGCAGTTGTTGTTGTATTTGTTATAGCTCCCCAAAGATGGCAAACAACCCAGGCATACAGCACAGGAGAAAAATATCTGACTCCCAGCATCCATCCAGACCTTTAAGCAACAAGTTTTTGTCTTACTTGCTTGGCCTGACCTAGGCACTTTTTGCAACATTAGCTGTTGCTCTGGGTTTGGTTATAATTTTTCTACTTAACCATGCAATACCAGCATCTACAGAAGATGATGAGGGGTACATGTGAAATATAGTTTAGAATTATGAAGCATGTGTGTGTCAGTTAAAGCCTACAATAAATAAACCTTACCTGAGGATCAGTCAGACGAGTCGGATCGGGTGAAAGGTAAAATCGAATTCCATCTACAGCTCCTGGCAATGTCAGACCTCGGATCAGCAACACAATCAACATCAAATAGGGAAAAATGGCCGTAAAGTGGACTACCTGGGAGAGAAACACCAATACATAAATGTATTCAATATCAGTCAATTCTGACATCAAGATTTAATTTTAGGACTTTTCCATGTGCAAAAAACCCTCAAAAATGTCCTTTCGGGGTTTATGCACCCAACATTTCATGAGCACACAAAGTGTACACATCTCACCTTTCCTGAAGACTTCACTCCTTTCCACACACAGAAATAACAGATAATCCAGCTTAGCAGAAGACAACCAGCCAGGTCCCAGCGGATGCTACCCATCTCCTCAATTCCACCAGACAAACCCAGGACCCTCCTCCTGTGTGCAGACAGAAAATTACCTCTAAAAGCATTTTGACTCAAGACATATAAAACAATTTAAGTAACATGAGTACTTACTGCCAAAATTCGTTGACTGAGGATGTTGCATTTTCATTGATATGGCCATGAAAGGAATTGTTCTGACCATAATCAATGCAGTTATCTTGCAATGAGACAGTGAAAATGAAACAAGTTATGATGGCAAAAATCTTTTAAAAACTGGCTATCATGTTGAAATGAAGTCAGCTTTGTAAGAAAAAATGGGAAACAGATTTTTTAATACATTTTCATTTGTGTAACAATGCAGATGTGTACCTGTGTTCCATGTGTTGTTACAGCTGGCCCAGGGGAGTGCAGTGTGGAAGGAGGAGAAAAGGTAGAGGAAGGCCCAAGCCAGGATGACAATATAATACATTGACATGTAAAGCATCATTATTTCACTGCTGTAGCCTAAACCTATGTGGAAAAAATATAACCAAAATTTAATATAAAGTACCCACAATTCATCTAAAAAGTTTCCAACTACTAAAAAAAGAACTACAAATGCACACTGTGTTGATTAAACTAGCATTACCTCCAAATATAGGACATATTTCTTTCCAACATGTGATTCCACCCTGACCAGTTAACTGTCCCAGAGATACCTCCAGAAAGAAGACCGGGATACCACAGGTAAGCAGGAACAAACCATATGGAATTAAGAAAACCCCTAAAAGGAAGATTTATAGCAATATAATGAAAAGATACACACAAAATGTTACTCAATAAAATTTTTATAGTCCACTGTTATTGAACAATGTGTTGTACGATATAGGAAAGCTGTTTTAATCATTTTAGTTCAAGTGAAGTTTTTTTTTAACATATAAAAAATATATATTTAGAAACCTACTGTAAATCTGTACATGTGCATTGTTTTACAGTGAGACTATTTTACACTTAATATAGTCTTGGGTAGTGCCTACGTCAAGGCTTTCAATCTCATGCTTACCTCCTCCATTTTTAAAGCACAGATACGGAAATCTCCAAACATTGCCCAGACCAATGATTTCTCCCATTATTGCCAAAAAGAACTCCCTCTTATTGGCCCACTGGCCTCTTTTATCACACTTTTCTGGAGACTGATTTGAAGTGTTGTCATCTTTCATCGGATTCTTCTTTGTATAACTTGCAAGCTCCATCAGAACAGGTTTGCTGTGTTGAAACTAAGAGAGAATTTTAAAAAAAGAAAAAAATGTACTGCAGTGGAAATTTCCACACTGACAGAGTGTAGTGGGCACTGTTGTGTGCATGCTACTTTTCTTCCTTGATGCATTCTTTCTTAGCAATAAACATTTGCCCTTCTTTCACACTGTGCCGTTTATATTAAATTAGGTAAAGTCTTCATTACAAAATCATTATTTCCAGCAGCATATATGTATTGTGGAAAATGGTTAGCAGTAGCACAGAGCAAGCCCTATCTGTAACGTGGTAAAAGAAACCCACCAATAATATATATATCTGCTTTAAAAAAGTTTGACAAGTTCCAAATGCAATTCCAAAACATGACATGCTAAGAAGGTTAATTGTGTATAAAATTTGTAACTATTCCAGCAGGTTTAAAGAGTAAAGACGGTATTATTAGGCTTACAGAATCAAGGGTCAACACAAGTAAGTCCACACAGGCAAACAAAGGGGGTAAGGCAGGCAGGCAGTAAGTCACAGTCCAGGTAAATCCAGTAAAGGTAACAGGCTAGAAAACAGGAATAGAATAGAAGACAATTGACTAGAATTTCAGGAAATTAGGCTCTTAGCAACTTTTACAAACTGGCAGAGAAACAATGCATCTAGGCTAGTATATATAGGAGTGACTAAGGAATGAAGTACAGGCGTGGAGATGGGTACTCCGTGGTGAGTAGGGGAAGTCAGTGATCACAAGGCAGATGGGAGTGGCACTAGAGGGGCCTGGGAAATCGGAAATGTGACTTAAGAGTATTGATTAATATTATATTGATTAATTGTTATAATCATTATTATATTGATTCATATTTGACTAATAATTTCCTATTATCTACTTATAATTTCTGATTTGTAAGCAAAAAAATACTGGCTTCAACTACTTTTTATTCATGTGCCTAACTTTTAATGATTTACTACCTAAGCAATGGTCAAACATTATTTACTGGCTTAAATTAAATACATTCATTATGTTTAACATACACTGCAAGTTGGCTTTAACTTAAATTTGCTGTTCAGTGCAGTGATAGATAGCCTGTATAGTTAAAAGCAAATAAAAGCTTAAAGTAAAAGAGAGTTTTGTCTAAGGAGCCAGATTGGCTGAAGTAATCCTACCTTTGACACAACACCTTTTCTTGTCACACACACCTTTGTTCACCAACCAAGTTTCTGAAAGACAGAGATGACAGATAAGACCTTTGAGTTTACATCATACTGTATATAAAGACACAATAGCTTGTATGTGGTCGTACAACATTCTGTTGTACTACGGCACTGTGGCATGGACTAGCCAAACTGATAAGCAAAAACAGAAAAAAGGCATTGTATCTTCTTGTATACAAGTGATCAAAAACTTCCAATATTGTGCCTATGAAAAGCAAAAAATGTATCAAACGTAAATCTGGCTACCATCCTATTCAAAGTAGTCTCTTTGTGCAGTGATACACCATTTCCAGAGCTCCTGTATGCTCGAAATGCTCCTCAAGTTCTATTAAGGAAGGGCATAAAGCATCATCTATGAGTCACAATGGTTTTTTTCCACAGTGTCAAAATGGCTGCTTCAGCTAGAATCTCATTTTTGGAAACAGAAAGAAGAGTGAAACTCGGGTGAGGTGGGTGGCAATGGAGAACCCAGTTGCCATCGCCCCATCCATATACTTTTGGTTGTGATCCTGACCTATTGCGCCTCCTTCAGTCTTAGCACCTGCAGGCCCTTCTATTGTAAGGACTGCTGTGTAGTCTCTTGAACAAGGGTGGAAACAAAACTCTCATCACTGGTAATAATCCTTGACACAAAGTTTGGGTCATCTCAGGCCTGTTTGATTGAGATCTTCTCAGCACAGGCATTGGAATAAGAGCTGCAACCAGTGCAGTGCATGAGGGCCCAGAAGCTTTCAGGGGTCAATAAAGGATGAATAAGAGCAGACTGTGTCTCTCAGCCTTCGAAGCATACAATATTAAGCAAGAGCATGTTGGGGTGAATGTTTTAGTCAATTGGATCTCAGAAGCAGAGCTCAGACAAGAGACCACGAACTGTTCAAAAGCAGTTTTATTTAACTACTTAAACTGGTTTGGTGAGCTGGGCCATGGTAGACGGCAGAAAGGGGCAGGCAGGGAACCTGAATACTGAGTTAACAGGCAGACAGTTGAGGTGTTGACACACAAGAAATTAAAATAGCAGTAGCATGTTGTCAAAATCACAGTCTGTTGTGGGGGACATTTTCTGCAGGTGCTTTGTTAGTTGATAGATTGCAAGTCTGTTGGCCTATTGGCAGCAGGAGGGAGGTGACTGATGGCTGGACAGAGGCCTGCAGGGACAACAAGAGAGAGTAAACCAGAAACCCAAGGGAAGGGAAAACAGTGGAAGACATTAGGAATCAGGGGAGGCCCCGCCAGGCCATGACATGCCCCTAATTTATGTTATTGTTCTTATGTGAGTTCAACAAGCAGATTATTCCTTAGCAAGCCTACACCTGCAGTTATTTTTTCTCACAATTAATTGTCAAATGCTTACTATCAAGATATCTGCTATTCTCATCAACTGGTCAAACTCAAGAGGAACATTATTATCTCTGAGAGGCACTTTGTGGTACAGTATCATACACTATGTTCTTATGCTGTGCTTGATGATGAGTTGCAGGTCCACCAGGTCAGGAGCCCCAACCAACAGGAAGCCACATCCAGCCTCTGCCAAAAGGTGGAGTGGTGTGGAGGAATAACCTACTGCTCTGTAGAAATGTCCTTGTAAAGGTCATTCTGACCCTACTAATTGATATCTGTCTGGCACATAAAGTCAGTCCTTTATCTTCTAAACTATGAAAAACTAGTCATTCACACTATAGATATTTACTTAACTGCATCTTAAAAATGTATGTTTTTTATTTTTCCATCATGTGACTTCATTCATTCATTATTGTATTATGTTTTATAAATGTAAAATTGTATTCACCTCTGTAATTGTGTGGATGTGTATTTATATTGTTCTTGAGGTGTGTGCAGTGTTTTAACTATGAAAACCAATTTCCCCTTAAAAGAATTAAAGTCATCAATCAGTCCACTGATCGTTATCATTTTCAGCAGTGCTATCCTTTATATGTTAAGCCTACTGACCTATATTCCATAATTTCCCACAAGTCCTTAACTACAGACTGACTAGAACTTATTTTTAAGTGTATATTTTTATGTTTCATGGTTAAATTAGTTTTGTTAAGTTTTTCATCTGTTGTTTATTGTGTTTTTCATTTTTATGAATTTTTATGAATTTTGCATTTATAAATTGAAGCATGCAACTACACTGCAAAATATGCTCAGTCTATAAAAAGACAAATTACAGTAACATCTAGTAGCACAGCTGTGGCAGGTAAATGTAGTAATCAGGTATCCACTGCACTGGTCAAATACAAAAACAATCTGATAAACTTTTAAAACGCTTATACTGATGTTTGTGCATGGGCTGGTTTTGAGATCACCTCTGTTAAAGCAGCACACCATGGATTAATAACCAGCAAACGATGTTGAGGAAGCTGTAAACACACAAGCTTTGCAAGTAAGAAGTCCTGTGAGGTGCACTAGCGCTTCCTCCTACTGGAAGGTCCTGAAACAGATGGAGCAATATCTTGGTTGTGTAAACTATGAAGAAAGTCCATATAAGTAACACAACCACAGAGTAGGCTTTGGTCGATTACCGGTCTAACCGGTCTGGTCTAGCGTGCAGACTTCAACCAGTTAATTTTATGTAAATCAGCTAAACCTGTATTTGTCATCATGTGGGATCCTAACAAATCAAAAGCATACATCAGCAGCAACATGTACCAACATCCAAAGGCCTGAGGATGCATTAAAGACAACCTAACATATTATAACGTTTAATTATGCTTTTAATGAAAATAAATGGCAACCAGCCTGTAAGTGCTGTTCAGTTGAGAGCTGTTTTGGGATAAAGAGGACACCTGATGGCAGAGTCCTTAGTCTCTTCTTCTTTTGTTTTTATAACACATTACGTTTTATATGGTTGGCGTGACTCCTGAGTAGGATGGAAGAGCCATTCAAACAAAAACAAAAAATATTATACAACACTTTTATTCTGTTTTTTGTTATTGCACAAAAACAAACCACATACAACAGGGGTGTCCAAACTTTGTGCAAAGGGGGTCAGATTTGGTGAGGTGAAAATGTTTGAGGGCCGACCATTCAGGCTGGCATTATTTGAACCATTAACATTAAATGCAAATGAACTTTTAATGATTATTTTATCACAAATATCATACTTTTAATTTCTTCACATGGAACACAAAGAAATCTAAACAAGTTTTGCCAACTTCACTCTGCCTTTCATATTTAAAGGTCATATAAAATGAAGAAAAAGCTGTTTAAGAAAAAAACTTCCAAGAACCTTGAACATATCTTAGGTTCATTTGAAACATCACATATTATTGACAATTGTATTCCCACTGTAAACTTTTAAATTCAAAACATATGAAGAGAAAAGTAACACTAAAAGTTATCTTATTCAGAGGTGAAAAAAATTGAGGGCCATAAATCTTAGCGCATATATTTTTAACTTGCTTTTGATGATCACAAAACAAAATAAATTTCACTGAGATTTTAAAATGTATTCATCTCAGATGACTAAAATAACTTGCCTACACTAATATGAAGGGTGATACTGAGATCTGGACAGCAGCACATAGGCGAGGTCTGGCTCAAAGGCAGTGGTTTCTATGCACAAGATTTCACGCAGGTGAGAGTCACTTTGTCTTGTCCTCATGTGGTTCTTGTTAAAGTTCATAATCGAGAATGTCTTCTTGCACAAATCTGTCGAGCCAAACAAGCTCAAAACTTTCTTATCAAATGTTCTAATCTTTTAGAACCTGCCTTTATTCAGATGGCAGTAAAAGTTCACAAGAAACAAGAGAACATTAGCAAACTCTTGCTTCTTCTCAGGGTAAATTTTCTCCACCATTTAAATTACGCACTCTGATAAATTCACCCTCGGTAAAAGGTTTGCAGTGCTTAGCAATCAGTGTTGCCACCTCGTAGCTCGCCTTTATGGCATTTTCATTTGACTCATGGGCTCTTGTAAAAAAAGTGCTGCTGTGATGTTAAAACAGCTTCCAGTTGCTTCAATTTTTTGCCGCGTTCGTTCCCTATTAGCTTGTCGTATATGTTAGCATGTTTCAACTGGTGATGTCTCTTGACATTGAATTCCTTAAAAACAGCCACAGTGTCTTGGAAAATTAGACAGACACAGTTTTTTTGTATTTCAGTGAAAATTACTCAAATTTCCACTTGTCCTGGACGCGGCGGCCCTGTAGTCAATTTTCCTTTTTTTAGTTACAGTCGCCATTTCTGAAATTGGCCGAAAAGGGTCACACAAGTGTCACACAGCCAGAGTGCGGCCACAACACTGCTGACATCTTCTGGTGAAATAAAAAAAACTTTTTTACACGTGTGTATTTTATACTCTGGTCAACAGTGTGCGGGCCACATAATTATTAATTTAATGACAGAGGCTGGGGGCCAGAAGAAATTTGACCATGGGCCGCAATGGGCCCCTGGGCCGGACTTTGGACATGCCTGACATACAACAACACAGGAAAACAAAAAGAGTGACAAAGTTAACACAAACAATCCAATAAGACACTAATACATTGCTGTGACATAAAACATGGAAAAGTGGAGGAATAATAATAATAACAACAACAATAACAACTACAACAACAACAATAATAATAATAATAATAATAATAATAATAGTTGTTATTGTTATTGTTATTGTTATTATGAGATGAGATGTGATGGCAGAGTCCTTAGTTTCAATGAAGTATAAAATTGCACCAATATGGCAACATTTTGGAATTGAAGCTGATAATGGAGGTGAGCCAAAAAAACAAGTTAAGCAAAATGTAAACATTTGTACTACAGTCTTATTTCGTTTATTTTGATGTTACTCAGATGAAAAAAAATTTGCACAAGGCTGAAGTCTCACTTTATTTACCGTTTTGCATGATAAACTCTGCAGCTGTTACAGTCCCTCTGTGAGTGAAAGAGGTGTTGACACTTGACGTAGATTGATCAGTCATCTCATGGGAGAGAAAGAAGGCTTGCAGGCCTTTTCTACAGCGTAAGTCTTATCTTATTTACTTCTTTGTTCGATGTTCAACACTAGAGGAGAAAATTTTTATGGAAAGGTTGCTATGAGAAATAATAATACTTTGTGTTAATCAGTACAGTGATCCTCCTGTCCACTTTACGTTCCCATGTGCAATTGGCTGAGTGACATGTGACACCTAGTGGTAATATTTCATAATGCCAGTCCCATCCAGTATTTGGCTTTATAAAAAAGCGGGTTGGAAATTCTTGCACCAGTCCAACCCTACCACAGAGTCAGGTTGAGGAAGTAAATGTAATTATTTTATAATAATTACATGGCAAGCCACTGTGGTAGTGTGTTTTGTAACAGTGATTAAGAAGATTATATTGAGTTTTTAAGGGTAATACACTCAAGTAGGTTGCACTAGGCCCAAAACAGCAAACATTGTACATTAACAAAGAATAGTTGTAGTTTAATGTTCTGTACAGTGCATTACTGGTAAACTATGAATGAGTGTGTAGCCATGCCTTTTCTTTGTAGGTTTTGACTGTAGCCACCAAGGGGCAGCATAACCTCCTATAACATCTACACTTCACTGTGTCTTCTTTGTATAGGAGTGACATGAAATGGCTTCACTGAATCCATGGAGTTTAAACAATTAATAACTTACTCTGCAGCTATTTTGATTATTGATTATTGATTAATTGTTTAATCCAAGACATTTTCCACTGTTATTAAGAAAAAATCAGCAGATCAGTGAGTGAATATTACGCTGACAACATCGCCCATATGTCATTCCCTCAGATGGAATTTTTGCATTTATATTTTTACTGCAACTTGTCTGCTTTTTTATTTGTGACTACTTTGTCTCAATAAAGTTTACAGTTATTGTTTATGTTATTGTATAGACTTTAATAGCTTACATATTCATGTTTATTGTATATACATGATAGTCTTTATGTTTTGTTTATGCATCTATTCTTGTGCTGTCATACTAGGACACCTCAATTTTCCTTTTCTGTTATAATATCTCGTCTCACTACATGCCCCCATAGCCAGGTGATTGCCAGCTCTGGACATATTAATAATAAGAAGTTGCCCTAATATTTATATCATATTATAAAATTTACTTCACTACTCTAATGTAAATATTAATTAAAATGCACTAAATAAAGGACAGACCAGGGTATTTATTTAAAAAAAAAAAAATTTAGGATTAGTGCTTAACAGTGCATAGCAAACCAGCAATAATACATGCATGTAACTAGGGACACCTCCAGGGATTTTGGCCCCACACTGGGGCCACATTAGGCCCTACAACCACAAGTCACCACTCCTCCAGAACCTAATAGACCCATTCAAAGCTTTAAACAACTTGACTTTTGCAGGGTTCCAACTCTCTTGTAGTTCAGCACTAGGTATATGATTTTTACTGACAGTGAGCAGCGAAAAAACAACACTGTGCAGACATGCCTGCAACATTCTGCATGCAGTAAAATTCACTATTTGATGCAAGACTAATATGGTCTTTAAGACAATGGCAAAGGGTAGTCTTTTACAGTATAAATGTAATTTGAAATCAAAAATTAAAAATTGAATTGAAAAAATTCTCTTTAAAATATTGAATTACTTGAAAAAATTTTATAACTTAACCTCTTTATCTATAAGGATCTTTATTGTCTATCATATCAAGATAAACAAAGAAATACAATCAGCAGCATATTTTGAACTAAATATCAATACCAACTAAAAAATAAGCAGTTTTGAAGGCAAAAATGGAAGCAAAATCAAAATGGAAATGATAAGCCTAGATGGTGGTGCTAAAAGAAAGGTCAAGAGTCAACATATCAATCAAATTCTTGGACTTGAGATCTTGGATTTTACTTTAATACAGACTGAGTTAGTTAGTCAGTGCTTTAAACTAACCATTTTCCAAACAGATTCAGTAATTTTTTGTTTTGAATAATAATCACCATGTGAAAAATAATAACACTCAATTCCTGTAACTGAAAACAGTCTAATCATTTTCTTTAATAATAGTAAAAAAGAGAAATTTCCACAGATCCCCTGTAAGTCTGCCAACTGATGTGTCATTCAACACAATGCTGCTCACCTTCTTCAGCTGAGAGTAGGACTGGTTCATAAATGTAGTTTCTGAACACATGGCCGCTGAGCCTGAGGCTGAAGCTGCATCAGAGGAACCTGGAACCAAGGACCACAGGGACAGCTGAATTAGCATAAATAGCTAGCTAATAGACTCCTTGCATTTATCAAATGTTGGCTAAAAGAAGAGTAAAATGTAAAGATTTGAAATTTTCTGTGAAAACTTTATGTAACTAATGCTAGCGGATTAACAATGGCCTTTATTTCTTTGGAAAAAAGTGATAAATTTCCACCATTTACGGACTAAATTTACCTTTCCTCTCGAAGAACCCAGCGGGAGAGCAACGTATTTTCTCTCCAATTGTTTGAAACCAGATTTGTCTTTCCTCACACGCTCTTCTATCTAAGAATGATTAGAGGTTAAAAGCTTAATACTGTAGTTTAGCATTCACCCTAACACCCCCTCAACACACACACACTTTCAATGCTGTAACTGCTGTAATACTGTAACTATGGTTACAGTAATTTGGTTTTGCACCAGTCTTGCTTTTCTCGCGCCAGTCCTTTGGATCTCGCGCGCGGTATCGATGAGCTTTCGCATGCTCCACTGCGGGCCAATCAGAGGGCAGTTTTCCGCAGAAGCGTCCCGTTGCCATGCAGTTGTCCTGAAGCCTGCTCCGTCCCGTCCAGCAGCGAGGGTGAGTTCTGCAGCAATTACTTATCCATATTTAATAACTACGCTTATATAGTGGTAAAATTTAAATATGACTGTTTATTATTTATCTTCAAGTCGTTCCAATGTCACCAGAAACCATTACTGATGGCAACTTAAGTTTGTCTACGTGCAATTATTTGAGATGTTAGTTATCTTATCAGTCAACCAAAAATTACAGACGTGCACGAGATATAATAACTTGGAAATACGTGTATTATAGTCAGGCTGCTGTTATTTCAAATATTCATGGCTGGCAGGCAGCTGTATTCACGGTAGTGACCCGGTTGGAGACAGACACGCCTGTCGCTTTGCGTCTCTCCAATCCCACTTGAGAGCACAGCCGAAAAATTAGCATACGACCAATGATCTCAGCTATGCAAATATACAGTGAGATTAATGTGAAGTTGCCAGATGTATCTTTCAGTTGCAGCCTAGTGTACCAGAGATAGTGAGAACGTGACGCTAAGAAAATACCAGGAGAGACTAGTTTACGACTATACTTTTCTCGTAGGTGGATTTGGATATTTATGTACAACATGACATTTGAGGAACTAAATGGGGATTATTCGCAAGAAAGGTAAATCGTATAGATTATGACTTCCTTTACTACATTTATTTTAGTATACTGTCGTTGCATACATAATGTTGACCTGCTAACGTTAACGTTACGTTTCGGAACAATTGTGCGTGTGCAGCAATATTTCATGCATTTAAGTGATTAATGCACGATGAGTGCAGTTTTAAAGCTATTTGAATTTTATCTGCGAATTAGCATCACCTTCACATCTTGTAAAGATACCAAAATACACGAACGTTTACTTAACGGGCTAATTGTTGCTCTTTTGAGACCGTAAAACAATCTTCATTTCTCCAATAACTAGCTTGTTGACACGACGCTGCACGCTAGTTAAGGTGGACAAAAAGTCATCAGACCTAAAAATGGTGGTTTCAAATGTGTCATCTTAGTGCCCCACAGCTGTCAGAAACGCATTTAACAGTTGCTAACGTTTATCTTTTTCATGAAAAAACTAACTTGTGCACGGCTGTCGGTTGTGCTTGAAATTAAACGGTGCTAGGGTATCAGCTAACTTAACTTTGACAGTGTGACAACGTTAGCCTGAAAAAAAACGGTAGAAAAGTTTCTTGTGGAGCAGTTGAAACGATGCTAACTGAAATTATTCGTATCTGCGTTGCAGGATGGATTCAGTGGCGAAAGCTTTGGAAGAAGTCCTCACCTCTGCCTTGCCACAGGGCTGCATTACAGTCGGAGTCTATGAGGCTGCCAAATCACTCAATGTGTACGTATAGTTCAAGAAACTAATCCATAGACAATTGTTAGAGATCTCATAAACATCCTCTCATACTCCACATTTGTCCATGTTTTTGCCTAAGTCTAACAGGACATAAAATGTGCTTTTTTAAATGTAAATAGACTAAGCATCTAATATCTTTTCCTTCCATCCTCAGAGACACCGACAATGTGGTTTTGTGTATCCTTGCCACTGATGATGAAGATGTGAAAGATGTGGCCCTGCAGATCCACTTTACCCTCATTCAGGCTTTCTGCTGTGAGAATGACATCAACATCCTGAGAGTCAACAACACACGGCGACTGGCAGAAATACTGGGTGGAGGAGGAAAACAGAATGGGGGGGAACCCATGGACTTGCACTGTGTCCTGGTCACAGTAAGTATCTTTTCCCATCGGTTAATGTTTGAATAATCATTATGTTGTGATTTGGTACAAGATGTTGAGACCTGCATGTGAGTGAAACTCTTAGTCAAGGAAGAACTTGCCAGTACTTGTTCTTGTCATTTGGTAAACAAGGTCATGACTCCTCCCTCATGACTTCTCAGGAATTTCAGTAGAGGGAAATACCTTGCATTTGCACACATACATAGGGACTTTTTTATAACCTAGTGCAATGTAAACCAAATGAATGCATATATACATACTGAGATATTTTTTACTTTTTTTTATTAATATTTTCAGAGCCCACATTCAACATCATGGAAGGACCCTGCTTTGAGCAAAGTGAACCGATTCTGCAGAGAGAGCCGCTGCATGGATCAGTGGGTACCCATCATCAACCTGCCTGAACGATGAACTTAAAGTTGCAAAAACCTGTGAAAAGACTCTTAATCTGCACAGGAAGAGTGGTGTGAACCCTGATGGACACATTACCAACCAGAGATCAAATTCCAAAGCACTGCTGAAAAGAAAAATTTGGAGGAAAAAAATGACCCCATCTACATGGGGTGTATTTGAAAGAAGGAAAAAAAAAGCGCTTGAGAAGGGGTTTCGACTTTGGACAGGACTGTTTGGAGTTGCATCTGTCAGCCTTGGCAAACAAGATGAAATGGCAAGCCACTTGTATCGTCAAGAGGTGGAAAATTAACCAAATAAAAAAAGCATGTGTGTGCTTTTTAATGTGAAGCTGGACACTGTACAGAAGGATTATATCATGTCTGTGTGGTAAAGCCTCTGTGACGAGTCAGGAAAGTGTTGAGAAACCAGAATATGGAGCTGTTGAGCGGGCCTCGGCTTCGGCCTCTCTCTGCAGAAACAGAGCACTTGTTGAAACACTGGACGTTTTGCAATTTCACCTATTTGATTCAAATTTTTAATGTTGATGTTGCTATTGTCATAATTTAAAAAGGGAAGGGCTATACATCCAGTGAAGACATTCTATGTATTTAGTGTTTCTTATGCCAGCTGGGTTTTTTGCCACAAGTAAAATAATTCATTTGTTACAATTTAAGTTATTTCTAATGATATTTAAGTGTATTTATGTTTCATTTTTTACCTTAACTATTTGCAAATTGAATACATATGTACTGTCAATAAATTGTTGTTGTTGTTTTGAGCCAGAACTGCATATGTTCTCTTTTTTCATTTCTGGAAATTTTAGCAGAGCTGAGATGAATTCTGACCTTTAGCAGTTGCAGTTGTAAAGAGGAGTCACGTGCAGATCACGGGGGTCATGTTGGCCTCTGTGGCCTCAGTGCCATCTCTGAGCTGAAGAGAACAATAATCCTCAGAGCTCTCTCTGCACAGGCTTCTGCCTCAGTCAGCAGGACCATGTTCATTCATCCACACAGGTTCCCTTTTCACCAATTCTCAGTGATTTGTTGGACAGTTTAGTCTGCCTCTTTGCCAGCTGACTTCCTGGAGTCATGTGACAACTTAGGGCATGTGACAACTGCACACATGTTGCACAGTTTAAAAGGAGGAAATATGGACACAGAGTACCCATATTTCATATTGTGCATTACACATTTTTTTCATTATTGAATGGAGGTTTCATCAGGTGTTTTTAAGGTATGTAGGTCACTGACCTCCTCTGCCCACAGAACCAGTGATGTTGCTGACTAAAGAGCACATGAGTGAAACTGCTTGGAAAATTTTTAAGGAGGCAATGGCATGCAATCTGTTGTACAAGCCGGTCTGAGCCGGTCCCTCCACCCCTGCTCCTTTCCTTTTCCACACTCACACACACAGGTGATCTTTCTAGAGTTAAAAGTCAGTGATGATGTCACTGGGCTGATGTAAGGCAGGCATTCCCCTTACAAAGTGCAGAGTCATAATCACGAGAAGAGAGAAGGCGAAGGCTGATCTTGAGTTGCACAACCCAGTTTAGCTTTCCATGTGACAGAGATCATGTGATATTGAATAATGCTAAATTTAAACGCTTTATAAATACCGGCTGATGACATCGGTAGTAAAAGTGTTTATCAGCACCATTGACATTTACTGCCCACCTGTCGTTATTAAATGTAGTATACATGACTTTAATTATTTTGTGCCACTCCAGTCACAGCACTTATGTGTGTTTTTCCACTGTGTGGGTTTTCTCCCAGAGAACAGGCAGTTATAGTAAACCTGAAACTCAGAACCATCAACAGGATTAGCATGAAGAATAATAAAAGAACCTAATAACTAAAATTCTATGAGGTGATGCAAAAATGTTCTTGAAACAACTAGGGGCTGGTACCTGAAACGATCACCTGCCCTAGAAGGAGCTTTTGGGTCCCAGTGGCTTCAGTGGGCACCATGTGAAAGGCTATCTGGTGTTTAATTGCAGGGTGTGACACTGACTGATTGTCTATGGTAATTGTGATCGAAGGGAAAAGGTTATTTTGAGATCTGAGCAGTGGATGGCTGATGTAAGTGTCAGCAATGCCCCTCTGTCCTTCTAGTGAAGCCAATTGAAAAAAGAATTTGTACTACCTCTCAGTATGTGCTGGCTTTGCTATATTGTGAGTCAAAGTTCAGTTGCAGGATTTTCTCTGTTTTTCTAATACAGAGCAGAGTTTGATGACCTGATAAATCATGGTGCACTTTGAATTGAAGTGCAACCCAGGGCAGATATTGCATAACCTGAGTCAGTGGAATAATATATGATTGTATAATACTCAATCATTGTGCTAAAGATTATGAACAAGCAAAAACAAATTTACTGAACTTGGTGTGGGGTAAAAGGTAAATGTCAGGTTAGGATAACAAACCACAGAGCAAAGGGAAAATCAACTTTAAAGCGCAAATCATATTATCTAAAATTAAACAAGAAGACATTTCTCTTACTTAGCTGCAAAGCATTAAACTTGAGCTGATTTCATCAAATGACACGCTTTGGTGTTAATTGTTCCGATGTTTGGGAAATTCCACCTTAATGAGGTTGATTTGAATGCACACTTGAATGCACCAAACAGGGAATGTCCCAACTATGACGTAAAATATAATGTTCACTAAATAAATTCTCAAATCCGAACTGAACTGGGTGTTACTGAAGAACTCTGATCCAAATTCCATTTTAGAGTTGGAGTTACCCTTTTAGTTCGCTCCGATAGCTTCAAAAAAGCATTAACCAAGGAAGTAATCACACTGTAGTAATACTACAGTGCGTGAGTTAAAGTACACAAGTATTAATTAAATGCAAATAAAGTATAAACATTAACAGTACACTCAAAGTGCACTCACTGTGCAACATGGCCTCTTTCCGAAACACTGGAGCACGCAAGATACCAGTGGCTGGAATTTTGTTTTCTATGCAAACATCAACCCATAAAGCTTCTGTGCTTTGCATGTAAAGGTCTAAATGCATATTCTTGTTAGCACATGGTGACCTCACTTATATCCAAACATAGCCCTGCACAACTGTAACCTAAATATTTAATCAGCACAATCAAAAGCATAATAAGCAATACCTTAATACATATGTAGGATCTTTGGTATAAAGCGGTTATAATTTGCTTAGGTGTTAATATCATTACAGTTTTTTTCAAGTGCTAACACACAATGGTCGAAACTGAAGTCACATGTTCAAAACTCTTAACACAGCCTGCATTTCCATCATGCATCTCAGCTAAACAGTTAATCTCATCCCCAAAACTGTTTCTCACCAACAAAACACTTCATACATGTC
>JAPZDV010000004.1:8035618-8080198 GCA_029814665.1 Acanthurus lineatus | reverse complement strand
ATTTTTAAATTGGGTTTAAATATCTAATATTTATTAATAATGGTTTAACTGCTGTCCCCTCTGTGGGCCAAAGGCCCCCCCCCCCCCCCCGAATCACCCTCACCCTCTAGTCCTCCCTCCCTCCCCTTCCTCTCCCCCAAATCAGCACATTCCAACACACTGACACTGTAACTGCCAGGACAAATTTCCACAGTGAGGCACATGGTCAGTGAGCCAGGCTGCCAGCCACTGGCCATATGCCCCCCTGTGATTCTCACATTGCTGCACAATGACAAACTGGGATTACTGCAGAGGCTGAGCTCCGCTGGGGGACATACTTCAGGCCTTCAGGGGCATTCATGCTTACACAGAATATCCTGGCAGTCTAACATATTTGTGCATAACAGGAATACCTCTACAAAGTTAAAGATCAAAAAAGAATGCATTGATTTGTTTCTCAGCACGTACTATTGATGGCATGTAATAAAGGTGGTTTTCAGGCTACACGGTGTGAATGCACCTGGTTTTTCCTGCAAGGACATTTGATCTTTCCAGGAAAACAATCTGTGAGAAAAAGACGGAGGGAGGGAAAGCAGTATATTCAGGCGATCCTTGCCCATTAAAAAATATCACAACTTTAGTTACAAATAGCATCCAATTTAGTGTTTCTGCAGTTGTTACAAAAGGTGACAAAGAATTATTCATGCCTGCCCTTTCCATTGTGTGAATGAGAAATGTAGCAGGTCGTTTACACACCAGCTGGCCACAATCAAGGTCAGAGAGACCCATGTGGCCACCAACAGAGAATGAAAACAGACTCCTGGGCTAAGCAGACATCTTCCCAAAATAGTTACTCAACCCTTAGAGAGCGGATATCAGGGTTTGGTACCTGCTATATTTAGCCCATGTGTTCTTTGGTTTTCTGACAGCAATGGTGAGAGGCCCGAGGTCTTTCCTATCCCGAGTGAGATATAAATAAACGACTAATGAGAGGAAATGGCCCCAGATACACTGTGGGCCAATGTCTCTGGCCAGGCTCCATCTAAACATGGCAAGAGAAAAATCAGGTCTCTACATTAAATGCTGTAAACATAATGATGGCTAAGAGTTGGTGTCAAGACAACAGTGGTCTTCACAACCTCAAATCTTTTGACTGTGCAGCCCAACAAACATTTATTGAGATCTTAGTACAGTTTTGTACTGCAGGAATGCTTCACTTTATTAATCTTAGTCAAGTCTTCATACAAATGTTGGTATATTAATAAAGACATTTATCAAAATGCAGATTCTGACAGTTAAATTAACCTATCAATGGTACAATAAGGCTGTTACAGAGTTGCTGAATGGCCAGAAATCATGACATGGCAGTGGTAATCTGGACTTTCCTCAAGAGGCATAAAGGAATGATTTATTGCAAGTAAGAAAAATGAACAGTTAGACACAATCATAAAAAATATAATTGGATGATAACACCAGATCTTGCTTATTTGAAGACCTGAACGTACCCTTTGGAGAAGGCAACAATACCAAAACTGCTGAAAAGCGGAGAGCACCAGGTAAGTGAAACACGATTTAACATGTTCTGCTAGTGGCATGGAGACGAAAAACAGATGGCACAATGATACAAATCACTTTCATTCCACAGAAAAAAAATTACAAACATCTTTGTTTTTATACAGAAATTACTCCCATTAAGAGTTCTTCATGATACAAGGCAAACATAAGTAAGGCTTTAGAGTGAAACACATTTTTATTATTTGCCATCTTTTCTGTTCTGTTAAATTTCACCATTGCAGAAACGTTCCTCCAGAGAATCACAACACAAACGACATGTTAAACTGAAGACTGAAGACCCCCACCGACACAAATGTTTAGTTTAAACTGAAAAAACATAAAAGATTTGAGAGCAGTCTTGGGAGAGTGGTTTTTTACCATCAATGCACACTACCATTTGCACCACTGTACCTGCAACACTTATGCTGAAAACACTTTAAAATAACAATGTGCACATTCGCTCCACCAGGACACTTGTTGTCTTGAGAATAGACATGGCTCACAGTGTTGCGTAACACTTGCTGCTGGCCACACGCCATCAGTATCCTAAAAATAGCGTACCACAGTATAAGTTTCAAAAGGAATGGCTAAAAATAGATGTGTATTTTGTTGTTTTGAAATGCAGTATCATTGGTTTGGCTTGGTCCTAGCATAACACAGTGTTGCCCTACAAATGAATGTCAGCTGACACTTCCAGTACAGCATAAAATTGAAAAAAACTGCATTGCATTTAGGTGATTTCTACTTAATTAACTCTGCAGTTTTTTTTTACATGTACAGCTGATGGTTTTCATCCCAGTGATTTACATCTGAGCAAAGATGATCTTGGTTTTCAGATGTTTAAGTGTTTAAGTTGTCAAAAAAATGATGGTTCCCTAAATCAGCTTGGGACAACAGTGTATTACGGTATTCGTACAAATACAAATACCAGACAGGAAAACAGTGAATTAAATGGGATGTAGATTGTCAGGAACCAGTCAGAGCTGCTGCAGCTGTGATGGGTCGCAGAATACTGAGTATCAGAATTTTACACACTTCATTTAGTGATATTACTGCCTCAATAAAAAGAACACTGCTCTGTTAACTGCTCAAGGTAAACCCTGACTCCTGAAATCAATTATTTAAACTGCACAAATTTGGTAAAATACTGTTGGGAATGTAGTCAAAAGTCACAAGTTATTATTATTCATCATATAACTGATATGCTTTTAAAGGATTGAAGGAGACTGTGGCTGCATGAATTCATTAAGGCGAAGTAGAGAAACAATAACAGTCACAGGCCGATGGAGATGAGATTGTTTACATGGAAAAGAGCAAATCAATCACTGTGCCCAAGCTGTACAGTTCTCACAGTCCTCAAACAATAATATCTGCTGTTGATTATTATTAGAGCAACATTATGTACCTGATGCCATCCCAACCCATGCAGCCAAAGTCTTTTTAGTGGTCAAAGCTCAAACTGCAGTGGCACTGCGAGGTTCATAGTTTAAGAGAATAGTACAGGCTTTGTGGGGTTTTCTTTGCTCATTACAAATGACTGTTTTTTAATTTTGAGAAAATGGTGGTTGAGTTGCTGAATTGTTAACATAAACAGGTGAACACATGGTAATGAAACAACACGATCACAGTCCACCCCTTACTCCTCCCAACAAAAAGAATACAGCAACATTAATAAGCCAAAAAAAAAGGGCTAAGTGGCATCCACTACAATATAGTGCATGGTTTTTTGTCCTTGAAGGGATTGTCTGAAGCAGGGATGCCCATGAGGAGAGGGTCATTTCTGGCATGTTCGCTGCAGTAGTTCATAAGGTCCGCAGAGGCCTTGGACACCTACAGAAACAGTGGATGACAAAGACACAGTGGGGAATTTAGTAGCAATATTTACACTCAGTCAGCCATTGGTGAACAGGGTGTATGATTGAGATCCTTTATAAAACCAACAAAAGTTATAAAGCAGAGAGCAGTAACTCTCAACTGATCACATGATTAGAAACATAAAAAAATCTCTTCATTCTGTCATTCATAAGTTATTCTCATGATTAGGTAAAATTGCTTTATAACTCTAAAAATAGATTTTATAGGTACATATATGTGTGAAGTCTTATGAATACCTCCTGCATTTTATATGACCTAATATAAAAGTGACTGAATTGTAAACAAAATTACCTTAGCAGGGATGAAATTTTGCAGTGGTAGATGAGCTACATCATACAAAACAAATAACTTAAATTTTGTGCCATGATGGCAAATGCAGACAAGAAATTTGTTTGGGAAATAGTCTCAAAAACCAGAGATTTTATTTAGCTATTTTTTTTTTTTTTGATATTAATCAAGATCAACCTGGGCGACACTAAGCCCAGGATGCAGCAAAGGTGTTCCTGCAATACAGTTATTAAACCAAGTTGGCAGAAGAGCAGGAGACTGAAATAACCACACAATAGCAGGCTCATGCCCACAGCTTACATCCGCTGATTCAGACTACATGGGAAAAAAATGCTGCACTGTACCTTTATCCTCTCGATGTTCGCCTCTATTCTCAGCTGCTGCACCATCCGCCTGGCATGGTTGATGTTATTGGAACTGTGAGCCTTCGAAGACATCCTGGGCAAATCAACACTGTAAAGGACAACAAAAAAAAAGGCTTGTTATCACTGAAGAAAGTAAGAATTTTTTTAACTGCGGATAAAACATGGATCTATGGCTATTATTATCAAGCTTGTTTTCTTGTTTCAGGTCAGGTCGGACAGTAGAAAATAAATAATAAAAAATTATAAGGTTGTCTCTGTGGCATGAAAAGCCCAAGCTTGTTTCAGATTACAGAGAGAAACTGGTAATGATCACAGTGCAGATATGTGCAAAAAAAAGGGTTACAGGTAGGTAGGTCAAAGAATGAGTAAGCAGAAAAACACAGTCTGTTGCGGAAGGAGTGTCATATCAGTATGCAGCCGGGAAATAATTTAACTGCAGGTACTGCAGGTAAATGTGTTGCAAGCCCTTTATCTGTGGTTTAATAAGGATCAGTGACTCCTCTTCCATACTTCCTCTTTCTCTGCAGAGTTCCCTGAAGTGACATCACTAACAAGATCTGGTCATCAGAATGTACACACAAAGCTGAGGCGCTCCCATGCATATTCAAATTCTCATTATGCAAACATATTGTTAAGAAATTCAGTATATCTTTCGTTTTTATGGGGTTGCCTTTGCTTTTAGGAATCCCTTTTGTCTTTAAGACAAAACTCTCTTTTTGACTCTTTGTCCCTTAAGTCTTTAGGCAGTGCAGTGCCCCTGCTGCCACACACAGCACAGTTCTGCCACATTGTTCCAGTGTGGACGCTCTGAGCCCAGCTGATAGGCACCTCACTACAACAATGACTGAAAAAATATATCAATATCTATTCTAAACAAAAAGCTTAAGAAATGTAAAGATTTCCATGTTGAAAAGTGTATGTGACTGAGGGGCTGGTGTGTTTGAGCACTGCAGCAGGTTTACAGTGTGGTTTTAGTCTGTGCTAATCATTGACAGGCTGGATGGGAACAAGCCTGGACACATCCTGCAGTCCATGTGGGAGCTCTGGCTCCACTGTCTCTCCCCTGCACACTTACTTTCTGACATTGCAATTTGTCTGTTTTTCTAATACAAACACACACAAACACAAACACAAACACACACACACACACACACACACACGCGCGCGCGCACACACACGCACGCGCACACATATCTACATTTCCCTCAACATTTTTGCAACAGGCATGCTGTCTTGTGACAGACCTCAATTTCACCAAAACTTTTCTCGGTAGAGAACAGGAAGCTTTAAGTACAGTTTCTCTAAAGTTTATTGTGAAATTTATCAGAAAAGCCTCTTAAGATTCTTTACAAAATAAATCTGAAAAGAAGCTGAAGTTGTCTTTCTGTGCATGCCTTAATGAAATAATAAATTTATTTTACATGCTATTTAATATTTCCTGATATTTAAACACATTTAACTTTAACGTGTTGGTGAAAAACAGATCCAAAAACTTAATTCAAGCATAAAGTTTTTTTTGATCAACCCTCAGTCACAGTAACTGTAAAATGTATAAAGGCCAGTTACAAGCGATATAAGAAAGAGCTGTATATACAACATTTAAAGTAGCAAACTTTATATAGCAAAGCACAACCTTCAAGTTTGCTTTGATAAGTCTGTCTGCAGCCTGTTCACCCTGCAGGATGTAGTTCCTCCAAACAGCTTCTGATACTGTGTCTGGATCCTTCTGCTTTTCATTTGTTACAGGAACAAAAGAGGAAGGGAGGAATAAAGATGAAAAAATTGACATAGGATAGGAAGGAAAATCTCCATTTTTGGACTTGTGTCAAGCAGTGCCTGATTAAAGAGTTTAAATTCCACCTAATCGCTCCAAAGGAAACATAACCAGAGATGACTCAAAGAGCTGAAATGTTATTGATAAGATCAAAGTGTGACATGAAAGAGTCATGCATGACAATGCAACGCGAACAATCTTCCTAAGGAAACACTCTCGACCAAGTCATAAGGCGAGGCAGATGCTAAAAGTTCTTTCATCCATGGATGATGAGTGAGGGCATTCATTTCTACATTATGGAGGTCTTTAGATGGGACTAATGCAAGCAAAGTACCTTATATATGTGTCACGGGTGAACATCAGTTAATCTTTAAATTAATAGCTGCAATAATAGAAAATAACTACATTTTTATTACACTGCAAGTTTTTACAGAGGAATGTATGACATATTTTAATGAATGACCAAACTAACATTATCAACAGAATGGAAAGAGGTATCAACTCTTTCATCAAAGACGTCTACGTATTGTGTTGCAGAGATATTCACTGAAGCTAGCGTGCAACCAGCTAGCCCTATTCCATCTCAAGCTCAATTGCCTTGTTACTTTGCAGAAGCAAAAGAAAATAAAGTACCAATAAAACTCATCAAAAACATATGTCTTTGTTTGTTTTCCACTGTAACAACAATCAACAACTCTGGTGTGCTCAAAGTTAACCCTCAAGCTATAGCCCTGATGATGCCCCACTTATAGCAGTTAACAGTTACAGCCAAAGAAAGCTCCATAAAAAAGAGTACAGTGGTATAGTGAGCAGCATTCTTCACAATCTTTTACATACTGCGACTTGATGTTTTTAAGCAATTTCATTCTTTTTCAACCATTAAAATGTCACTTCAGGAAGTAAAGATGGTTCTCACTGGAAGTGATGGGAATTCAAGCTTGTAAACTTTTTTCAACCACATGTAAGGGTCAGCAGGAGTTGGGTTTCAGACTCTAGATAGATTTCTGATGTTTATCACTTTGGGTCATCGTTTCAGTGACAAGGTCAGTCATTTATAACAATAATGATCCTTACTTTTTTTTGTCTTACTGGCAATCAGCATAAATCTTTTGTGCCAATCCCTTAACTGGATCACAGGGTTAGTCACCCGCTGCTTTGTGCTCTGCTTAGGAGCTTTCAGATAGCATACTGTTGCCGGGTAAAAACAGACCTCCTTGTGCTACCATGCAAACCAGATTCCATTGTTTATAAATTGTGCAATGTGCAAACACAATGAAAAAAGCTGCTGATCATGTGCAACAATGAATAAAAAGATAGCAAGAGAAGTGCAAACAGCCTTTACACGGCAGCTACTGTGACCATTAAACATGGAAAACTCCTTCTTTAAAAGCACATCTGTAGAAACTTAAGAGGCAATGACTTGAATTTAACACTGCTAGCTTTATTAATTTACATGTAGAACAGAGCTGTATGCTGGAGATGGGCTGACTGGGGTAGAATGGAGAAACAGGTCAGAAGCCCTCCAGACCTTATGGCCTACAGAGGCACCACTGAGCAAGGACTAGTGAGCTAATCTGTAAGCGTGTTTATCGCTGCCTGTTGACTATTTTTTGTATAAACTCCTATTTTACTGTTAGGGCCCAAACTATTTCTGGATATACCATTTTTTTGTATGTTTTAATTAAAAATGTCACAATTGACTAATTTTAGTAAGCATCAATTATTAAATGAGCCTGTCATAAGAACGTTCTACCTTTTTTTCTTATTCTTAGTGTTCAAATGCATTCATATACTGAAAAAAAGTTTCTGATGTGAATATGGTCGAGAAAAAACTTATAAGAATCCGTTATTTTCTTTTAAAATGTACATTATATTTTTCTCAATATGGATTACATATATAACATTACATCATTTTTTTGTTGGATTTATTTATATGTATAAACACACACACACACACACACACACAGATGGTTACATGAAAATCAAAGTAATAAGATGCTGCAATGTTAAAACTAAACAAATGGGTTAATAACATGTGTATTGCTTTGATGTGGAGAATTGTACAGGGCAGCAACACATTTATTTAACAAATTCATTTTAAGAAATATTTTCAATAAATTTTATATATAATAATAGGCTAAAGGTAGCCTTCCAATTTCTTCATCTGTAATGTGATAGGAAGAGACATGCAAGAAGAAAAGGGAGACATCCACAGCTATAATTTAAGATGAAATAAAGACAAAATAAATACTCTACTACTCTGGCTCTAGAATATCAGGTTATCCAGCTTGTGGAGTAGAAAGTGGAGGTCGGTATATTAGGAAGGACTAGGCACCATTCTCCACTGGTATTCACAAGTTTTTTGCAAGTCAAACCATCCCAACAGAGTTTAACTGTGCAAATCCTGTGATGGGATGCCAGCTACTACCAGCAGCACCAGTCTGACTGACTCTATGGGAGGGCAGAGATGTGTGTGTGTGTGCGAGTTTGTGGCATTAAGCACCACCTTGTCCATATAGGATCCTTAAAAAAATGTTGCCTCTAAGGATCAGAAAAGACCACCCTCTTCACAGCCCACCCTATCACACACGCACACACACAGAGCAACCAGAGGACCACCTACTGCACAGAGCGGCAGAGCCCCCCTGCTCTGCTCTACCTTACACACACAAATCCACCCGCACACATGCAGTTCATTAGCATGGTGTTCAAAGTGCAAAGAACAGGGAACCATTATGACTCAGTGCCGTTAACACCAACACTCAGAGATGAAAAACTGTGTGTGTCTAACACTTCAACTTTATTTCAGCTCAGACCCAAAGAAAACTCTTAAATTTGCTGCTGACAAATACAAACAGCATCTGTTAAAGGCTGAGAAGAGTCATTCCTGTCAATTGTACAGTATGTGTGGTCCCTTCAGCATGCATCTAAGGCTGCAGTAGCTTGTGTAATATAGTAACATCGCTGGAAATTAACTGCTTTACAGCTTAAGTAATGCCAGCTGCACTTCACACTTGACATGAGGGGATGAGGGATTGGCAACCATCATGCTGGTTTTACATTCAAGCCTTACATTTAGATTTCCCGAAATGACAAGCCAGTCATTTGCTACCCTCTCTTTTGTGGCTGGTAGGGCTATAAAAAAATACAAAGTTAGCACCTATAGTTCACTTTTTGAGCAAAAATGATAATAGAGATCATAGAGTATTTTGCTGATGATGTGACAGACAGCTCAAATCATGCTTCGGTTATATCATTCTATATTATAATATTCTTAGGTTTCTCTGCAAACCTACACAAAGAAGGATGATATTGTTTGCAAAGCATACTATCATTTTCTAGTTACAGCCTCACAGAGCTGCTACAAGGCTGTACCACAGGGCCTAAAATCATTTCTCAGTGAGTTTTGGCTGAATGGTAGTTTATATATATATCATGGTATTTCTAGTGAGAAGTGCGTAAAATAATCCGCTGTAAGCCACAGCCACACGTGAGATTGTATTAGAACAGACCATGATCACATTCAAATCTTGAGACCTGGTTTTTGAGACCTGGTTTTCATTCCATTTCAACTAGAACAGTCTGCATAAATAAACGGATATTGCACAGTCAGTGTATTACACAAATTTAGCAAGATAATATTATTATTCTTAGCTGTATATCAACTCTTGCCTATGTGCAATTAAAAATTGGCAAGTCTGTTGCAAAATGCATACTCAGGTACTGATGATGATCAAGCAGAGAAACTTGAAATACATATCACAAAAGTTGATGCTTGAACCTATTGCATGCACATTACTGTGTAATGCTCTTTTTATGCCCAATAGTACCAGTCTTGTAAGTTTTTGATCACATCTTGTATATCAGGATATTGATGTAATATCTATAAATTGCCAGCCCCACTGTATCCTTTTAGTCTTGTTACTGACACACGGCACTTTGTACATAACTGTTAAAATTTCATATATTTATTGTAAATGATCATGCACTAAAAGGTCACTTTCATATCTGCTGAAACTAATATCAAAGTTGAAATTTTATAGCCAGTTACACTTCTGATGATCATGTCAAATAAAACTACTTGAAATATATTGTGCCTGGCGTCTGTCTGAATTCACGGTACCAGCTGAGAAGTGAAGAGCGGTGAATTGTGTACAGGCGATATTTGGAGTCTAGACAGATGTCTGCTGCTTTGAACAAAGGAGAGTTCAAAGACTTGGGCTGCAGCCACAAGTCAGTATATTGGTTGTAATCCCTTGTGTACTTGCGTATGTGTGCACACACATACACATATACCCACATACACACAATTACACACAACTCTTGCATTTCACTCATCAACACACACCCCCTCCTCTGGAAACACACAGACTGTCTCCCTGCTAGCAGGAGTTTCCCTGTCTGCAGGGGAAGCTAAAAGTAGCCTCTCATACTCTCCTGCAGCCAGTCAGCACTTTTCCAGCTGAATGAAAAACCGTCTCTTGCTACACCTAAAACATGACCCCACACCAGAGTTTGTTGCCAATCAGATCAAGACTAGTGCCACTGTGTATCCCCCCTCCTTCTTGTTTTACTACAAACACTGTTGGCCTGTTCTCACTCAGTTACCATGCTTATCAACCTCAATAATACTCAGTCATCAGTCCTGCTGCTGAGTGAGGTGGGATTGTGTTTATGAGCAACAGGGAAAGACTCTGGCTGCTGAGTGTGTTGGACTGTGAAGGAGACAGGGTGAGGCAAGCAGGAGATGGCGAGGGCTTGCACTTGTTCAGTCTGTGAGAACCAGCAGAGTGACATCACTACTTTCCCACCAGAAGAGAGGAGAAGCTAAATGGCCATGCTTATTCTGGCAGTCACTGTTGCGTAGTTGACACTGAAACATGAGGATTTTGTTTCTAAGGATAAAACAGACACTATAAAGACTAGAGTGTCCTAAGCATAAGGCATCAAAAAATTAACTGCATTAAAAACTCTGGGACAAAGCCTTTATTTTTCATTTCTGTAAGACCTGACTTCCCAAAATTACATTTTAACAAAATGTATTCACTCCAATTTGCATAAGAAGTAGAGTTTAACATGCAGAGGAAAAGAGATTAATTTATTAATCCTTTAATCAATCAACAGCAGCAACTATTTTGATAACTGATTTATGTTTAAGTTGATTAATAAGGCAAAATTGCCAAATATTTGCTGGTTGCAGCTTTTCAAATGTGAAGATTTTCTCATTTTGGATCACTGTAAACTGAATATCTTTGAGTTTTGTTCAGACAACAAAAGACATATGAAAGTGTCATCCCGGACTCTAGGTGGGCAGAAGAGTATCTTTGATTAGTTATATGCACTAAATGACAAATCAGTTAATCATGAAATCCACACATGAATCTCTAATATAAAAAAATAAAACATGTTTGTGTAGTAAAGGCAATGTATATAAGAGTATTAAGTTTATCAAACACATGCAAGTAGAGCCCAGAGTGCGGGACATACAGCTAAAACTAGATTGTGTGCCTACAGAGGAACTGCGATGAGACACAGAGCTGCCGCACCACCCTAGAGCTGCAGGTATGGCCCCTGAGATAAGTAAAGCAGACAGGCCCCCACCCAGGCCACTGACTACACACTCAGCACAAAGGGAATACTGGGAAATTCAGTGCTTGCTATGCCTGCCTGCAGCACTGCTTGAATGTGACTGGCTGAAAAGTAGCCATTATTCCTGTGAAAGCATACATTTCCAGGAAAAGCTGCAGGGCTGTGCAAAGGTTAATGGAAAATTGTCTAGATTAAACATGTGGTGCTACAAATAACACAACTCTGTGTTTTGTCTCTATCGCCAAAAAAACATTTTAGTTAAACTCCAATACAGTAGCTTCTCAGAATCTGGCAAACTGCGCAATCCTGTAAGTTCTTTGGCTTGCCAGGATAAAAAAACAATCCAGCATACTGTAATACAGTCACACAGTGTCTAGACAGAAGACTAGACTGGACTCATTTCAGCTGGATTTTTAAATCCCAAATTCATGCGCAATTACTTGAGGCTCATTCCTGTCTAAATAAACTATGAATGATTCCTTGTTTCAGGCACAGACTGGATGGCTGACGAGTTATGCTGCTGGAATTACAAGTCAACCCAGTTTATCATGAACTCAATTTAAAACAGTTTGCGACAAAATAAAACACTACGCATGTCAAGCCAGATAAGGTAAGCACATTCATGAGATAGTAAGCCATGCAAGCTAATCGATGTCCTTAAACATAATGATATTTGAACAAAACATGCATGACTGCACATTCACTGGTTGTTACTGAAGAGGATCAGCATATGTGTCAGGGACTCTGACATAATGCCAGATAACAGTGATAACAGAGGGGACAAGTAACATTCTGGTATGTGCTGAAAACTTAGCAGGTGCAGGAATTTATATAGCAAAATGAAACAGGTCATTTCCCATAGGGCCTCTACTCTACAAAGAAATCAATCCTCACCCCTCATCTGCTTAATTTATTTTGCCTGATTTAGACTTAGAGTGTCATGCTGCAATACAAACTCTTTGCACTTCATGAAAATTGATTGTTTTCTTATCTTTTTCCAAAGTTTATAATTTAAACATATAAATGAACACACACACATGGTCACCTAATTTTCCAGATGAATAATTGGTGCATTTTACACCATTAAAACAACAGTCAGAATTTTGCCCTTGACTTACTCATCTATTTCTAAACTTCACTTAGTCGGGTGGTAAAATACAGCTCCTGAACTGCTGAGTAGGGCATTTCAAGCTCGCAGGGTCAGCCATCTTGTTTGTCTATTGTTGAGATTGCAAATTATCAGTTCTGTAATCCTAAATGTGGGTGCAGTGTGGTTTAAATGTTATGGGGAAATTAGTTTAAGTGCAGTGTAGGCAAGTGAAGGTCTAATGGATACCTGCAGCAGGTGTAGAGGGGGGTCAGCTTGTGAACAAGAATAAAATACTCAACACTACGAGCTTCATTTAAAAAAAAAAAAAAAAAAATTGAGGCCGATGCTAATGCCATTTCTTCCACCACCAATGCTAGTCAGTGTATGGAAGCTTTTCCGAAGGTTTTCCAACACAATGCTTTACATTTAGAGCATCGTGGTGGTCTAACAGGTTGGAGTATTGACCATGCAAGTGTAACGTCTCTTACAAGAGTCGGCATTACCTTATGCATGACTGTCTTCCCTTAGTTCCTGTCTTTCTTCTATTAATGCAGACATTCTCAAAATTTAAACAATGCATTACATTTCACAATGTAATACATACATTAATGACAGAGTTGTAATGGATGATTACACTGAATAAGAGGATTTCAGCTACAAATGTAGCTACAAGGGTGAAGGCCAAGTCATAGCTTTAACACAAAGACACATTAGGAGAGATATGACAAGGAGAAACTGCACAGAGAATGACAACAAATGACACAGAGGGTATCAACAATAACTGTGACATGTTTCTCTTTCCACTGATGTAACTCATCTGAGCTCCTCGCATTCCTTCCAAAGGAAGGTCTGTGGTAATGAGTCAATTATGTAAAAGTCTTTGTTGATGCTCAACAAGTATTCAGTCACAGCTCCTAGCTTTTCACACAGAACGCCAAGCATCTGGGAGTGACACAAAAACAGACAAAGAGGTCAGCCAGTGGCTCAGTGATATTAGTATGCACTAAAAATAGCCAACATGTCTGTGATGTTGCTGGCTGCAGTATAGCTGTTTTTTGCTAAAAACTGCACAAACTGTAGCTAAAAATTGCTAAGCAGAATGCCAGCTGGGTGTCATTCAGATTAGCAAGATTTCTGCATTTTCCACTGAGGTTCCTATGAGCCTCTGGTTCCCCAGTAATGGGCTATTATCAAGCGCAGAGCAGCTCAAAACAAACAGTGGCCTATGGCAGATAATGCCCTTCAGACGTCACTGCAGACGCACAGAGGGTGACATGCAGGAGACACGGGTGACCCAGGCGGGGAGGCTGCCAGGCAGCGTTTCTCTGCTCTGCCCCTCGGAAAACAAACAGCATTGTTGTCCAAAAAAAAAAAAAAAAACTGCACAAAAGAAAGCTTAGTGCAGGCAGAGTGGAGTTTGCTGGAAATGGATGCAGAAGGAATGAATGAACGGTGAGGCGGAGGGCTGTGGAGAAAGATGTGTGCTTGTGACTAAGACCAAAAGAGAGATAAGAGTTTATGTGTGTGAGGGAGAGAGAAAGTAAGCGGTGCAGCTGTGTGTGTATGTTGCATTTGGTCGCATGCCAAAATCTGCTGCCGCCGACAGGAACGCCATAAAACTTAAAGCTATTGTGAGTGCTTTGCCTTTCGTCCCAGTCCCTCTTGCCTCTGAAAGCTACTATTCATGACGAAGGCAGGGAGATTCCACACAATGGATCTCCATCTCTCACCCAGCACTGCCCTGCCTCTATGGAACAATAAACAAAGGTATTCAGTCTTTCCAGCCTCCACCCCTGAGCTGGTCCAACAACATGTACGTTAGAGCTGCATGGTAGGTGGAACAGCGAAGGCCAAAGGTTTGCAGTGTCGCTGGTTGGCCATCATAAAGCCCCTCCCTCCTCCCTGCTCGAGCTGAAGTAGTAAGGATTAAACAACAGCATGCATGGTTGGAAGTATTGATAACAGCATGCACGTCACACAGCTCTTTAGAAAACAAGGTAAAGGTTGTAAAGGAGAGTTTGCTTTTCAAGGAAAGCGGAAATAGGATTAGTCAGAGGGGTGACATAAATGGGTATGGGGCATGTATGTATGTATGTATAAGAGAAAGATTACATATGTGAGTGTGTTAGAAGGTGCAAAGTCCATTTTTATGAGCAGATATTTGCATGTGCCTTTTATGATATTTAGGTGGGTACATCATTGTTTAAGGTTAATCATGAAAGTCTCACAGCGTTTTTGCCTATAGAAAATGCACAGGATGCAGAATTTTTCCCATAGAATCAATCAGTTAAATCCTGTTAGTCAGACTTGTATTGCTTGACGTAAAAGCAGTGACGTAAAAGATAATATGAAGAAAAAAAAACTCTGTCAGTTCAGAAATCAATAGCTACCAACCCTGCAAAACAGGACAAAGGGATTAGTGGTGGAAAAATGCAGGCTGCATGATTTCCTCCATCATGAGAGAGAGAGAGAGAGAGAGAGAGAGAGAGAGAGAGAGCACAAGGGCAGACCTTGATATACCATCAGGGAAGTTCAACAAAAATGATTTTTTTATTCAATATGGTGGTGAAACTTCTTTTAAAACTTACAAGGCCACAACAATGTTCAAAACAGACCACATCAATCTGATTTAGAGGGATCTCATTAGCTCCCCAAGAAAAAAGGTCTCAAAGCAGTGAAGTCCACTGAATGACTGTGAGACAAACTCACATCATCATAAATCATTTCTATCCCTATTTAAACACCAGGATCTTACGAATAATCCTGCATAACCTGGAGCATGATACCTTTGAAATGGATTAACAGTTCTGCATTAGGTATTACAACAGAGTAGAGCCTATGTGGAGCCTCTGTAGCTGACGTGTGCTTCTTCAGGCCCACAGCAGCTACAGAGACACCATGTGGAAGCCGAAGGAAACTGATTCATCGGCTCGTCCTGCTTTTGTTTTCTTCCACAAGTTTCAGATGCCAGCAGAGAGTCTAAAGAACAAAGGCAGCGTTAAGGAGGTCAGAGAGAGGCTCAGTAATCTTCTATAATTCGGTAACTCAAGTCTTGAACAACCAGATTATAAACCTGTTGATTGCAGGCACTACTCCCTAATTTAATGTTGAGACATACCTTTCTATTGTTTCTAACATCATAAAGTGAATGAAAGAATGTAAACTCTGTTACTGAGATGACTATAATTCAACAGTAAAGTCCTACCATCAAAACAGTGAACTATCAACTACACCCCTGCATAATGTATAAATCCTCAAATATATAAATAAATATCAATCCTCAGACTTTTGCACATTACTGCATAATACAGCTGAAGTGGTTAGTCAATATAACAATTAATAGGCACCTACTTTTGATAAAACATCTAATTCATATTTTGCTAATTTAAATATGAGTATGAATCTCACTTCATTTCTATTTCAATCTCATTAAAAAAAGGGGGGGGTCATTATCATTGTCTTGCTCCTTTAACAAGACATACTGTGTGCTAAACGATTCACAGGTGGCTTTTTTTCACTGGAATATAATCTGAAAAACAATTTGCAGTTAAGACAAAAAATCTGCAGTCTGTCTGTTTTAAAAAACTAAGAGCATTACTTCATGAATTCATCTGATAGCATCCTAAAGTCTGCAGCTTGTACATGAGTAACAAAAAGGGGGGCACTGCCCTGCTGTGGTATTAGCATTGGGTTTTCTGCAGAACATATCAGCCTTTCTGCTGCACCATAGGTAAATAAGAGGAATTCAGTGGAAATCCATCCTTGTGCAAGACACAGGGTGGATGGAGGGTTTTTTGAGGCGAAACAGACTGAGCATTGAATATTTTATTCACCTTGGAGTTGGTTGTGGCTGGAATAATACACATGGCTGAATGTGAGTGAAAGTGGAGGTGAAGGTACAAATACATGCACATGTATTCTGTCATGGTAACTAGATTATTTTTACAGTTTTGTCAGATGTTTTGTATGGCAACAACAGTGAGGATCTCTAAGTTCAAAAAAAGCATACCTAAAACAATACCCACATTTCAGAGCACTCACGTCTCCTGTTGCAAAAGAAATTAGCAAATGTTTTGGCATCGCCTTGTTAAATGTATGGATATTTGAGGAGCTATTTTTAGTCTATGTGCCACTCTGATGATGAAATCCACTTGTCTACTAACTGCTGACCTTTGTTCTCATAGGTCTGAGTTCACAAAACCGGCTGGAACAGGTTAGGTATGGCTTTTCTTTCCGGAGACTGGGCAAGTTCATCTAAGAGTGTGTCATCTCTGTCCTGAATTTAGATAAGATACAGGGATCGCAGCACAGACGGCAAAAGAAAGGGGAAACCTACACACCATAAATTTAGGTTAAATTTTTTTTAAAAATAATTCATAGACACAGCATTGGCCCCTTATGAGCTATCAACCCAAAATACTATGTAGCTGCTAAGTTGTTGTGCAGTCTCTGAAAAGTGGGTGTTTGTTACTTTCTCATGTCAAAACAGCCACACAATGCTGGAAAGATGAAACATGTGATAACTTAAGTGATGACCTATGAAGTCATGCAGTCAGATAGTGTCTGACTGTGTTGATTTCAGGACCTAATGATCTTTATGTTCTCCACACAAGCAGGGACATTTCTGGACAAACAGGGACAGGAATGACAGGCAGGAGGTCACTACATGTGATCATCTCAAGACAAGCTGCATGAGGAGTGAAATATGTGCATGTACACACATGCACGCACACTCAAAAAACAGGAACAAGCTGGGTGGGAATAGTCATCTGTCATTAAAAAAAAAAAAAAAGATCTGATTAGTAATTCCTCAAGTAACCTAAAAAATGCAACAGTCATCACGATAATTACAAATTCATGAAATTATTAATATCATTAAAATTCATAAGCACTGGTGCATTTCTGAGCTGATAAGCACTATCAGGTCAGGGCTAAATGCAAACAGTAACTGTGCTACAGTTCTCAAGGGCTTGTGACTGGTTTTATGAACACTTTACAACAGAGTTTTTATTGCACAGGTGAAGGCCATGTTTAGACATGAGCGGGAAGAGAGACCATGTCAGGACAAAAAAGGTCAGAACAAAAAAGAATGAAACTCAAATCATGTGAACAAGAATTCTCATAAATTCGACTTTCCTGTTGTTTTTAAAACCTCAAACAATATATGAATTGTCCTATGTGGAAAGTTACAGCTGTTTGACAACTGCACGGATGGGAAAAGATTGAAGTTGTAGGTAAAATTAGTAATTTTAATTGATAAAATATATTTGCAATAATCTGTAGTTTATCAAATTAAGAAGTGCTTTGCCAAGTTAAAAATAAACAGTTTTGAGACAAGAAACAGATTAAAATACTTGAAAAATCCTGTCTTTTAAACTCCGACTGAATCTTTCGTTTCCCATGGCGCAACTGAACAGAATCTCTCATGAGAAACTCTCTGCCTTCAAAATGCTTCCTTCTTTCACACGCAATGCATCCAGTTTTGTAAATCAGGCTTTGTACTAACAAGATAGACAAACTTTGCAGCCATTCTAGCTGTTCTGTGAGGTTCTAGTTAGCCACAGTACTTTTAAATGCTAACATGTGCCTCCTTACATGCACAAAAAGACAACATTAATATACTGATGCTTATAATGTTTGCCATGATTTTCATCTGAATTTAACAATTTTTTTTTTCATCTTAATATTTCCTAATTGGCACAAAACACAAAATGCAGCTAAAGGTGCTGGGAAAGTCACTAGTTTTGTTCGATTTGATCAAAACCAAAGTATTTTGAAATTTCAGAAAATTTTGACTTAATAGTGTCACATTAACTATAACATGACTGTCTGTAAAAATTGTGATCTGCTGAAGGCACTAGAGAAACAGTCACAAGATCCCAAAAGTCCTCAGGTTTCGTCCTCTTTGTGTCATTAATGTCCGTGCAAAATTTCATGGCATCTGTTCAAAGTGGTAGACTAATTGACAAATGGACCAGGCCATCCCCTGAAACATGAAAAAAGTGTAAAAACAGAGACAACATGATGATCAGGGCATATGTTCTTATGACAGTATTTCACTGTTTACACGTGCTGTGTTTAGTTCTTGACATGATGTCAACAAAACATCCTCATGTTTAATACTGGTGGAGCATCTCTTGAAAAAAGAACATGCCTGCAAGAAGAAGCACATGAGAAAATGACATAACTGCAAAGAATCCCTTCAAAATCCCCGCAAAAAGAGGAAACAACACGGACGTCTCATAACTTGTTGCATGATCAGGCATTCAGTACTATGAACTATGAAGCCACAGATTTACAAGTCATGGAATTTACAGTCAAAGGTACTTCTAGTTTTGTTTTTCAAACGTCTGCAGATTAACAGAGAAAGAGTTGCATAGATGGAAAGTGAAGATGAACATTAAGTTCATCTTGCATCATTTAAAAATGTTCTAGTCCTCTTGTGTGTTTCTTTTACAAAATGAGTCACATTCAAGCAGGCAGATCAATTGATATGGTACTGACTTACACACAGCCAGGCTGACTACAAACCTTCACCCCAACACACACAAATACACACACACACAAAGGGGTCTGGGTTACTATTAATCAGAAACCACATGAACAGCTGCTCCTCCCTCCAACCATTGCAACTCTGTTCATCTACCAATTTCAAAGACCTGTCGGGTGGAGGAAGAGGCTCACGTTGTGGGTCACACTGAGGCCACTTCCTCTGCAGCCCACCCCGAATCCCTTCAGAATTGATGTCTGCCTCCTCCTCGTCCTCCCTTCGTCTCCCTTTACTTTCTCATCATGCTCTCTTCTATCTGAACTACAAGAAGGTCAACTCTAAGGTCACTAAGTCTACTTGTCTCATTCATTTGAGTCTTCTTTGTTATTTTTACTGTGGACCCTTATACTTGATTTTTACTTTAAAGCTGTTTTAAGTTTATAGTCTCTGCAGAAGAAGGAAGAAAACAGTCAATAGACAATAACACAAAGAAAGCTGCCTCTGCCACAAGGTTGCATTTCAAAGCAGTGCTGTAGCACAAAAAAATTCAAACAAAGCACCTCTGTAGTACAGCATCAACATACAGTATAGCCATGTGTTTACACAGAGATGTAATCATTTTTTCCAAATGGTACCAGTGCTCATATGAAATGTCTGAATTGTGGATTCTGAAGCTGGTTGCTCATGGTGAGAAAAAAATGTTCCACATAATCAGATAACTGTCTGTTTTTTCAATGAGAAGTGGGAACATTGCCTATTTGTTACAGAACAGCAAGGTAACTGCACAAGGAGCCACTGTGAGAGAACCAGTCCTTGACAAAATGAAAGGCCTTGTGCAACAATGCACAAGAACAGGGAAAATGACTCTATAAATCATAGTCAAACAAAGCCTTAGGGCTCTTTTTACATGAGTCAATTAGATATAGTGTGAATAAGGCCCCTGATTTCAGCAACTAAGGAGACACTGAGACTGTGGACAGGGAGACAGGCAGATATTGTGCATTTCTCAGACACCTGTTTCTTCCTGACAGAAAAACAAAGTGTGTGGTGTCTGAAAAAAACTTTGGGGCCCTGTGACTCTAAGGCCACAAAAAGGGGCAAGGTTCCTCCTCTCAAACATTAACATGTGTGAGCACAGATACTTGTGGATGCGACCACTATGCCACAGGTGTCAAGCTCATCTCCAAAGACCCAACCAGGCGTCAGTAAAGAAGCAAACACACACAAGCCTTTGTTAAGTGTGCCAGAAAACTTCCCTACAGCTAAAGAAATAAAAGGATCCATCAAAGTGACAGTGTTTCTCCAGCTCACACACACGCTTACTCACACACATCAACACATGCTGAATTCCTCTACAGGCATTATGAATGATTTGTTTGTCAATGGAGCCTTTAAGATGAGATGCATGCCTCTGCTGTCATCTTTAACTTTCCTCCAGTTATTTTCAAAGCACATGTTTCTAAAACAACACACTGACAACTTTACAAACCACCCCTCACAGGAAGTTATTTTCATTTCTTCTTTGTTACCTGTCTCACAGGAAGTGCATTCATGTCGGCTGGACTTTCCTCCCCCTGACAGGATATGTACATATTTGGGCTTCAGTCTTATGAAATATCTGTGGCAATAACTTAAGTGATTGCAGTTTGTGTTCTTACAGAGGGCCTGTCTTCCTGTGAGTGGGAGTACTTCAAAGTACTTTGCCTAATTTGGCTAGACAGAAGGAATGGCTTTACTTAGCTTTTTTGTTCACTGCACTACACAGGAAAAAGTCCAATTAATAAGAGTTAGTGATAATTTGTAGATATATGTGCAATTATTACAATATTTGTTCAATAGAGCACAGTTTTCCATAGAAATTGTCCATTGTTATCTCTAACCATTTATCCTTTGTTGAGTTGTGTGGGGCTGAAGTCAATCCCAGCTGACCTGGCTAAGTGGCGGGGTACGCCCTGAACAGGTCATCAGTTCATCATTGGGCTAGCAGATAAAGACAAATACAATACTTACAACTACAGACAATGTGGAAACTACAACTAACTGTTGATGTCATTAGATGGAGAGGGAGAGCTGACGGGACATTTGGAAAAAAAGTAATTTGAGAAGCTTAGCGATTATTTCCAAATTGTGAAAGTGCAGCCTGTAAATACTTGAATTTTGCATCATGATGTACTGATATTCATTTGGTCAGATGTTTCTTAAACTAGAATTACATTACACACCTGTCCTCATCTGTTTACATTGCTTTCATGGTTAATAACTTAGAAATGATGCAATTGATTTTGGCTCTATTTCTGTACTTCAGTCACCTGATTTGCAGGATTGCATGACCATTTGATCTAGCGAATTCACTTTGTCAGGCTTCAAGCAAAAAATTTAAACAAAGTGGGTTGAACCAAATCGCTTCCTATGAAGAATTATGAGCAGCTAGCCCATTTAGGACTAAAAAATATATTTTTTAGCAAACAATGATCACAACTTCTAAAGAGGATAACTCAAAGCCTGCTGTAGCATCAGATATATCAGAAGTGAAAAGTATTACTTAAACGGAATAAGGGCAAAGAATGACAAGGAGGGATTTTCTTAAAGGTCCCATATTATATATGATGACACTTTGCTTGTGTTGGTAAATTTAAAGACATTTTGTTCATTTTTCTTTCAGAGTAATAGGATCAATGGTGGTGCACACATACACTGTCTGAACTGCCTGACAGAACAAATACCTGAAAACTGACTCACAGCACAGTTGCAACACACACACACACACACAGAACATGCAAAAAAGCCCTTTCACACACAAACATATCTCTCTCATGAGAATAAACAGAGATGACTAAGCGTGATGGAGAAGTTTAATAAAGGCTTTCAATATGTTTTAACCACCTGGCAGCCCCAAAGTGACAGATGGTGTATGAGATGTGCGTGTGAGAGAGAGCGTATGATAACAAACCAGGTACAGATAAAGAGGTTAAGTGTTAATAGAGGGAGGATGGGTGACACTGGTACGTTGGCTTTAAGCTTGGCATCATATGGTCAACAAAACTAATGTCAACACTTTTACTTAGATTTACACCTACTGCTGAAAGCACACAAAGCAGCTGTTTAAAGCAGAACTGTTGGACTTCTTAGGCAGCCAGCAACTAAGTGGAGGCAGGATGCAGTCATAGTGTACCACCATGTGGCAGAAAGAGGGTACTGTACATTTCTAGATTCCAGTTGTCGTGTTGTTCAATTTCAAGATCCATTGTGCACTGAATAGGAGTTTCCTTAGACTGTCTTAGATATTATGCTCCTATAACAATGTTTGGTATTTTGCCTTTGTTTGATTTGATTTCATTTAAATCTTTTGAGTTCAGTTATGATTCCAAGAAACAAAGTTTTATTTAGATATATTGAAAAGTCATCACACACAGCACCAGTGTTTTCACATAACTACTGAAGGGACTGACTTAAAATTGTGGTAAGCATTTACAACACACACACACACACACACGCACATACACGCGCGTACAGACGCGCGCACACACACACACACACACACAACCAGCTCTCTAAATGGAATCCATGAAATGTAATTTTTGGCCTATTGTTCAATAAGAGACACATTTTTCATTTGTTCCTGCAGACCCTTGTTGGTGTTGCGACATTGATACAAACATTGTCTACTCCTGTGATATTACCACTTGGAAGGTGGCAGAGCATTAAACCACAAAGCAAGAGATTCGTCCTTCTGCTGACCACTTGTGCAAAACCTCCATCCTTTAAATCCTGACTTGTTAGTTTGCAGCAGGTGCCCCCCCCCCATAACCCCTCAATCTACAAATGAAGTTGAACAGCAGGTTGAGAAAAGGAGACATCCCTGCATGTGACACTTTTAAGATGACACTGGGCCTTGAAATAGACTTTCTGTTGTCACCACTCATCTAAAAATAACGTTTCGTCCCTGTCCTTCTCACTATTCTACACACTACACCCCTGTCTGTTATCCCAAGTCGTTATGAATTGAACAGAACACACACGCACGCACGCAGGCACACACACATACAGTGAAGCTGGGTTGAAAGACAAACAACATCAACAAATCTTAGATACTAACTTTTCTTATTTATCAGCTAGTCACCAGTTCTGTCACACACATGCTCCCATCCTAAACATGTAGCTATAGGCTCCAAATTTGAGCCTCGCCATTTCCCTCCAACACAAGCTGTTAACTATCTTGATGAGAACTGCTTTATTTATGATAAACAAAGGCCCTGGGCCTGTGATTTACTGTATAAATCCAGCATTTATCAATAAGAGAAAAACTATAGTCCTGTTTCAGCTTCTTTTCAGGTTTTTTTTTTCAAGCAGAAAAACCATGTCAAACAAAATATGTATTAAAAGCAGATGCACCTTTATATGTGTTTTGGGAAGAACTTTAAGCAAAAGTAAAATAAGCACCAATATTGTTTTTGGTTGAATTAAATAGAAATGTTTTATCTCAGATGTGAAACTGAGAATCGTCATAACTATCATCACAGTCAGAGGTCTAAAACTGACTGTGATGATAGTTATGACGAGATATCTAAGATATCCTTGCAATTAAGGCTAAGTCACACATCTGCTGCAAAAACTTCCTGCTCTCGTCTGTGTGCTTGCGTTGCAGTTAGCTTCTCTGTACACATGCTAACCTTGACAGTTTGAGTGACAGTTGCCAATCTAACCTCAGATCACTGTCTACAAGGAACTTCACCCTTGGACAGTGTTTACACTCTAAACACACCTTTCTTATCTGCTTCCTTCTCTCTGTCCAATCAGAGTTGAGGGTGAACAGCTCTGCACAGCACTGGCAGCAAAGGGAGGCCTCCTGAGCAAAATGACTTGTGTAGTGTCTGTTACTCCTTTGAATGAGTAATTAAAGTGCTTGTTTACAGGTAATATTCTGCTGTGCAAAGGGCTCTTTTGCTCCAATTACATTTTCCTTAATATTCATTCACAGCTTAATATGTTCTGTGCAGACAATGCTGCACTCCTTAGGTTCATGTGTCAAGTGTAGTCATTTAGCGCAGTATTACAAAACAGGTAAATCAAATAACGCAACCTGATTGGCTTATAGTCAACTCAGATTTGTTTTAAATTATAATGGATGTCAGTTCACAGTTCAGAACAAATAATACTTCAGCCTAAAACAAAAAGGAAATTCACTTGCTAAAAGTGCAACAAATAGAAAGACTCAAGATGTTACTGTAGAGTTGCCTTGTTAACTCTCTCCAATCATAACGTTGAACGTTGATATTTGTCAAACTGAAATTCAAACACTCATCTGATCATTTTTACTATCTGCCTGTTTACAGCTTTTGAGAGGCACTTAAAACTTCTGTGTTAGCTCTAAACATGCTATCACAGGCCTTAGTGTTTCAGTGGGCAGTGGCAAGTCACAGCATACTAAGGGTTTGAATGAGTTATTGCTTAAATGTCCCTTTTTTCCCACAGAGCAAAAACATTACATCTGACAGGGGTCTACATTGTTTTTACCTCATTTAAAATAATAAATAAAACTTCAATCATAAAAAAATTCCAGAATGTGAACAGGAAAGCCTCCACTCAGCACTTAAATGAAAACAAGGCAGAGTCTATGGGAGATTACCCAAATAATTGGCTAACTGATAGGTCCAGATCAATTTAACTCATTAATCAGTCAAAGAAAATACACAAGACTCATTGGCTCTGGCTTCTCAACGTAAAAATTTGCTTCTTTTTCTTCTTTCATGTACAGTAATACATTTTTTGGCTTTTGGCTGCTGGTCTAGAAAAAAGAATCAACTTTGGAAACGTAAATTTGAGCTAATTAAAAAACAACAAAATAGTTAGAGATAAAAACAGATGTTGCGGCTGCACTGCTTGTTTCCTTGTAAAGGATTTGCCTTTAAATCATTCAACATAAACCTTATTTCTGAACTCTACTCATTTGCAAAAAAAAGCAAGAGAAAGTTGTTGCTATTCTGAAATTCAATAAATAATATGAGAATAAAATCATGAAAGTAGAACTGAATAGAAGGTTTAGGGCTCTGTACTATTCAATTGAAATCCATGATCAGTCAACAAAGACAAAAAAAAATTAAAAATAGAGAAACCCCAGAAAGGTGCCCTCGAAATGGTGATCTCTGAGCATGTCTGGGTTGATTTTCATCTCTGCTTTACGTACTTTTTCTTTGTATAAGACAGAGGGAAATTCAGTTCGAGGTGTTCAACAGAATACATTATTCCAATAAAGGTCGAGCTTAGACATATCCATCTATTAACCCCACCTGCCCTAGCTACAGTAACCTGGTATCATTTGATCTCATGCTCTGGTCCTGTCCTTCAATTGGTAATTTCTAGTTTTCTGTTTTCAACTGCCTTTCAGTTCTATATAATGTCCCTGTTGAATCCATCTGCCCTTCAAGAGGTGCATACAGCTGATGTTGTCCTTGCTGCAAAATTTACTTTTCAAACTATACATGGAACATGACAAATCATTTTACATAAAGATGATGGTCCTCTCTTTTTTACTGATCCTTTCTCTTTGAAAAGAGGTAGGAAAATACCTCAAACCAATTGTTCTTCGTCTCTACATATCTAATAGCTATCTCCTATACATAATAAGCTGGAGGTAATTTGTTAATTTTTAACAGGGGGATCCATCTCGCACCTGTCATGTTTATGCTCACTCTACAACAGCCTTGTCCTCCTCCACAGCTCTCTTTAGAGGAAGGCAGCAGAGGACATGTATGCACAGCAGCATCATGGGCTTCACTGTGTTCTTCTATGGGGACACATCTGTAACACATCTGACTTTCCTCTGACTCATTTAGTATTGAATGTGCCTTTTGACCACAACACTTCTGACCACAACACACTTTCAGTTCTGGGCAAGTTGAGCCCACATAGTCATCACTATGGAGAGCTTAAATACACACTGCAAGTCGTCATGTTTTTACACAGAACCATAGGAATGATCATTCCTATGGTTCTGTGTTCTTCTTACTGTGTGAGTATGTGTGTAAGTATAAATCTGCCCATTACAGTGAAAGCAGAATTGATCATTTGCCTTTACTTTTAATGAAGATCTAAAAGTCGAGAACAGCTTAAAAAGAATGAACAAATATGGGGTGCAGAGCAAAAAATTTTGAGGTTAAGCTAGCATATCAAAATAACACAACAACAATGTGCAGTCATTTGAAAGCAAAAGCACCCAGTGGGCACAAAACAAACAACAGCCCTAATCTCAAAGGCGGCAACTCAAAAACATGCTTCACTGTCCCATCAAGGCAAACCATTACTGGAAAACTAAAGAAACTATATGATGACAATGCAAATGAGCTTGAAAGTGTTAAAAAACACTCTCTGAACACAACCACAAATTCGTGGACAGCACTTAGTACTGAATCTATGTAACAGTCGCCTGTCACTGCACACACATCTGGGAAATACAGAGTGCTGTTCTGCACACCAGAGCAATGTGGTTTACTGCTAAAAACCTGATAAATGCACTTTCCAATGCCCTCTCTCACTCTATGTGTGTATGTACATTTGAGTGCATTCGTGCACAGGGTCTGGGCAAATTTTTCGAATCATGAAAATTAAGTGATCTCAGTTATTATAAAGTAGTATTTTGGTTTGACATGCCCATCCCTTCCATTCCTGATGACGAGACAGCGTTTCAAGACACAGTAAATTCTTCGACTTTTTTTTTTTTGTCTAGTTCTATAATAGGGGCATAGATTCTGACTCTGACTCTCAAGTTCTCTCAACTTTCAGGACTAACTGCTTTCAGGACTAACTGAATGGTCATCATTTTATGTGGAAGTTTTCTGGTGTATGACAATTCTTGATGTATTATTTATACTTATGTCTGAACTTATGTGACATATGTATATATACTGTATATTGCCAACTTTAACAACTTGTTTAAAAACCATAGAATGGGCAATTATACCACCAATTTTTAATACGGAAAAGGATCAATAAGAGAAAACCATTACTTTGAAGTAGAATGTTTTATTCTGGTTTTTTGTTAAATTTTTAAAAGTGCACTTTAGCGTGGGGTAATTTCTAAAGTGATGACACACAGAAAGATACAATCACTGTAGGGCCATCATGTATTTCCCAACTCTTGAAATTTGTATGTTGCGAAAAATTGTTCTGGATAGTTTTTCCCTCAGATGTTACCAACCAACCTTTCTAGCAACCCTACAGACTGAGAGAGAGAAACTGAGAGGCATTACCATAAATCAGACAAAAAAAATCTTGATATGTTTACGAGAAAGAGGAAAAATTAGGTCTGTTGCATTACCTTTCATACCTATCTGAGATGGTTACTATGACAACACTTCCTGTTAGGTTTGGAAAGACCGTATATGCGAGTATAATGTCAACCTGATTAGTATGTGAGCAGTCACAAAATTTACCATCTATCCTTCCTTTGATGCTGCAACATCTCACTCCCTGTAGTTTCTTATTAATAAATAAATATGTATATATTTTCATGGAAAACGTTTCTGCCTTCAAGTACATTTGTAACTGAGATTGTCTATTTTGAGCAAATAAAATAAGGTTTGAGTAATGCTTGGTATTTCATGAAAGCAAGTATTTCTGCTGCCAGACCAATTCATGGGTGTGACTGTAGATCCACAATGTCACCACCACTCCTCTCAGTACATCTGCTCCTGGCTAGGGTGGAATTCAAGCAAACCACTCTAGGCTAGGCCTTGTGACTACTGACACACACAATGCCGCACATGCACACACTCACAAAACACACACACACACACACACACACACACACACACACACACAAACACACACACACACACACACACACACACTCAAGCAAGGCTTTAAGGGCTAAAGCAGATCCTTTCTCTTTCTCTGAACTACAGAGTCGTGAGTATATATTACACTAATCAAACAAGGATGGTTGTTTTTTACTGAGCCACAAATATTAAGAGACTGATAAATTAAGGTGCTCAATCATATCATCACACAAATCATCAAGAAAAATCCAATAATGCCATGATCCATTCCTGATTATTGTTTTCCTCCTCTACAACGAGAGATGTACTGATATGGTAGTGAAGGAAGAAAGTAATCTTCAGTTTATTCATTTCTAAGACCCTTCTGTCAGGTACCAAAACTTTGCTTTAAAAGTCCGATTAAAATTAGTGATACAGTTTATAAATTTGTTGACCATAAAGTTGCTGTTTAAAATAAAAGGTGTGACTAGTCTTACTCAGGCATTTTAGAAAGCTGTAGAACATCTGCTTGTGTTTAGATCATATTAAACACTTGAGAACTCTGGCTGTTTTTACTAAATGGACAATAAACAGGTTAACGGAAGAAAAACACGGTAGCAAGCCATGTTTGAGGCTACAGCTATGGTCATTTTCGTTATCTATCACACTTTCAATTTCTTTTCATGCTTTATCTGTGAAATGATTCAGCTATAGAATTTCAGAGACAATAAAAAATGTCTACTATAGGGTTATTTCCAGAGTGCAAGTTGACAGTGTCTTATTTTAACCAACCTCAAATTCGAAAGATATCCAGTTTACTGCAACTCTGATTCCAAAAGAGAGAGAGCAATTAAATTCAATAATTTACGAACAAACTGTTTATGTGTTCCTTACTCCAAGTAGCAATATCCTTTATATAGTCAGACATATTTACATACATACATACACATAATCACAGGTAACCAGTTGAACTTACCTAACTTTGGAATGTTTTAAATACACGTTTTTTAAGCATCTTTTCTATTATTTCATTTTGCTTGGACTCAGGATTGTATGTTTAAAAAAAAGACAAAAGAAAAGACTTAAATCTGAAAGGTGGAACATTTTTTTAAGAATGTAAACAACAAATTATTTCAGCTCCAAACATTTCTTTAACAATGTGCTCGACTAAAAAATGGCATTTAAAACTACTGAAAGTTAAATCCAACTAACAATTATTATTTTCTTTATGAATCTGTTAGTTATTTTCCTAAAACTTTTTACCTATTATTCAGTTTTAACTGTAAGAATATTGTGATAAAAGAATATAATCTTAAATTTAAGCAACTGAGATTTTTCAGGATACCATCATAAGTGACAGTTTATGTTAATGCAGAAATTTATTTAAGTGGCTGCTCATTAAATTAACTTATGTGATCAATTAAACTTATTTCTTCACCACTGAGCAGGTTCTACCAAAACCAAACAATAAATACGATAAACATGTGATGTCCACTTAGCATGCTGCTACATTATGATTGTTTAAAACAGAAAGAGGGAAAAGTGTAAGTGTACTTGTGATTGATGAGGTAGAAACTTATACTTAAGTTTTGTGTATGTATCTGTGTCCGTGTGTGTGTTCACTTAGAAAAAATATGCGAACCACTCATCTCAGTAAGGAAGTAGTAAAATAGCACTGAAGACAGTGGAGCCACTTACAAACACCAACTGCTACCTCAACAAACTCTGTGCACTGAAAGACTTGCAAGGAATCCACAGACAGCACTGTGGGGAAACAGATGTCGGCTGACAAGGGACTCAGATGATGGCCACTGATGCACCTTCCTCCATCACCAAACTGGTTAACCCTAGTTAAAAAGTCGCCGACAGAGCTGTCGATCAAGTCTGGCAGCATTCTGTGTCACACGAGAAGCATCTTCCAGAGCAGCCTGCTAGCCGTTAAGACATAACAGCATTGGTTACAGCTGCGTGTGCCTCTTCCCACATGATCCCAACAGTTCATCCATTGTTCCACAAGGTAAACTCATAAGGAGACATAGGAAAGAGATAAAAATCGATCCTCTTCTCAATATCAAGCTGTACAAGGAGTTCCCTAACCTTATCCTTTTTTAATCTAATCCTTGCATTAGGCAAGATGCTGTTCCCCCATCTCGACCACCAAGCCCCCCTCCTCCTCCAACTAATCAATTTACATGCATCACACGTCACATTAAATCCTGCCAGCAATCTGGGCTAACCTACTCACACACTCAACTCCAAATGAAGCCAGTGCCACCAAAAGCTTTTAGAGTGAGGTAATGACTTTAAAAACTGGAGTCTTTCATGTCAAAGGTCACATTTTTTAATCTCTATATTTAACACATTTCATTAAGCAATTTACAACATACTGGACTGTTCTATCCCCTCAAATAAGGGAAAAGATCAAAAATTTCTTGTAAATGTAATGGTTGTGTCAATATAGGAGGAATACTGTTTGTTTTTAAGGAACTGCAGCGGGTCTTATAACCAGACCTGACAGCATCAGTCAGGGTAGCCGATCATGGACGTTGCCCTATTCATTTCTAATAGCACACTGTTGCTATAGTTCATGAAAACACATTCATCCAGAGGGTGCTTTCAAGAAAACAACACCATCACAGATGTTGTTGCACACGTTCATATGTCTTGTCTTGACTAGTGTCTGTCATTAAGCTGATCACTCCTTCGTAATGAAACCTTAATGCACGTTACACCAAACCAAACCCCTGTCATCAGCGTGAAGGCAGCAAGTGTGTGATATTCAGCTTCCAATGTGTGCGGTGCGACCCACTCATGTTGATGGGCGTTGAGAGGAGGCTTTGATGGCAGTGAATGGGGTACTAATGAGTTGGCCTTATCAATGGCCGTTCTGTATTCTGTCCTCCTAATGGCCAGGGGGCATCAACAGAGCTGTTGATGCTCCATGTAAACATCTCAGTCACTTCCTCATGTGGGGGCCTCCACTTCAACCATCTCACCGGGTTTCATAATCTTATTGGTTTATGCTGAACTGCACTGGCAATGTTGCAAATGATTACCTATATTGCATAATCAACCAATGTGAAGGAAGTGGCTGGTTTACTTGCCTCTAAAAGTCTTTCTTTCTTTCTTTTTTGTTCTGGAATAATCTTTTTGCTTTTCAAAATCAGTCATTATGTGGTAAATACAGTAGGTGGGGCCTAAGGGGAATAATCAGGGCAGGAGGCCCAGACTGCTCAGTGCTGAGTAAACCTTGAGCTCAAGCTATCACCTGTTGAATTCAACAGTCGTGAGGCAACGAAGCTCATATTAACGTGGGTTGTCACTGGAGTCACTGATTAGGAGAATGAAACGCTGTTGATTTCGAATAAGGAATAATTTCGCTTTGGTGCCACTTAGTGTTTCACAGACCTAGGAAGACTGAGAAAGCTGGTAAGCTGGTAGCAATGACAGTAAATACGTATGTCTCCTGGTGAAACAGACTGAGAACAACTGTTGCTTCTAGTAAAAAAAAAAAAAAAAAAAGCGCGTTATGTCTGCTGTTAATGTAATAGTTTATCGACACACGGTAGTCTTACCTGGTCGCAGTAATGTACAGTTAGGTCTGGCCGTGTCTCCTTTCACTGAAGCCAAACTGTATCCGTCAACAGGCTGGGAGGAGACCTTTCCCTCTGCTCTGTCGCTCACGGCGCAATGTCACAACTACACTATGTGTTTACACCGCTCACTGAGGAAAACCAGCTCTATGTGAACCTCAGTGGACTCTACAAAGCTGCCGACTCACTTTCCGTTGACGGTTGGTGATACTACCCAATTGTCGTTTACTTTTTTCCCTTCCCAGCAGGACCAGTCTCCCCCCTCTCCTTTCCCTTTCCTCCGCCACTTGGACGCTTTGCGACGAGAATAGTCAAATGTCGGGAGGAGGGAGGCGGGAGGCGGACCAACCGAAACACTGGCGGATGTTCACGCGCGTCAAGCATGGCTGCTATCAGAATACCACTTCCGTATACTATTTTCAAAATAACATGATCGTTTAGACAAAAATATACAAAAAAACAGAGGACGTTTCGCTAAAATACCAATTTAAAATACTGAGGTAGGTCAAAAGTGAAAAATTATGAGGGATTCACTTAACTAGTGTGTATGTTTATGCACCATGTCAATGCAATAAAGATTTTATGAAGGGGTTATCTACTTATCCACAAATAGGTACATTAAGTTTGAGAATATGTTGTGTGCATTGTATTGTCCCATAAGAAAGTCCAAAAAAAACCCCACCTGAAATGCTTTTTTTAACGTCACAAAAGCAAAATTATGTGCATGACATTGTTACAGCTAATTTTGTGCTCAAGGCTACATGCACACTCTGTTGGCGGTAACGCTTGTTGTGAAATATACTGTATAATCAGGATTTTCCTGCCTTAATATTTTGGAGTAAGCACAAAAATTATCACAGAAGAGCTAAAAAGGAATAGCACATGAAAGCTGCGTTTATAACTGTCTTCATTTTAATAAAGCACCACTAATGCCCTTTCAAAGTTTCTATAAAGCAACAAAAACAACTTCCTGTTTCACACTAGCTCTGACTTGTTAACTTCACAGGTCAGAAAAGTGAAAGCAGGTGTGTTGTTCTGCTCTAAGCCTCGCAGAGGCGCACTATCCCCATAAAATGCAGGCTCAAATAATATTTTATTCCCTTTTGCAGAGCTTAAATCTCAAAAATCTGTTTTATTCCAAAAAAAACCTTAACAACGAAGATGTTTCGACTCTTAATTACAAAAGGTTTAAGAAGTCCATTTTTTATTTTTTTATTTCACGGTATTTAGGACTGTAGGGTAGAGTCACTATAAACTTGGACCAAGTACAAAACACACTTGTCACAATGTCCTAGAGAGATTAAAATGATATTCCCTTCCATGGTTTAATAATTATTTAAATTACTGGCAAATAAGACTAAACATTAAGGATTTCTTTGTAAAATATAACTAAATCATTCAGAATGACAACACACAGTGGTATTAAGTAAAAGATGTTTATTTAAATTAGCATAGAAAGCAAAAACCAAAACTGAGAACAATGTATAATAGGCTACAATCAACTTCAAAAACACTGACAGAGCACAGTATTTTGTGAAGTTGAAAATATGCACTTTATAAAAAATAGATATCTACATTGTAACATAGTGAACATAAAGTATGCATTTCCCAAAGTGGCTATGTGGTCTGTACATTTCCCCATATGATATAAAAAAGATCTCCATCAAAGACTGAGATTGACAGCAGTACTCAACAAGATCTACATTCTAATAGAAATATGAATCTGGGCAGGTTCTAAGACACTGAATGAGTACATAACAGGCAGTTAGGCAGAAAATAAAAGCAGTGGCTAAAATGTATCCACAAAATCTTGCTGTCCGTCTTTGTCAAAGCTCAGGTCTTTACACACACAGTTAGTTTCACCACACTAGACTTAAAAAGAGGAGTGTTGTTCTGCCAAATGCAACTTCTGATAAACAAGAAATGGATTTCTTTACACTCTAATCTCTTTTTGGTGTCAAAAAGCGTTGTGCAACATTTACAAACACAACATAGTTTACATAAAGGATGAAATGTGAGAAAAAAATTCCACCATGAAATGACCAGGACTGATAGTGTCGATAATATTCAGTCTTGAGAGATACAGTTTGAAACAGGGTGGTGCATAACAAGTCACACAGTTGAGGGTTTGGTGCTGGAACTGGGCAGCAGCTGTGGGACTGGTATGTACATGCAAGATGAGTTGTCGATGTTGTTTTTGCGCCAGGGGATGTGAAGAGGAAAGCCTGTTTAATTACGCATATGAGGAAAGGGATCATTGGAGCAGTAGGTAGCAAAGGGGAGTCCTAGAAGACTTACAGTGTGAAATCTACTCCTGTGCTGCTTTGCCAGTCATCTTGTAGAGCTCAGAGGGGCCATCAACATGGGTGATGGTAGTAGTCAGCTGGATGTCCTCTCCACTGTTTCCTCCTGCATCTCCTGCACACAAACATCACTCATTATCAACACTAAAACTACAAATAACAGTAACTTAAATACAAACCATGTGAATGGCACATATCTTGTTGTTTGGGTCCTTGTTTTGCAGATTCCTTTGTTTAACTGCAGGCAATGATCCATTGCATCTTAAATGTGTTTGGCTAAGTTTCATACATAAACATAAATACTTTCAGCTTGTTTGAAAGAGAATTGAAACTCTGATAAAGTAAATCAACACAGAGACTGAAACTTAGACAGAGGCGCCCCTCCCATGAGACTGGCTGACGCACTTCGGGGAAAGCTTCCAGAACTTCAAACTCTTTTTTTCTCTCCCCGTGTCACTTACGTCAGGAGATGGATGGATGGCTTTCATTACTTCCCTGCTCTCCAACCCCACACCCCTCCCCTACCCCATCCTCTCTTCACTGTTCCCTTCCTTTCTGTCTGGAAGGAAGCCTGGTGTCCATTAGAATCACCCTCTCTGGCCAAGGAGACCCTTCTTTCCCCTGGGAATCTGGGTCCCTCTGAATCAAACCCCCCATTCAAACCCCTCTAAAAACAAACTTTGCATGAATAGGCAGCTTTACAGACACTAACTCCTCACTAGAATGAAGTGAGAGCTACTGGGACTCTAATGAAATTTAACCAAATCTTTAATAGAATGAGAAGGTTTATTTAAGTTAACTACGAGAGGTAAGAAAATGCAATAACTACAATAATGTAGTACAATAATGTAATAACCTGGTAACTGTAATAATTAGCAAATATTTTGAAATGCATGACATGATGTAACTACTGAATAAACTGTAAACAAGAAACAGAATTAATGTGGACTGAATTTAATCACTAAACAAATGCTCTATTCAAAATTAAGAAATGTTCATACAGTGGATAACAACGGCAACAGTACTTAACAAGTACTTTAAACTATGCAATTCTTTTTCTAGTTTATATGCAAGACCTAACTTCAACAATTTTCAGATTCATCCTAACCTACTATAAACCAACACAGAGCATTTATAAGTGACACTCCCACCCATCTGCTTCTTTAGAAAGCTAGAAGAAAAATGTAGTTACCAGTGATGCACTGACCACTTGACTGCTCATCTCCATAGCGCTTGTGAGATGGGGCGTACAGAAACATGATGGCAAAGACGTACAGGTTCCACATGCCGTAGATGCCAGTGAAGAAGGCACTGTTCACCTGTACAGTGTGCTCTCCCCAGTGCCAGTGGCCCTCATTCACCTGCACACAGAATAAAGTCAAATACATACATTTATCCATACTGTGAAATTTGAAAAACAAAAGTATCAAAAATGATCACCTGAAGAGCCTTAAATGGACAGGACATCACTTCATAACATTTTTGCACTTACCTGACTGATGATGAAGAAGATGACAGTCATGGCAGCACATGTCAGTGTGACCAGCATGAGGAACTTGAACCTGAAAATCAGGCCCTAAAAAGGCAATGAAGAGGAGGAGTTTGTGACAAAACAGTTCATAAGAAGGGGGAAAAAACACAATGCAGCCCAGCAACAGTGATGGCTGAACTGTATGGGTTTTATTTGGGAAAGTGACCAATTTGAAAAAGTTTAAGAAAGATTTCCAGATTTTAAAAAAAACAAAAAAAAACACACCTCATAGTGCAGCCGCCTGGCCTTGGACATGGCGGGCAGGGAAGTCCTCTTACCACTGATGTTGCGAAAGACTTGATAAACCATAAAGCAGAGGAAGAGAAAGTATAGACAGGCACAGATCCCTGCCACAATAATGAATGCCATCTAAGGTGACAGCAGTCAAGGAAATAACCAAATAGAAGAGCAGGCAGAAAAATGGGCAAACAAATTAATGTGATGCAATTCATTAAAAAGCTTCACAAATTCTAATTTACAAGTTGACATGCATTTTATATTTGCATGTATTTACATTTTAGTCAGTAACTGTAATTCTGTTAAACATAAAAACTGCTTTTGAATACTTTTTAATTGTGTGTATCTCTTTGATGAAACCTTGAGAGACTTTACTGCAGCAGAAGGCACAGCATAAACATGTTAGCAGCGGGCTTTATAAAGATTTGATGACCCTGGTTATAGACACTGTTCCAAATGTCTTCATCGAACCGCTTACGTCGGGACACTGAGCAGGCTTTTCCTTTTCATGGGACTCAAGAGGAAAAGAGGAAAAAAAGGGGGAGATCAGACTGTCTGGCAGTTGTTTTTGAAGAGGTGCGCTGATGAATCTTGCATCGCTCAGCCTGGCGTACAAGGCAAACAAACCAGTACACACACCAGTACACACACATAAACACATCATCCAGAGACCCTGGGCAATGCTGCCACATATGGCTTACTGAATTATTCCACATCTTATTAGTCTAGAGATCAGTTTCCAGCTCACACTAAAGCTGACTAGAAGAATGTCTCATAAATATAATGAAGGAATCAGGAGCACAGTATTAAGTCATGATGACATTAGAGCAGAGGACCAATCATTGATTTTTATTGGCTTGTAAACCTCAAAGTATAATTTAACCATTGACACTACTGGAGAATTTTTAATTTTCAGACAATGGCATTTGCTATTTTCCTGACACTGTTGTTAAACATGGTTAAAAAAGGATACAGCAAGCTCAGTTCCTACATCAGAGGCCCAGATGCTATAGAAGGGGTTTGTCAGCTGGACCCCTCTGGGGAAAACAAAAACACATTTATGTTTTCTCTTTAGAGTAAATCCCAGCATTTTGTTATGAAAAGCAGACAATATACACTGTATGCGAAGAATAAGCATAAACATAGAAATAATAATAATCCTTATTGTAATTAATTGTATGAACATACCACTTTTGCTTAAACAAGTCTCTTGATCCAAACAGTGAAGGAAAACAATTTAACCTTACCTCTCACACATGTCAAAGATGAAGAGGCAGAAGGAGCCAAACACGATGGGTCCGACTTGCTTCCAGTAGACTGAGAAACGGTTCCTTTCTGTCTGGTCCTGAGGGAGAAGGAAAAAACAAACTAGAGACATAAAGAGAAGATAAACTGTGTAACATGTCATAAATCACATATAGAACAACAAGACCATTATCACCAAAATCTTTCTCACTCAAGGTCATACTGTGACTTCATTAATTTTTTCCAGTAAGTAAAAAAACTCACTTTTTATGTTTTTCTAATATTTCAAGGAGTATGATGTGCATAAGAACACCAGGCTAAGTGTTGATGGCACTAATGCATTCAATAACACTGCACACATAAAAAAAAACCTTGAAGCAGCGCATTAATGTCAATATTTAACTGCAATCTGGTTTTTGGAGTTCTCCTCAGAAGACAGATATAAAATGCAGTGAGGTGATGCCATCGTAGTATGCACACTTGACAAAATGCAACCTGGCATGATCGGATGAGCCAAAAAGGAAAAAAAGGAGGGGGCGGAATTACAGCCATTAATTAATTATGTGCCTATTCCAGACCATTATTCTAAACAAAGCTGCTTCACTAAAATGTTAAATCCTCACTTGGATAAAAGGGACACAATTTATTTAAAAGGCATGATATGCATATGCATATCACTCATGTACGCATTAATGTTGGCACAGCTGGCTTCAGGTATTAAGCATATTATAAATACTAACAGAAAACTGCCTTCAGACTAGAGTCTTACATTACCATTTCAGTTTTCAAACTTAATAAACTTTATTATGTGATGTTCTTCATTATTCTTTTGACTGCTTGTATTAATTCATTGTTACTGTGTAGTTGTTTTGTTCTGCATTTAATTGTGTCATTCTGAATCTGACTTATCTTCTTACTTGGAAAAGAGATATTATTCTTTATAAAATTGCCTGATTAATTGAACATTTAATTAATTTTTAAAAAGCACGAGTAAACCCACACATGCCTCTGCACAACCCAAAAAGACGCTACAATGCCAGACTTGGTGGGAAGCACAAGCTTCATCCTCTCTGCTGTTTGTCTTTTTGATGTGTGCATTTGTATGTATAATTGTATGTATGTTCAGTGATGGAAAACATGATTGCCTTGGTTTTATTGAAGATCTAACCTCACTGGTTTTTGTCTGGGTGCTACATACCACCACATGTAATAAGTGATGATTGAGAGGGATCATTTTTGTTTGAGTCTGTAAAACAGAACAGTTTGTACGCTTATAGACCACAAGGACAGAATCAGTGAGACACTAGTGAGAAAGGCCACAGCGGCAACACCGTAGTGAAGGTGGGACACGTGAAGCACCAGGACAGCTGTTGCTGTCTCTCCTATTACAACTTTTTAAGACTAAGTCAGTCTGAAACAAGGGTCTACAGTGATCAAAAAAATGATCAAAAACAGTGTCAGCGCCATGAAGGTCTGTGATGGCAGCATCATGTGTTGAGATGTTCTCTCCAGAAGGTCCTAGACAGCTTGTAGTAAACAAACGTTGGTTAGACAAAGTTAAATGAAGTAATGTTGCTGCAGCCTGTAATACAAATAACTTAAACAACAATACCAATATCTTGAAGTAGCCAAGAGTACTCGTCCACTCAATACAATTCAGAATTCATGGCAAGCACTTAAATTTATTGTTTACTGCAACTTAACAAAAAATTGCAGTGTCCAGATGTGTAAAGATGCCATAGACTGTGGCTCTAAAAGCTGCCAAAAGGTTTATTAAATATTGACTTATGTACTTTATTTGAACTTAAGAAATTCTGTCACAGCAGACATTTTGACATGTCATGGCAGAATAAGCACATGCATAGTTAACAACATTAACTCTATTAATGCCCACAAAACCAGGACCTTCGAACTTAGCATACTTAAACTCAGACTTAATTAATGTCATTAAAAGCAACCATGCTTTTCCTGACATGTCATGTTCACCATTGGGGTTTAATGAATGGAATAGAGCCATCAGAAACATTGTTAGTTACTCCTGACTATGTTTTGTGACAACTTATTATGTCTGTTGTGACAATGATGTTTGATGAATTTAAATTAATCATTTTTTTTCTACTGAATAGTGTCAAAACCAAAAGCTCAAGTTAAGAATGGGATAAAACTTTTGACACTTTTTTGTGTTTTTTGGCCGACAGCATTACATGAGTCAGTTACAAAAATCCTGGCTCTTCTTGTACTGAATGTAATTGATAAGTGACTACATACTGCAGTGCAGCTGAGAACAGCTGTTTGTATAATTATAGAAATTATAATTTCCATGTCCACAACTGCACAAGGGTCCCTGTGAAGTAAATTTCCTCATTGGAGAGAGTAAGAGTAGGCTCTGAGCAGACATTTGCGTACCTCTAGTTTATCATCATGGCCAAATATGCCGATCCTGTAGACACAGATCTACTGTGCTTGTATGGAACTCATACTTAAGTCGGTCTACAGAAAGTAGTGTTGACAGAACAACTACAAGTCTGTGGTGTCCTCAGCTGCCTGTGTGCGCATCTGATTGGGAGTTAAATGTATAAAAGGCATAAATGTGAGGCTTTTTGTCATGATACTAAACTTAAGCCCTGGTGCAATATATCAAGCAGGTAGCAGGCACAAAAATTCACACACCCGGAAGATCTCATATCTCTACACTATATGACAAGGTGACATTAATTTTAAGACATTGAGAATTGCCATTATCATACATTGATGAATAAGATGTTATTTACAATATGCTAAAAGCACTTCATATCCAAAGACTGGGTGATTTAAGGTCAGGTGCTGCAAACAAGAGTGTGTATCGAAGCATAAACAAAATACTGACTGATTGTATGCCAGGGTGGGACCTTGAGAACAGGCAAACAGGCTTAGCAACAGATGATGCAAAGAACATGTTACTAGTCAGGGCATCAAGTAAAGAACAACATCAAGACACAGAAGAAATCTTTTTTGCACAAGCAAGTGGAGCCCAGCCATGGAGCCTAGTAAAGAGGAACAAAATGCTGTGCACGATATGCTTCTTTCCAGGGAACTGAGGGAAGAGACAGTCATCCTGTTTGAGGCAGACATGGAGCTCATCAAAGAGGTCATCAAGTTAATGTCCCCTCTGTTCTGCAAGTGTTCAACCATCTCCACGAGTGCCCCAATCCAGGCCCAATAACAGACGTCACATGAGACTGGCTAGCAAGTTAAATGCGGGATGAAGGTTAAGTTCAGGTAGGATTTTAATGGCTTACACACAGTTCTCACAAACCTTCACTTGTCCTGTGCTCTGAGCCTCTGCTGCAAAGAACTGTGTTTCCTGGACAGAATGAAAGTAACATAGAGAGGGCAAAACCTTTTTTTTTTCCATTCACTGCTCGTTATCTTTGTATTTTCTTGATTTGAAGGCTTTACATGAACTGATAATTGCAGGTTTTTTTTATTATTTTAACAAAAAAATAGCAGTTCTGTTTAATAGACAAACACAAAGTGTTGAAAGAGTCGCAGAAAGCACAAACAGGTCCAAGTGCTGCATGACAAATGAGGACTTATGTGACTGAGAAGGTACAAATACCTAATTACCTAACAGGAATAGGTGCACTCTCCACCACTAGGTTTACAAACATACAACTATGTTATATGCCATTTAGGTCTTTAAAGGTAATGCCTCTCTCCCCTGTTAGGCTTTAAGAAGAGCATTTTTTTACACCCATTTACTTAAAATCAATTTTATAGATCAACAAACCTTTTCAAAAGCTTGATTGATGGTAAATATTTTCAAAGCACTGACTGATGAGTGTTTAGATGCCAAGAGTATCTGCAGAGATAAGCACCTTTATCCTAATAAAGGGCTCTACTTTATTTTTTATATTTAGTCATAAAAGTTTTTACATTTTCTTTTCACAATACAGATACCGTAAGTTTAGAGGCTTCTCAAAGAAATTATGAATGCTGTCTCACAATTGCATGCCTCTGCTAGCCAGGCAAGTTGGCATTTACATCCACGTCTATCCAGACTCCTATACAAGTATATGTTGTAAAGCCTTTCAATAAATTTTAACAAAAAGATAGAATATAAAAGTGTACATTTTGGCAAAATGGAAGTCATCAATATATTGACATGTATGATTCTAGTGTAAAAGTGTCAGTGATAAATATGCCATCTTCACTTAGAGACGTATACTGTAATGTCTAGTCAGAGCATGCAACATTTATTGCATGTCTGCCTGTCCTGGCAGAGGGATCCCTCAGTCTAGTCTGTATGTTCATTGAGGGAGACAAAAAAAATGATTTAGATTCCTTGTATATTCACATGCTTAAAAAAATAAAGTAGATTCTGGTAGGACAAAGTTGTAGCCATAAAAGCAGATAATGCTTCAAAAAGCAATGTTTTGCAGTGAAGCAACAAAATTGAAAACATGCGAGCTTCACACATACAAGCACACACACATTCACACGCCTTTTATCTAGTAGCAAGGAAAGTCTTTACGACTATAAAGGTAGGCCCCCAAGATACGTGTCGCCGATTTAGTTTCTGAACTTGTGTTTTTTTGTAGAACATTATGATGTCAAAGTAAAACTGATCTTTGATCTTTTGGACATAACATGTTACCATTTCATCACTTTATCCTATTTCTATGCTTTTATTTTAATTAGCATATAAGTTTTTGATTTATGAAAAAAGTCACAGTGACCCTGATTTGACCTCAAAACTCTCATCAAAAACTTGAAAAATGTAATGCTTCCAGTCATAGCTGTCACCAGTCCTAAACCATCTGCTTGGTCATTGTAATTATGCTTGCACTTTTTTAAAATAACTTAAGCTAACTTTTTCAATAGCTTTAGCTTGTTACTCCCAAAATGGTTGGGATAGGACTTAAATATCTTAGGCACAGTGAGGTCACAGGTAGCGGGCAAGCCTGCAGGTAAGGTCAGTCAGAAAAACATTGAAAACATGTAAGTTAAATGTTGCCAGGTACAGTACCATGAGGTGCTCCCCGCAGAAGATGATCCAGAAGGACAGCAGCATAGAGTAGAAGATGCCCTGCCTGATGTCTCCAAAAAGCAGCATCCACGTCCAGTTAAAGCCAATGGAGAACCACTCCACTGGAATGTTGATGAAGGTCATAGAGATACCCAGAGCAAGGATGACCCTGAAGAAGCAAAAACAGTCTTAAAATTTTTAACTGTCATCAGTTTTTAACATTTTTACCAACACCTGAGGGTGGCAGGGTTTTTCAGTTGGTTGAATTTGCAGCATCTCAAATGTAAACTATGCATTTGGGGATTGGGAGGGGGGAGTGAGAGAGAGAGAGAGAGAGAGAGAGAGAGAGAGCAAGAGAGCGCGAGAGACAGAGGGAAAATACTAAATCTTTTACAAAGAAACAATCAATGTCTTAAAGCAAGGCTAAATCTGAAGCAAGCTCATTAGATCTTAGGACATTATTGATTAGATTATCCATTTAGCTCCAAGCACAGTGTGTCCTCACTGACCTATCCAATTATACATAATTTCCAATAACTCTGAATAAGCCTAATCATTGGAGCAAATCTCCCTAAATTTTGAAATCCAGACATTTAGAGAGAATAGTGAATGAGCAGATCAGCCTACAAAAAGAAAGAAAAGAACTTGTCTTCCATGTGTCTAAAACAGGTCCCTGCATGCCGCCAGTAGAGCAGATAAAAGGATGAGTTTAAATAGATAGTTAAGAGGGTAAAACAGAGCTTCACTGTGCGTCCATGCATGCGTGTGCATTAGTACTTGCTATATGGTCAGGACTAGAGTAAGTTTTCAACCACTTTTTTTTTATAACTGGGGACATTTTAGCCAGTCCTAACAACTTCAAATTGATGTTAAAATGTTAGGGCTTGTAAGGGTGAGGTCAGAATTGGATTTAGGTTAGGGACAGAACAAGACTGCATGTGTGCCCGTCAGAGGGGGGAAAAAATAAATAAATTAGGAGACAAAAAGGTTAAAACGGCAACCTTAAAACTTGGGTATAAACATCTGTAGCTAATGCGCTGAGTAACAGAGGTAATGTAACACAGCTTCTAAGCAATTCCACTGCAGACAGCTCATCAGCTATGTTCTACAGGGCAAACAGAGTGAAACCACATTTGGTTGGTATGCTGGGAATGTGTCCTGAGAACCACCGACAGAGACAGAAAAAGCTGAGTGAATGTGATGTGTATGTGTGTACAATCTCTAATGTTTAAGAGCTTCTTCACAGACCTTTTTCCTTGGGACCTTTGGATATGTGACAACAGGAAAAAGCCCAGGTGTTACTGATAGCGTTAATTATGTCTGCGTTCCATTTGGGTGAGCCAGTGTCTAGGTCCTGCTATTGTGCATAATAACTTACTGGAACATTTACCTCAACAAAGTCATTGTTAATGTAAATGATCCAACTTGGGCTTTTTTTACTATGAGAATTAAAAAATGTCTTTTGTATCTCTGCCTTTGCTGAGCAGAGTATTTAGTATACAATGTTAACAAAAACTTTTAATGTCTCAAAATAAAGATGATGGATTTTTATGTGGAACATATTAGGGTTTCCCTTTATTAAAGAATTATGTCATCCTTGGCCATTTTCTACTCTTAGCGTTCCCACTCACATCTGTCCTTTATGTTTAGAAGAAGTCTGAGGTTTACCATTCTGACACCTTTGTAGACTAGCATGACAAGAGACTCTGGTAAAGCTTTTACAGCATGAAAAAATCATCTGCTGTCCGCAAATAGGGTACGACTTGTACTTCCTCCGATCCTGCTGGTCATATGGGAATAAAAGCTGTGAGCCGTAAAATACAGGGGGAAGGAGAGATACATCGACTCTGTCTGTGTGTGTGCGCTTGTGTGTGTGCGCTAGCGTGTGTGCATGTGCATGTGGTGTCTCAGCAAGCTGGTGTGCATGTCCTGAATGTGTGCGTATGCAGCATGTGTCGCTTGAGTGCTAGCTTGCAGATTTTGTAACGCGTTTAACGCTTCGCCAGGCACTTCCTGTGGCACAGAACGCTGCCTCTTACTGATCTGTCATCCCAGAACAGCAGGGGGTTAGACAAACACTGGGCTCTGAGCATAGCTGCAACTTTCACAGTATGAAGTTCAAACTATCTGCTTCAGGCAGAACTACCTTCATTTACTGCTCTAACTTTCATAGGGGTTGGTTAAGGAATGTACACAAACGCAAATATCTCAGGTGCGGAATTGTTTGGTTTTTTTTTTAACCTAATATTCTTAGAGATCTTATGAAGAAATCTAGCAAGAAGAGAGTATTTTTCTGATTTGAAATCAGAAACTACATGGCCCTTTATCATGGATTTCTTTAATAATGCCAACTTATTTACAGTTTAACATGCATTTCCGTGGCTGCCTATGACCTATTAATTGTCCCAGATGAGGTTCATCCACAAAGGCTTGATGAACAAAGCTTAATCTCAGTGACCATTACAGAGTTAGTATGCCCTGCTTGCACATTTCATTCATATTTAATATACAGTACTTAACAAATTTATTAGACCACCACCCAAAGTAAGGTTAATGCCAATTAACAGCATTGGTAATTGCCAAAATCATTTTTTATGTTTCTGTAATGGTTAATACACCAATATGTAGAAGCTCTTTAACCAAAATTATATTCTTAATGCTAAAATAGAATTATTATTGTAATCCATAAATTTTCAAATTTACTGATTTCCAAAAAAACTGAAAAAAACAATAAAGAACATTATTATTTCTTGATTAATATGTCAAATTATAGTTATTTACTTGCATTCCTGAACAGAAAAATTTGTTTTAGTGGTTGAATGTTATGCATGATTAATTTCTGACTTCTCAGAGAAGCCCAGTGAGCCGGCTCAAATTTGGGTATAAAAGGTGAATTTAGTTTTTAA
>JAPZDV010000004.1:8012781-8035518 GCA_029814665.1 Acanthurus lineatus | reverse complement strand
AAGCATTTCATGATGCTGGATGGTCTCTGAGACAAATAGGGACAGGTGGTCTAATAAATTTGTTAAGCACTGTATGTCTTCACTAAGTAAACACGCTGAAGAAGCAGAGCCTCAGCAACGTCAAATGAAACCATTACTGTACATGTTGGATGTATTTATTTCAACATGCAGTGGAACTCTGATGCATTCTGTAACAATTCAATAAAAGATGTAATTTTAACAGTTAGATGGTGACCACAGGTTGACACTAAACAAATGACGACTTACTTCTCCAGCAGCACAGGGGGTCTGCTCAGGAGGGTGATCCGTCTCCAGTACCAGATCATAATGATGAGGATGCTGGGTGTGAGGAAAGTCTTCATGGCAAACCACACTTTAGTGAACCCTCCATTTTGATGGATGCTCTTGGAGATGAAAGAAATACCACTGGTGTCAGCTATTTATACTGTGTATGTCATATTATTGGAAAACTAGGGCTAAAGCTATTAAAATCATTTTCAGACAGCTATTTAGCTGTTTGTCTCTGTCACTGTTGAAATTAGGACCCTTGACTCTGTGTGTCAACATAAACTGGCACACAGGTCCTCACACAGGTCCTCATCAAATGCCAACTTACAACCAGACGAATGTCTTTGATTTCCCCAATCCCCACATTGATCTTCTTACGCTCATGGACAGGCAGGCGAATATTGAGAAGATAGTACTTATGGGCCACGCTGCCGATCTCCATGAAGGGTAGCAGGTCACACTCATAGTAACGTCCCTCGTTCTCAAAGGTCTGGAAAACACAGTATCTAGTTTAAGACACACCCATTTGACAATAACAGATACTTTTGGTAGCCTTTCATTTCAAAAGGTGCAGCCTATTCAGTCAGGCTTTAAAAGAAAGTGTCAATGAGTTGATATATAGACCACTACCAGCCAGAGCAATGGGGTTCAGCAGGACAGGCTTACACTACTGGATTGATAATCTTTAATAGCAATAACATTTGTGAAAGATGAAATCAGAATATGTGAGGCATCCCAGGAAACTGAGAAATATCAGGTAATACTATAACAATAGAGTTCCACACCTTAGAAGTAGTGAAGCTGCAGTTGAGCTTTCGCTCTTCAAGAGAGTGAGCCATCTCAGTCCACTCACTGACTGTGTCATCTCTGTAGGCCAGGCTCACGTCAATTGTGGCCATTGCTCCATCGTCTGGAAAGAATTACCATAGTGTCAGTTCCCTATCAGGTTGGTACAATCAACAATAGAGGACATTGTTTAAGACTTTTAGTATGCAAGTATGTCAGTACAATAAGGGTGCTGCAATTGATCGGCAATGATCAATAACAAATCTATATAAATGTTTGATTGGCTGTCTATATGAAGGCCAATCATTACAGCGAATCAATGAACTAAACCTGCTGGACAGGTTCTCTTCACGCAACTGCAATGCCAGAGCTGTCAATCTATCATTATTCTAACAAGGGACAAGAGAAAATATGCTTAGGATGAACTAAAATCCTCCACAGAATGACTCTGAGTATGTTTAACTATTGCACAGCAAATGAAAAACTAAACCACATACTGATTACAAAGGAGCACTCCCCTTTTTACGCAGTTACTCTTGTTACTGTCACTTGGCTGGCTTCTCAGTACTAGACCCAGAAAAAATATTAAGATTTTTTTTTAGATTCCTGTTGTTTGACCTTGGCTCTAAATATATTGTTTTGGGTAAACAAAGAGATAGCTGAAAATTGAGATTGGCTCATCTGTAGAGCTAGTTTGCACTGAGCAGTTTGCACCCAGCAAGCAGTGGTGTGTTTGGCTAACAGAGCTCAAAATTAAGCCCTGATGATAAACAGCCAATGGACTTTTAACTGTAAGACCAGCAAAGTGACAAAACTGCTAGGACTGTTATGGAGACATTCCCCACTACAATCTGAAAAGGTTCTTATGCTGGGCAAATTAATTTGAAATAAATGCCCAGAATGGCCATGACCTGGATGAATGAGAACATGCACAGACAAAGGTTCTTATGGTAAATTTCTTCACAAACATGTCTATGTCTAATCCTTCGAGTTTTAATATTTGGTCCTGAAACCTAGAATGAGTCTGTAACAGTGAGATCAATAGGATTTTTTCTCAGCATGTAAACATATTCAGTGATTCACTCTCCTCTTCATGGTGGGCTAAATCTAGGTTACTTCCTTCTTGACATAAACTCGAACAAGACCTTGAGCTGGCCTCCAACAGTCCAGCCCAGCCAATCCAACAAAAACATCCAAAGCCAAGCTATTAAAACTGCATCTTTAGATCACATTACAGCCAAGTGTTCTCTCCTCCAGCCCTCCAGAGTGCCTCTTGTGCCGTTATGAAACAAGCTGGAATGAAGAGAAAGAAACCCAGTGGCCTGTGCTGTGAGAAAGGGAAAAAAAAGGAAAAAGAGGGGGAGAGGGAACCAGATGAGAACTGGCAGCCGACTGTCTCTGTAATGCCCTCCACTCTGCCATTGGTCGAGCCAGACACCCTTGCATGTCAGCTCACTTCATACAAACATTCCACTACAGTCCAGCGGCCATTGCCACGGAAACTAAGCCTCCTCAACAGCTGTGTTATTGCTGGACCCTGGCCAAAGGGGTGCCTGGTGCCGAGGTGGAGCGGGGCAGGTGGGTGGAGTGGTTAATAAGGCGAGGCACTTCTCTGTGAGACACACTGTGACACAGATAAGGTAGTCATGGAAGAGATGGCTTTTGTCATACAACTGCAGAACAGAACCTGCCTTTCTTTGGTATAGAGAGTGTTCTGGTCAGGATTTAGACCAACGCCTGGACGCCATTTTGTTAATAAGGGAAGACCTGGGCACATAGTTTTTGTGTTTGTATATTAGCATTTTGTAACATCCCAATCAAATATTTGCTTAGTACAAGAAATCAAAATCCTACACAATATGTTTAGGCTTTGCTATCAACAAATTAAGAGGAATTAAAGCTAAAAAAAAATATATTTTTTGGAAAACAGAAATGCAAGACTACAAGTTTTACTACAGGAGAAAAAAAGGTTTTGTTATTGGCAAAATGATTACCTGAGAGTACTGTAAAATTCTGTTTTACTCAACAAGGGGGAGAATTAAATTTGGTGAAACGAATGGTTATCTATAAGATATATATACAGGTTTAATGTCCGTGGTTTTCCTGCTGGATCTCATTTTTCATTAAAAAAGTGAAACAGTTACTTTCAAGAATTAAATCCAAAAAAAAAATACTTGAGGTTTTTGAGGACTTTTTTAAGAGTAGGATTGAGACAGTACTTTTGCCAAATAAGAGAGCATTGACAGATATCTACCTTGCATTAAGAAATTGGCTTTTTACTTTATTTTTCCTAGACAACAGTCCAAGGGCTTGGGTATACCTCATGCTAGTTTATGTAGTTCGGCAAGTTCTTCAAGTATGTTTTTAACACAATTGCTCTGATAAAAAAGAAAAGAACAGATTAATGGGTTCAAAACAGTCAGAAACCCTGAGTGTTATTATGTAGGTATCGTTCTCCTACCGCAAAGGGGTGTTTTTTTTGGCAGTCTTTACAGTACTCAGTTTCTTCTACATCCACTTGTTCTCACAGCACCTCACTTTGATCAGAAAGATCAAAATTCATCTGTATCATCTTGGCAAGAAGACCTGTCTGTGGTCAAGGGTGATTCACTGACTCTTCTGTCTGGCAGCCAGGCAATAAACAACCCACAGTTCCCTAACACATTTCCTCTGAGGCCAAGAATGTAAGCAAGCAAATGACACTGATGACCAGGCCACCACTGTAACATGACTGTTTGGACAAGTCTTACCAGAAAGGCTGGGACATATAAAATTATACCACAAACTTTCAAACTTTTCATCCTCTCTATTATTACTATCAACTCCTTTTACTTCTCCGTTGATTACAAATTGGCCTGCGGCAGAGAGATGGCTGAAAGTCATTTGTGAGTGTAGACATGACTTTGTAGCACAAATTTTTACGATGCACAAGCTGACTTTGACCTACATAACTATACATTGTAAGCTATGCAGCAAAAGATGTAATAGAGAGTCAGAATGTCTTTCCCAGGCTCTTCTGGTAATCCAGTCACTTATTAGACTTTCTAATCATCCTCTAATCCCTTTTTGCAGGATCCCAACCCCCCTACTAGGAGACTAAATCCTGTCTTCTTCAAGGTACCCCCCCCCCAACCACCTCCAGTCTTTTCCTCTCATCCAAGCACTGAAATTAAGTAGGTTGTCTGTCCACTGAAACATGTCGCAGTAATCAAAGTGAAGTTGCTTTTGGAGTTTCCTTAATGATAAGGGAATTGGGTAGAAACTAGACATTTCCCTTTTCCTTGAAGTTTTGACGTCATTTCACTTCAGACAGCTTATACAGGGAAGTTCATAGTATGCAACATTCCCATTTATCTCTACTGTTATGATTCATGCCATGCTGATTTATCCTATGTTACGAACTCATGATACACAAGTATTGGATGTTTATACTGAAAAGTAAATATTATGAAATAAGATTGTACGAATCACCACAGACGTGATTATGCATGTAATTTATCCTAACTACAAAAATGAGTGAAAAGAAAACACACATTTTGAGAACTGATGAAATCCACTCAACTGGGATTACCTCATATCACAAGTATTGATATCGTTTGGTTTGGGGTCTCCAGATTGCGTAAGACATTTCATTGCATAGAGGCAACCAACAAGAAACAGGTCCAGATTACATCCCTCTTCTCTCTTTACACCTGAGTCGAGGCTGTCTGACAGGCCCGTCTACACCCCCACCCCAAGGGTCTATACAGAACAAACAGCAGGACATCCATCATTGTTTGCTGCCTTTCAGTGTAACAGAAATCCAATTTACTGAAAAAGACACATTACTGGGTTCCTCAAGCATTCATCATTAAAGACTGAACTAAGCACACAAGACAACATCTGAAAACAACATCTTATAGGCAAGTACAGGAATAAACAAGAAATTTTACTGGTAAAGGTGAAATGACTCCATATTTGGATTTAAGAGTGATTAGAAGCGACAATGGAGGTGCATATTTCAGAGGTTAGCTTGGTCACATTAAGCCGCAGCAAATATTTGCCTTTAGATTGTGAGGAAATAGCAGCAAGACAAGATATTGATACAACTGGAAAAAAAAAAAAAATCAACACTAAAAGAAAATATAACCCAAAAAATACTAAGGCACTGAAGATTACTCAAACTTGAAATACAGTTAACCCAGTACTTATTATTTTTTCCTAATCATTTATGGCCTTTGGTTCTGTGATTATCTTAAAACGGAGTCTCATGTAATACATCATGGCCCTTTACAAGCATGCAAACACTTGGTTAGTCTTTCCTCTCATCCTGCATCTGACAGCCATGGTCTGGTGAAGAAATGTTGGCCATTTTTCCAACCCTTTTTTTTTTGTTTTTGAAAAAGGAACAGGGTCCAAAATTAACATCCTTCAAGCACAAAAAGCAGGTCAAGTCATCCTGCAATTTGCAGGTCAGTTGTCTGATTTGTTAATATCTCCAGGCTATTCACCACACTGACAGGTAAATGTTTGTACCAAAACAGTCGTGATAAAAAACTATGCTGAGAGTCTTAACTATGTTTTGGTGTTATTTAAGGTCATGTGGTTCCTCTCTTCTGCTGTCTGACTTTTACACACAGAGAAACACACACATTTTATGACATCAGACACAAATTATTATATTTTTTTTTTAATAATGACTTAAGAATTCTCTTTTCTGAATAGGTAAATTTTAAAGATTGAATTTTAAAAATGACTTTTTCAGTAACATCTTAAATTCGTTATACCCCAGCTCTCTTTTTTTTTTAATAATAATTAAAAAACTAAAGTTACACTCCATATCCATGCATTTTGGCAGGTTTAAAACTATTCTTAGTCAGACAAGTTATTTTAGGACACTGCATTAGAAAACCTTGGTTCTCACCTATCTGGTTGTACATCTTAAAGGCAATGTCAAACTGCAGGATAACCAGCATAAACTGGAACCAAGGACTCATCTCCTTGTTAGGCAGAGGAATGTGGACAGCAAACACAATGTTGTTGGCCTCAATCTTCTTTGCCATGGCCTCATCAAAGGTCCGGATCTTGTCACATTGGTTAGGACCCCAGGGCATAAACCATTTCGTCTCCCCTTGGTTTTTGCCATTGTCAACACACTTGGTGGCCAAGTAGTGGACTGCAGTGGTGGGGCTTGGAGCTAGTGAGACAAATCCAAAGTGGGAGAGATGTTAGATCAGGTGTCATGTTGAAATACAGCAGCAAAGTGTTTCAAGTTCCTGCCAAGCCATATTTTCCCCCCAATAAATCAGACAAAAAGTTTCAGTAAAAATCAATAAATAAAACTCTAGTGCCTTAAATTAAACTGTGCATGGACAGTATTAATATTTTAGCAACCATTAGAACGGTCAACAGGTTGGGATTAAGCCAAATCTAGTCAAAACACTTTGGCAATTACTTTTTACACTGTTTAGAAAATGCCTAGTAGCAAGGCTCTCTCTCACCCTCTTTCTCCCTGAAATGACTGGGAGGGGAAATTCCCGAAAGTTCTAAGGCACCAATTACACTGTTTACCCATTGAGATTCATGAGCTTGACAAGTCTGGCATTTGTAGTCTCTGCTCACAGGATTTTAGCAGTGCTTGGGAAAAGATCTATCATTATCATGCCAACACAAAAACTCTGGTGTTGAGAAAGCTGGAGGTCTAATTTGAACAACATCTGAGAGGTTTGAGAGTTGAGGTGCAGCCTCAGGGCAGAGAGCTAAACACAGCTTTTTGTAAAGCATCATGTAGGAGAGGTATAACAGATTTTGATAATCAGCCTGTTAGGCTGACTTTGGGCTGCAATTTCCCATTTTTTATTACAATCCCGATTCCCATATAGTAGGGACGCTGTAACAAGTGATTAAAAACAGAATACAATCATTTGCAAACAAATTTGATAGTTTTCCCTGAACCCATGTAGGAAAATCCTCTATACAATAATATGCTTCACAAAGTCTAAAACATTATTATACTTGCCCCATTCTCTCTTTTGAACGAATAAGCCTTTCTAGCATGTCCTTTTCATACCCATACTGATACTCCCAGCTGTTACCAATAAACTCACATCCTTTTTTTCAAATCAGTGCAATAATTCCACAAAAAGCTAAAAGATTAATAAATAATCTTACCAAAGTGAGAGAGCAAAAACAAGTTATCTCAGTTAGGGAAAACACAGAAAACCAACCTGCATGAATCTCAGAGCCAGTGTGGGAGATCTTATTTCAGAAGTCAATGCCACCTTAGAAAGACTAAACTTTACACCAAAGAAAACAAATATCTGTACATTTTCTGGAATTTAGGTAAAGATTCAGAATTAGGCCAAAATTATTTTTAATTTAAAAAGACTGAAATTTAAAACTTAACTTTTGATATCTGACACCATAATTCACCCAGCATCATACCACATTCCTTCTGTGCATGAGAAAAACTCCTAGAACAACATGTTTTCAATTTGTTATGCAAAAGGTCTCACTCAGAGTGCTTTAGTCCTCTGATTTTAAAAGCAATCCATGTCAAATAGTTCCTGTGTAGCCCAAACAGCCTTGAAACCTCTTTATCTAAATGGAGTGACTCAAAGATGAATTTGTAGATAAAATGCATTCGAGCCGATCTCATAGGAAGAGCAGGAGAAATACTTCAGTCCTGAATGTGCCAAGCTGTTTGTGACGTATCTAGGAAGACTTCATAAGCTGTAATTACTGTCGAGGGTGCTTGTGGGAAGTACTGACACATGGGAGTGAACATGAAAACCAGGAGTTTCCAGATTCAGCTCATGAAAAAGATTAGTGATATATCTGGGAAGACTTAAAAGGTAACAAACTTGAGAAGAGTAATACTTTTATACTGGATATAACAGTGTTTCTAGTTTTCGTTACTGCAAGAAGGTATGAATCAGAATAGTTGTTTGCATGTTAAGAAGAACCCTGTTGCTTATCTGAACATCTGATCATATCTGTTCACTTGTAACTGAGCAGAAGGGCAGACAACACAAATGCTTCACACACCCTTTGACTAACAGACACTCCACACAGTCATAAAACTCGACCAAAGACATTTTCATGAAAACTTCACAGTCTGTGTGTAAAGCTGTGCGTAAAACAAACAAAAAGCATATACACAGCAACATGGAAGACACATCAAACTGAATTAAACCCAGTTATCTGGAACCCCTTGGAGTTCAATTATCCAGTGACCCTGTTGAGTCCAGCGGCACACCGGCTCCTCCAGTCTCCACCGCAGTGTGTCCAGAATAATGGCCATCCCCTCAGCCTGCTGACCCCATGCCGTCTTCCCGGGTTTGTTGGGAAACAAGGGGAGAAAAACCCCTTTCTACTCAATTACCCCTGCTGCCCTCGGCCACTGAGCAAACACAAAGGCATCTGGCTTCATTAAAACCATCTCTGCCAGGAACGAACCAAACAAGCTAATTTATCAGCAGCCATGTAGCCGGTGAGTGGGACAGCAGGCCGACTGATGTTTAGGGAGTGTAAGTGGTTTTTCATATTCAGTAAGACAGACGGGCATCTTTCACATGGACTCTATTAACTGTGAGTATGTGTGTGTGTGTGTGTGTGGGGGTGTGTGTGTGTGTGTGCGTTCGTGCGTGCGTGAGTATGTGAGTGTGTGAGTAGCTGTTGTGCATGTGTGAGTAAGTGGGTGGGTGGATTTGAAGAAACTTGACAGCAACTCTGATACAGTCCTGGAGGCAAAATGCAACTTTGACAGCTGTGTGCACTTGTGTGTTTTTTTTGTGCACTACTGTCTGTCTCAATGCAAATGAAACCAGGGGAAGAGCGGAGAAGAGGAAACATGAATGCTCTGCCTGCAAGGCGATAGGGATTTTGGGAGTAGAGGAGGCTTCACACAGGGGGGAGAAGAAGGAGTGAAAGGAAGGTAGAGATGCTGCCTGGGGCCCCACACAGCAGACAGACATTATATATGAGGGGTGGGGGTGAGGAGGAGGAGGAGGAGGAGAAGGAGGAGGTAAGAAGAGAGAAAAAAGGGGGAAAGAACATTCGAGTTTGGATCAAAGAAGTGGAAAAACACAAAAGGCTGGGTGTATTTTAGAGCACTCCTGTGTTAAAATTCAGAAAGTAACCCCATAAGTATGTTGCCCTGTTTTATTTTTAGCTAAAAAACCATGAAGGCAACGTTTGTGCAGGCAGCAAACACCTTGATACAAAGCAGTGATTTCGCTGAGGTGCTTTGGTGTCAGTGAATGTTTCAAAGCGCCGCATTGTTAGTACATGACTCGAGCAACCCAAGGTAAGTTAGGTAAAACGGAGCTAAAAGTTAGCGTTTGCAGTCCTTTTTGCCCTATAAAAACATTCACCGACGCTGGAATGAAGGCATGTAACGAACAGCCCAACTTGAAACTTTGTGCTTTTACCTTTTAAAAGCCGTTAACGTTTAAATTTCAACAGGCACGCGCGCACAAAGGCAAACGTTAGCTTAAATACACGAGAAAAGTGAAGGATAAAAGAGGGCAAAAACTTACCAATTAAACCGCCGACCATGAAGGCAAACGCCTGAAACAAAAGCAGAATAATTCCCACTATCACCAACTTTTTGGTGCTCATATTTTCTATAATAGCCCCCGCCATCGCGAAGGAAAAGGTTGGAGTCAAAATATCACGCCGAGCGAGAAACAAACAGTAATGTGGTGGAAAAGGGACGAAAACGTTGCATCAACGGCAAGTAGGAAGGAAGGCTGGGCCCCCTCCAACGCTCTGCTCCTGCCTTTCAACTTCGAAGGAGGAAAAAAAAAAGCAGGAATCACATGACCGAATAGCACTCAGCTTTATCCCCGAACAGCCAACATTAGACCGGGAAAATATCTGTCGAGCGCCACCGCATTGCAATAGAGGCTGGTAATGCAGGTTACCGTGTCATTGAATGCTTGTAATAGCTCCTCTGTTGTGCGGGTACAGCCTGTGGGGCTATTTAAAGGGAGGTTTCAGAGGTCCTGTGTCATGTTTAGTGCTCAGTAACCGTCTAAACATTGTCCTTCAAGACCTGCTCCTGATTCACATCAGGAATAGATACGGCATTTGATGTGGTTGCTATCTGCTTCATGAGAAGATACAACGCTCTGCAGTTTTGGTTTGAGATAATATACATGTAAGTTGTTTTACACTAATGCTAACTGATTTAAAAGGGACTCTTTAATTTTGACTGAAGACATCGCCACAATAAAAAGGTAATTTTAGCTGTTTTGGAATATTAAGTCCTATTTTTTCTTTGCACACGTGAAAAAATGTACCTGATTGTGGAGTTACATTTAAGAAACAAGTATTTTCTTGATTTTTCTTAAATTTTTCAAGTCTCAGGACAAGGTCCATTTAGTAGCTGCTCCTGAGCTTTCTTTCACATCACATAAACTTCCTAGACAAATGGGATTGTAGAGGTTGACATTTTCATTTTTCCTAGCAGTTAAAGACTTTTTGCCACATGGGTTGAAAACCAGAAGTTTACAAAAACCTCTCAAAAGTGTCTGTTTAGCCGTTTCTTCAAGGCTTTTAATCACTTTGAATGATCTTTCTCAGCAGATTGAGCATGTCCAGTTGTAATGGAGATGCCCACTTTGTAGTTTTTATTACTACTTTGTTTATCATGCACAAGTATTTTCCAAAAAATCCTAAAAACTGACACTAAATTGAAAAAAAGCTGGGTTGTTAAACACATAAGAATTTTTTAACTGAAAACTGATCACTTCCATTGAATATAGAGATATAAAGGCATGTTTGCATGAATGCTTCTTTTTGTAGACCTTTATTGGCTATGTTGTAAATCTGTCCCCAAAGGCTCCTTTTAAGTGGTTTTCATTACATAGGGCCTTTGGTGTTCAAAAAAGGTCCTCTGACATTAAATCAAGTAAATTATTAAAATGCTCATTAAGCCATCCATTAAAAGTCGTTGCTGGAGTTGTTTGTTCATTCACTCACAAGATGGGTTGGGCTAATGGGCTCTCCACTGAGTTTGTACTTGTGGTAATGCTGTATTTAGACTGCAAGATAAACAGTACTCAGTGTCTCAATTCAAGCATTTTTGCAACATGTAAAAATTTCCAGCTTGTAATTCTGGCTGCTTTTCCTTCTTTTGTGTGTCTGCACGTCTGCGAAGTGAGCTTTCATGTCTTCTTCCCACTCAGACAGATGCTCTGAGCAGCATCAAAATCCCATTCTCTCTCCCCAGGAGAAAAACTCAGTGAGAGCTGGCTGTTAGACCCTCTGACAGTTTCTTTAGGTTTGATTCAAATTATTAATGCCAGTGGTGCAGAATAGGTCTGAGTGCACCTATTAGATTAGACTTATTTCCTCTAACCATCTGCCTTAAAAATGTTAAAATACAAGACACGAGTTTGAAATACTGGGAGTTTTATTTAAAAGCCATTCATGTAAGCATTTCAGAGTCAAGTAATAAAGAAATGACACGTCCATGGTACTGTACGCCTTTTAAAATGTTCAAGTACAGAATATGGTTAAAAAAAATGCAGCATGCAACTTCTAGTAAGTGTACAACATTCCAGTACCAGTGATTAAACACGACACTTGCAGACACAGCATAGTAAAGGGGTAAACAGTTTCTGTCTGACATACTAGTTCAGAATGTAAAAAGACTGTGAAGACAGACAGAAGGGAAAGCATGACAGTGTCTTCTGAACAGTGAGAATCAGAGAGCAGAGAGAAACAGAGGATATCTCCAGCTATCTAAAATGGCTTCCTGCCCTGATTTGGTATTCACGTGCAGGACTTGGATAAAGATGTGAAGGCAACAATCTGTTGGATACAACAGATCAGTGAAACACTTTTATCAATGAAAGATAATGTTGCTACAAGAAGCCATTTGAGTACTAATGTGATGCATTTCTGTTTACAAAGGCTGATGCACTGCACTGTGATTGAGGCAAAGAGGCATCTGTTCAGCCTGTGATAACATTCAACTGTCAACAGTGATAACATTGGTTTTGGCACTTGGGGATTGGAGTTAAGATAGAGAATAGGAAGCTCTGCATAGGTAAGAAGTCAGAGGGGTGGGGAGAGCCTGGAGTTTTGAGTTCAGAAATTGGCACGGATTCTTCCCAGTGGGTCCTTCTCCCACATCTTGGAATCCCAAGCCTGGAACCAGCCAGTGAAAGTTGGGGGCTCTGCTCCCTGTTTGATGGTGGTGATGGCCAGCCCTCTGCGACCAGAAGGATCTGAATCCACATACTCTTTTGCTGCATAACAAGAAGCAGAGAGAGGGACACACACAGAGATACAAAAACAAGACACAGAGACAGGAAGTGAGAACATTTAAAATTATGACAGAATACCTTCACAGACACAAGACTCTAGACAAATATCCTTTTTTGCCACTTGATTGTAAATAAAACCTTTTACATGTTAGCTTATATGTCAAATATGTAGAAACAGTCATCAATTTACACATTTAGGTGATACAAAATAAGATTAACATTCATATGCTCATTCAAGTGCTAACTCCTGAGGGAAATATCTGACTATTTAGCTACTAACTGCTTCACCATGTTCACTAATTAGCTGATCAGTCTGTCTGCTGGTTGGTTCTGGTAAGGTAGCTTCATTGGCATAGAGTGGGTTTTGAAAGAGCATTGTCATGAAAAATGTGTCTTGCTGCAACTAAAAAGGTGTTGATTAGAGTCAGAATCAAAACAGAAAAGTTGTGGGCTTTAAAACCAAAACAATATACAATGAAGGGCTAAAAAGTTTAATTTAGCTGAGGGGAATTGCAGAGAGCAAGGCCATCTTTTATAAAGATGGTTTATAATAATAATAATAATAATTATAAAGTGTCAGCCTTTCAAATTTTTTAGATTGCAGATGTAAAAGTATTAAAACCAGTTTTAAAATGTTGTAATTAAATTTATAACTACTGACACGCAAACACATGAATAGTGCCCCATCAAATAAACAATCATGCCATTATATGTACAGCAGGCCCAATATTATGCTTTGTCTGCATTTCTCTCATTCCTTAGGTATCATGTCTATGCCTAACATTGTTTATCTTCAAAACTTAAGGGGGATTTCTGGAAAATTGCGCCCTGGTGTCAAACTGCTCTAAAAGCCCCAGTTAACAGTCAGTTTCAGGAACAGTAAGACCCCCACTCTCCATATATGATGGATTCTCAGTAGCATCCTGAATTGTGGCACTCCACTACACAGTCTAAAATTAAAGATTCAAGAAAAACTTACAATACACATTTTCTAAACAAATATTTAAAATAATTTGACCCTGTGCAGAAATACTCTCTATTTATACTGTAAAGTAAACGTGCCTTTAAAATCTTTTAACATACTTACTAAAATCCAACAACTGTGACACTTTAAGGCTTTTTGGCAGCAAGTGGCAAGACAGACTGATTCGAATGATATGTTTTTTTTTTCTTCCTGTAGGTATCTATAATGTAACAAACCTATTTTCGGAGCACCAGTTTTTTCCTCTGCATTGGCATCACTACCGATCCAGATGAAGATCTACAAGGAAGAGAAGCTCACTCAGTCACTTCAGTTGTGTCCACTTATACACAGCATTAACAGTATGGATACATCCATCTAGTTTGTGGTATCTTTGCATCCCAAAAGGACATTTAACATATTAACAATAATATTATTATTATCATTAATAATGATGATGACAGAGAGCTCATCTTACCTGATCCCCGGTATCCAGGAGCATGACATCATCAGTGGCCAGGTCAGACTGAGTGAAGTCCCCTGGTACTTCTTCAACCTGATGAACAGAGGACAACTCAGACCGATTGTGTGCAGCTCTTTTATATGGTAATATTAGAGGAAAACAGAATTTTCAGGGTAAACCAAATAAAACATTCTACATTTTTTGCATTTAAGTAGCTTACAATAAGTCTCCCAATTTTGTTGGAGCAGCCAAACAGACGAGGGGGTTTGACCACATTTCGCAGACTCATGGAGTTCTGGTATTCCTTCTTGCCACCAAGAGCAGACCAAAAGTCACCTGAGGTGGTGAAGAAAATACATGAGCCATCAGCTCCAAGTAGCTTGTCTCATATTAGGTGCCTTTTTTATCTGAACAGGAAGTAAATCAAGTTGTCCACCAAGAAGGATGCATCTGCTTATTCAGCCAGTCAGTAATAAAATGTATCCTCTTTTTCAAGCTCAATCAAAATCGGAACAGAAATATATCTATGCTTTGTCCCATTCAATCAGTCATTCATAGAGCCAATCAGCATAACCTGTTACAAAAACTTGCATGACACAGCATAACAGTAACTAGGTACATCTGTAATAGTTAGAGCCTTTGATTTTTAGCTTTCAAAGTCTAGTTCCTGTGTAAGGACAATCAGTGTGTTTTTACAAATAACAATTTTGTATCAAAATAAAAACAAAAGCTCAGATCAGGTAAAACTGATTTGCATTAAACTTGAAGCTTTAAATTTGAGTTTAATGAGGACACCCACCTGGCTCTTTGCCCTCTGAAATCTCACTGGCACTGCCACCCAGGAACTTCACTACATCCTTTGAAGCCTGCATCTCCTCATCAGTGGCACCCACGCCCTTCCAGACAAACAGGGAACTCGGGGATTTCAGCACAAACACATCGTTGGTGTTCAGATTGGAAGCAGTGGCCTCAACCTGAGGACACACATATAAACAGGTGAGGGGTAAAGTACAGAAATGTTTACAAAGTGCTCTCTAAGGATTTTACATCAACATTAGCCCATGTACTGGCGGACAGCTCACCTCTACAGCCCGGGTAGCGCGAGAAGAGCTCTGCCGAATGTGGAAGAGGCGAGTGCTGGCAGTCTGTGACTGTCCACCTTTACGTGACGTTCCTCCACTGTGGATGATCATGGGTTTGCCCTTGAACAGGCTCATCAGGTGTGGAGGCTCCTGGCCCTGAGTTACTCTCACCTGTAGATGAAGTCAGTAAGGAAAATGACTAAGAAGGTCCATGGATCTTATAACTAATCTAGTTCAGCCTGTACATGAGAAAAATAATGATATCTGCATGTAAATAATGTTGCAACTGGATTGTGCAAGTGTTGGGACTGTAACCATTTTTGAGCTTCTCATACCAAATAACAGCATATTCAATAATATTGAAAGTCTATACATTGAACTAACAGTGAGCCTATATAAATGTAAAAGACTATGCCATTTTGTTCCTAAGATTTAGCTCCTTGACTACATATTTTGTATTCTTGACATTTATTTACTGACCTTAAAATATTCTGATAATTTCAGGTTTTCAAATGTATATTTCTTTCCTTTATAGCAGTTATTAGGTTCATTTCATTTCTGTTGATCAGAAAATCAATAAGTGGACTCTTGAAATCTGCCCAAGTTGTGTAATCTATCACACTGAAAATCACAACTGCCTGACTTTGTGTCAGTGCAACATTGTCATTGAATAAAAACATTTGGAAAGTCAGAGCATAATTTAAATTTTTACATAAATCAATGCAGACTTGATCCTCAATATGAGGGTTTACACAGCTTAGTCAATTTTCAATGTATCTCTGATTGATTTTCATAAAGCGTGGTGCATAAGTGATCAGAAACTATTTTACAATGCAGCAGCATAAATCACAAATGTTGCCTGTGATTTAAAGCAAATGTAAACTGTATTAAATCTGCCTCATACAGGTTGTTATGATATTTTAGCAAAAAAAGGGAATTAAACGAGTCATTTCTGAAAATCTTTGATATTATCATTATCAGTAAGGTTTTGTTTTGATTCCGATGGTACATAACAAAAATATAGAGGATCAACAAAAAAATGTATGAACTGCATAAACTGCATAAGTTAACTGATAAACAGTTATGAGTATAAGCTTCACATTTCAACACAGTAATGACCAGGAATATGTTGTAAATTGTTGAATTACAATGTGATATACACTGAGGAGCAGCAATTTGTGTAGAGAAATGTGTGAAAGTGAAAATTACAGTAACACTGCCCTCTGCTGGTTGTGCAAGGTTGGTTAGTTTTAATGGCAGATAATGGAGGCTATAACCAAGATTTGAAGTCTTGGTCATCTGTACTTAATCCTCTGTAATAATTAGGTGTAATAGATATTAAATGCTAAACTCATATAAGCACTTAAAGGGCAACTTCACTGTTATTCTGTGTGCTCTGTGTGAGTTATAACACTCATTTACAGCACCTGGAAAACAACCATATGCACAAAATTTAGTTCCTGAGAAGGTAAACATTATATGTTATTGTGAAAGTTTCAACTTAATTCTCAGTTTTTGACACCTTAACCTCTTATTTAACCTCCAAAATCCTCTTCACTTATTTAGTTCACCCAAGCATGTGTACCTTTGTCTGTGCATGTCAGCCTCTGGGGAAAAATAACCCCTAACATAATTACTACTAACACTAACTGCACTGTTTGTGTTGTGCCATTGTTACTCTTGAGTCACATCCAGCTCTTTGCAGACTGTGCAGAATGTCAGCTTGTTTTTATATGCGATGTGAAGGTGAGCAATGCTAACCTGAACCGGGGATCCTCCCATTGAGTCATCGAGCTTCACTGTGAGGAACGCAGAGGCTGCCAGCTCATCCTGTGTACACTTCAGCCCCTGCCTGCCAGTAGAAATTAGAAAGTAACACACACACACTTTGAAAGTCATTTACTGCTGTTATGTGGTATTAGACTGGGTGTGGTGAGATAATGTGTGTACTCTCTCTAAAACAGCTTACAATTCATACTGCACTAAACAAATTTCACTGTACATATGTAGATATTTCTTTGTACTCACCAGGTGTATATGATGTGCTGCTCAGGGCCTCCCTGTCTATAGCTGTAGAGGATGAGGTAACAGTCTCCACCATAAAACTGACCGTAGGTGGAGTGGTCCACAGGCACCTTTTCACCGTTCTCAACACGCCAAATCTGAAAGCCGCACCACATTTAACCTGTGTGGCTCACCCTGCAACACATATTTAACTATCAGAATTTTAAATAACTTTTAGCGCACTCTTACCTGGACCTTGCCGTTGCCATCATCCACCATGCCATGCTGAGCTGCCATGGCCTTGTTGGAGTGCAGGGTGGAGGCATCAAAGGGCACTTGCTCCACTTTGGCAATACGGCCGATGGCGTGGGCCTTGCTGGGGCCTGTAGTCTCATCTTTGTCCCTCCAGTCGCTGAAGAACTGCTTAAACAGAGTTGTCTCAGCTCCTGCTGGAAGTACTTGAATCTGTGAGAAAAATGGGTCAGGGAGGGTATTAGCCTGTGTTTAAATACCTGCATCATTTTATGGTGTTCTGAATTTCATTCAACAACTTTGCAATGCAGAAAAATTTGCACTTATTACACTAATTATGAGGTGACAAGATGTCACTTCTCTGCAAGACTCGTATTTTTACACAAGTCAGTATTACCTGTGTCCGATTGGAGTATCCCTTGTCTTTGATGAACTTCTGACCCGCTGACATGGCTGCTTTGCGCTCTGACATGTTGGCCTTGGGACCTGTTTAGAGTCAGATAAGATCGGTATGATAAGAAAGCCATCATTCTCAAAAATAAAAAATGATTTGACTCTCCATTATAAACCTATTATATAAACTACCTATTTAATATTACAGTAGATAGGCTGGTAAAGGCAAGTATGTGCTGGGATTCTTAACAGGGCTTTCTCCATTGCAGATATGTCACTCCAAAAGTACCTGAGGCTGATCTTTGATCAAAATTTCTATAAATTTGGTCATCCAGCACAACAGCGCCAAAACCAAATTGTGTGTAAATTAAAGGTCCAGTATGTAGGATTTAGTTTCATCTAACGCTGAGGTTGCAGATTGCAGCTTACTGAATATCTCTGCGCTCACCTGTAGTTTACTGTGTGTGTGAAGCTCAAAAAAATACAAAAAGGCCTCCTTTAGAGGCAGTGTTTGGTTTGTCCTTTCTGGGCTACTGTAGAAACATGACGATGCAACATGCTGGACTCTATGAAAGAGACCTGCTCCCTCTGTAGATGTAAACGGCTCATCTTAAGATAATTATAAGACATACTTATAACAATTATGTTTCATTTCTGCCAGTAGAGCCCCCTAAATCGTACACACTCGACCTTTAATGCACTTACATCATGATCAGTATTACCAAAAAAATTAAGCAAACTGATTCAGACATAGATACTTCACATGTTTAGGATGAGGGATGATTACAGACTAAAAAATAGCTAACACTGGGGGGGTTTCAACAAAAATGTTTGCTGTTATATTGGGTCTGTGATGCTGTCAGCACCTTTCCAAACAAAGATGTTTTTGTCCACCCCATTGTCCAGGATGTAGCACTCCTCAGCAGACAACATGGACTGTTTGAAAGGACTGGATGCAGCCACAGTAGACACCTTCATTGAACCAGATGCATCAGAGATCTGAAAGCAAAGAGAAGTCATCAGCATTAAGTGTTAAGTGTAAAGTGAGGATTGATTACTTTAGCATCCTAAAAAATATATTACATTTAATATTCAAACTTAACATTTTTAAGGCTCAAATTTAGTTTAACAATGAAAATTATGTTCATATGAACATCTTTGCAATTTATGGGAACTGTTATCATAAAATGATTTCAATTTTTAATTGACAATTTTAAGTCAGCTGCAGGAGAATTCAGCACATATTTTGCCACCACTGTGGGGCAAAATTTCAAATCCATTTTAGTGAAATTTCAGTGAAACTTGTAATCTCAGTTTTGACATCTTATTTTATACCGATCAATCAAAGCCATAAAAACTGTATCATGTACATTAATATATTTTAAATGTTAGTTTTATGACTCACCATGTAGAGGGCACCCTTCTTCTTGTTGAAGATATCAACCTTCTCATCATCAGCAGTAGCAGGGGCAATGGTACGTTTGGGCCCCAGAGCCTACACAACCAGGGGAGTGTGTCGTTGTTATGTTCTTTTTTTAATAATCAATATTAGCCTACTGTAGGTATTTTTTATTACAGATAAAGACACTACAGTCTTCACATTGTTTTTGTAGACTATTTTCTACAGCTTCTTTCAGATCAAAAACATCTTGATGAATTCAGGATGTATTATATAAATCTCCTCTCCCCTCATTAGGCCTCTGTGCAGTTTACTCTCCCCTTTTTGTAAAGAATGTGTTTACAATTCTGCCTTGGCATCGAGTTGGCACTTAAATGAAGCATTACAAAGCATAGCATTGTGTCCACTCGTTCCCACGGTGACTAACTCACCAGCCTTGAAATGCATCAATGGTATTTTATAGCTTCTGCTCACAAGTGATCATCTTTGGGTTTAAAAATTCGGTGCATGACTGTGATTCACTGGCAGAGGGAGGGAAAATGAGCAGTGTGTGTGCACTTGTGTGTCACCTCTAGCAGTGCTGCTGGCTCTTCCCCCTCCTCCAACATGTGCAGTTTGGCTCTGCCGTTTCTTTCATTATCTCTGATGTCATGGGCGACCCCAGAGGCCTTCAGCCTCTCAAAACGGTTACATTCACTGCCACACCACTGATATATGTCCTGCAGATGAAAGATAAAGTTAAAATTTATATTACAGTTGTTATAGTTAACATTTAAATTGGTGGTTGATTGGGTGATGAGGTTACTGGTGATAATACCAAGTGCCATAAATAACCAGAGGTCTCAGGATTCTGAGGGCAGCAAACACAGCTGTCGTATTAGTGTCTCTGTTTCAGTGCATCCAGACAAACTTAGTTTGTAGGAAACACTGGGTTTGCGTTTCCACTATCACAGTTGATATGCTGTAATGTTTCCTGTAAATCTCTAATGCTTGAGTAGGCAATTGGTATTCAGCACAGGGACGGCAGACTCAGTCACTAACAATGAAAGCAACTGTGTGTGGAAGTAATTACGGGATGTAAATACACTGAATGGCTGCTGCAGAAAAAATAGTGATCATAAACAGTGTTTAGGGTGGGCTTTGATTTCATGAACATCTTAAAGAACATTATTTCAGGAATCTGAACCCTCTCTTATTTAAAACATTTATTACAGTGCTGACAGTAAGAGTATAGTACGTGAACCCAGCCGATGCAGTGGCAGGTTTGAGCCCAACACAATCAGAGGAGTGTGTCATTGTTCTGCTCTTTACAATAATTTAATTCTTTACCAGAATGATAAATGACTTTATAAAGGAGATATGACATCCTCCCAAAAAGTGAAGCCAAAACATCTTGGTAGCCCCCTGTTGGCTGCATGCAGTATAAGTTATAAACTCCGCCCCATCAATGTCAATAGATCAGACTGGAACCAAATTAAAAGAATCAAGGTACACGTCAGTATATTTTACAAATATGTGGTTTCTCTTATTGAAGTAGTTTTCGTCACAATTCTGTATATTAAACCTTTATATTTCAAAGAAGTTAGCTTTTTAATTAGTAATTTGATACTAATTTAAATGAGGTGTGATGTCATGATTGTCAGCTAACCCTAATCAGCCATTGAGAAGTTTGGGAGATATCTCGACATCTCGACATGACAACATCAATACATAATGGCAGCACCCATATCAGGAATATTTTGTTTTCACTTTAGTAGGAAGCAGAGACAGATCATCCACCTTTACTTACAGGCATTGATCATAAGTAAATAAAGACACTGATATATTAAATCAGCACTCAGCTACATAGATGATAAAAAGGATCAGGGCTCACCTTGCCAAGGTCAATAATGAAGCAGTCCCCCTTGTTGAAGCTGGCCCAGGACAATTCCACCTCTGTTGCTCTGATGGCCCTCCGACCCTTGACATGGAGCAGGCGCTTCACGTCCATGTCATTGGTCACCACATGCTGAAAACCTGAGGCCACGCCTCCTTTCTGGAGTAAAAAATGGTAATTCGAGTAAGGTACTATTCTTGAAAAGGCTTTCCTAAAAATTCAGCTTCACTGGAAATGTGAACACAAGCACAGTTGAGGGAAGACAAATGACACAAATTTTACATCACTTTCACAGTTTTAGCTACAGCCACTACATGTCAGCTAAGTAAACAGTCACAAATGCACTATTGAGAGGTGCTGAGGCAGGATATGTGGAGCCAGATGATTTCATAAGACACAGAGCTCAACTATTTCTGCACATGAAGGGTGAAACGAGTTTTACACAACATAAAACCTCAAAGGGCAAAAGGCTGTAAATTATGCTGCCAAACAATGAAATAACATTTACTATAAATCACAGCCAAGGAAACCAGTAGACGTCTTTTGAATGGGAAAAAATTAAACTAACATGATGCCTGCCCCTGTTGAAAAAGCATCATGTCTGTTTCAGTGAAACAGTGGTGTACCTGGGAGGCAGGACTGTCTCGTAATGTGCCGTCCTTGGTGAAGCCAATAAACAAAACAGGTATTTACAAGAAATGCATGCAAATAAAATGCTGCAAATGAGCAACAGAAACACTTTCTGCTGGGGGAAAAAACAACATGGCTGCTCTGATGGATGATGCTCAAAGAGATTTTCAACATGTAGACACTAAAAATTGGATGGCCCCAGTCACTTCATGTAAGCAAAATCAACGAGGGACTTCCTTGTTCTTAAAATGTTCACTGAGGGCGAGCACATTTACCCACAAAGGCACAGAGCCTTGTTGACATCTGGAGGAGTGCTATTTAGACCTCAAAATGGAAACCACAATCATGTTGTTCATCTTTGTGCTTTCGTCAAGAGAAAGGCAATAAAATTTTCCATGGCAACAATGCAGGCTCTGTTGCAGGCTTTATTTTAACGGAGGGATTGTGTCCTAACAGTAGATTTACCAAAACTATGAAAAGATAATGAGATTTAGCTCTGTCTTTCTCCCTCTCTCGTTCTCTTTTTCTGGAGAACACTGTGTAACTGTGTGTTTCTGCACATGTGCAGAGCAGAGTTTCCATCCTCTGAGTTTGCAAAGTAGTAAACAAGGCTAATTACATCCAACTAAAGCCAGAGGGGGGTTTGGATGGTTTTCATGGCAATTAGAAACAGATGGCTGGTAAAAAAAACAAAAAAAAATGTGTCTTTCAAAATGTCCTCTTTTGAATGTGTGCTGCAGTCAGTCAGTCAGTCAGTCAGTCAGACACGCCCTGATGGAAGCGTAATGTTTCCATTGAACTTCAGACTCATTAGTTTAACTACATGGCAAAGTTCATGGAATGCTGACAATCATTAAACCCTGTAGATATTTTTAGGCCAAAGAGAATTCTGAAGCACATTGTTGCTTCATTCATATGTTTTGTGTTATTTTAACTTTCAGTCTGCTGTAAGAAATACACTGTAACCACTTTTATAACTCACTTTTGAACTACAGGCTGTAAACACAGCAGAAACATTGTTTTAAAGTTCATGTATTTATGCAATTTATCTTAATCAGTTATCTCTGACTCCCTGTTTTCTTTTAAACCATAAAACACAGAAATGTCCATTCATCACACCATTACATTACATGGTGCATCTCTATTATCTAAAAAGTGACTTTTCTTTCTCAAACTGTAAATTTTAATCATTTTAAGAGGCCTTAAGAGATAAAACTGTACAGTGTTCTAAAAGGAAATTTATCTCTGTAACCCATTATTTGGATAAAGAGGTGGAGTGAGGGTGAAGCACAGACTTCTTGGATGGCAACTGCACATAATTTTTAAAAATAATATATAAAAAAAA
>JAPZDV010000004.1:7945145-8012480 GCA_029814665.1 Acanthurus lineatus | reverse complement strand
ATTCTCAAATATTTAAAGTAATGTTTCTCCAAAAAAAAAACCCTAACACGGCAAGATGGGCATTTTTATATGGGTGTCTATGGGGATTGAGTCACTTTGAGCCAGCCTCCAGTGGCCATATGAGGAACTGCAGTGTTTGGCACTAATGCTTTGGCTTCAGGAGTTTTCTGTCTGGGTGAAGCTCACCTGGTATTTGACCCCTGATTTGAAGTATCCCAGAAAGGTGTTGGATTCACCATTCTGCACTTCCCTGTACTGCACGGGTGCTCCACCCAGAAAGTCATCCAACTGTGTGGCAAAGATGGCCGCTGCTCCACTCTCATCCTGGGAACACTCATTTCCTACAGAAAAGAGACATTTGGGATAAAACTTTTGTTTTCCCCAGTTCTGCTCATACTCTCACAGCATCTCATGGATGCTTGAAGATCGAGCTTTTCACCAAAGGCTGAAGTTATTTTACAACAGCAGAGCAAACTGCAGCATCACTGCGCACTGAGCTTATGAATCAGAACTGGAGGCTCTGAATCACATAAACCACAACTGCAGCAGAGGAGCTTTGTATCCTGTTATTACTGTCAGATGGCACACAACATGGATAAACCCATTCCATGATTTAGATGACTCACATCGATCCAAGACAGAGGGATTAATTACATTCTAATGTTATTTCTACTTCAGAATCTTCCAGCAGAGAACTAAAAGTACTGTATGCTGGCACTGGAGGAGAACTGGCTGGGAACACTAAAAAACAGGTCAGGACTGGTGGTTTCTTATGGCCTTAAGGGATATTCCAAATGTGAGTCATTCAGTTTCTTTTATGTGTCTGTTATGTAACTGAAAATTTACCAAGCATTACAGGACTTTGCCTCCAGTTGGGGATTTAGAGCTGTTAAGGTTGTGTGTCATTATTCACTGTATACAGGCCTGAACTGAGCCTGCCATGAGAAACAGACAGCATTAAAAGGAAACTGCACTAAGGAGAGGAATTTTACATTATGGTACAATTTTTTCAGTAATTCCTAAAGCAAATGATGTTTCAGCACTGGGATCAGATCCATGGTCTGATCTTTAGTCACTTCAAAACAACAGCTATTGTGTAAAGACACCAAATGAGGACGTTTCAGTCACTGTGTTAGTAACACATTGAGCTTTTTACTGTGTTTGCTCGACTAATTGTATCAATGTGAGTATCACAAGCTTGTGTCATGGTTGTGTATATGTAGTATGTGGATCAGTTTTGCAGGAACTTCATTTTTTTAACAGTTACGACTTTACTTGTGTTGTAACCGACGCTAATGAGGAACTTCTTTCAATACTGCATATCGAATTTTCCCCACTGTAAGAGCCAATGATTTGTCACCATTTTAACAATAGGAATTTGCTTTAGTGAGCTCACATGATGCAAAAGCAGAAACCTCAGGATCATATAACTGTTTTAAAAAATGGAAAAAATATTGTTGGAACAATAAAATGGCAACTGTTCAACTAGAAAACCTTGCATAAAACAACAAGCAATAGCATTTAGGGAACATGCTGCAATAAAATTGCTCATAATCAAGTGTGCACACAAAAACTGCAAAGACTGTTCCTGTTTTGAAAGAGCATGAAAAAAAACCTTTTTTTATAAAACAAGATTAACAGTAAGATTTTAATAAGCAGCTTGTTCAGAAAAATTTAACTCTAAGTAGCTAAAAGTGGGGTGTTTTAATGTGTTGCCTTGAGCTGAGGAGCACAACATGGGTGCACGTCTTACCCAGCCACATGTGTATGTTGTATGAAGGGGCTGAGGTGGTGAAGAGCAGCAGGTAGGCGTCCCCAGTATAGAAGCTGCCATGCAGGGCTTTAGGAACTGGTTTGAGGTCCAAGTTCTCAATACGCCACACCTGCAGCCCCGGCGTCTTCCCTGCACCCGCAAACTCCTTATGGGAAACCATGATGGCTCTGTGAGAGAGAGAGAGACAGAGATGAGACAAAGAAAGAGGGAGGAAGAGAGTAATTATGGAGAAACAGGAGGCCAGAGTAGGAGACAGGGGGACTGGAAGGGATTTTAATATTATTTGGTTTGAAAAATTTGCTGCAAATAGAAGTTTTTACATCCAAAACCGACTTAAAGACAGAGAGGAACAATCGAAAGAACCCCATTAAGGGGGGAAGCTATTTTGGCATCAGTGTCAGGCTGAGTTTCCTGAACACTGTGTTCTCTGCAGAGTTGTGGCTAACAGCGGAGATACACTAACCCACAGCACATATAAATATTTTCATCTTGTCAATAGGCTTCATGTTGTATTTGTGCTTTTAGTGTATAGACTTAACCGGAGAAACTAGTTCTTCAACTTGTAATTAGTCACATATTGCTGCCACTGCTGTCACATCTGTAAATTGTTCGAATGTCTCTTAAATGAATCGTATCTGACACTGACTGTTTTCACATCATCTGAAGGATGAACTGCTCTTTTGTGACTGGGGAAAAATTCTCCTACTTCATGATCTAGTGAAACCCTGAGTACATTCTTAACAAAGCCTAAAACAAGACTGAATTCTTAAATATGTAGAGATCCACGGTTTTCAAGTTGCTTTCAACCTCAAAGTGGAGTACAAACTATCACACACACGTCAGGAGAGAAAAAGCTTTGTGTAACATCTGAATTACTCAAATTAAAGTCTATAAATCCCATGAAATTACCAGTGTGTTTGTAACTGAGACCAGACTGATTAAAAGCAAAACTTTTAATCTTTATCAGCAGACATTAAATCTGTAAATAATCTGCCAGCATATGAGAGATAACTAACATACATACACACAGTGAGACATGCACGACCTATTTTTTTAACCCACACATTTAATCTCTTTTATTGCTGACATGGAGTAAAAATACAACTTAATGCTTTTATTGGATGAGCTTTACTGCAGACTGCTTCAATAAATTAATTTTCTGAAGTAGTTTTGGTTCAGGTAAACTCAAACCCAGCATTCACAGTTAAAAGGAAGTCGGGTATTTTAAGGTAAACCTAAAATCAAGACAAGAGGAAGCTTTTGCACCACAAAAGTTGAGAGATTATGCAGATTTGTGTTCGGTCCGATTACACAAGAGCCAGATTACAAGTCGGTGTGTGAGCTGGATTATTGCTTTAGTGAGCTGACGTCAACTGAGATGATTCTGATGTCTGTCAGTGTCCACTTCCTCATATCTATGACAGCTTACCGTCCAAACTTTACCCTGTGATCATCTTACTGCAATGTAACTTCACCTTTGTTCTGTTTGATTTAAAAAAAATCCTGCCAGTCACACCAAGCAGACATAATCCAAACAACCACACATCATCACCACCACAGGCATATTATTTTGGAGTTTGTTCAGCTGTTGTTTCTTCGGCCTGCAGATCAGGTTTCAGCACAGAGAGAACACACTCAGTGAACTTCCTGTAGCAGGCTGATCAATAAAGGCTGCATCATGGACTGATCTCCAGATCACTTAGGATTTTATGGGCGCTGTCCGGAGCCAGATGCGTTAATAACACTGGTGTGACATAATGCCGATGCCAACTCTGCAGGTCTGTGTGGATAAACGCAGTGATGTCTGCTGGGAAGAGCATCTCTAATGGGACACTTCATCTAATCTGCCTGCAGCAGACCTGCTGGTGTCCTGCAGGCTGCGCTGATGAAGGCTAACGTGGCGTTTCTCTTTGTAATTTAATAGCAAAACTGCATTTTAAAGCATATAACATAAAAGCCGCAAGTCATTCATGTCGCCTTTGTGTTAAGAAGCCTAATATTTACATTTTGCACGCGGTTCTAGTTTTTTCTCTTTTTTCGAGTGTTATATAACATTCAAACTACAACTCCCTTCACTTCCTGCGCAGGTTTTTCCACTCTGTTTCATTCACAAGGTGTAAACGGACCCAAACAGACACTTTTCTTTATAAAAAAAAAAACTGCAGAAGAGTGTATTTCCAAAACAAAGCGAAAAGTTTTGGTGCCTCCGCTTCAAGTCTTTTCACTGTCTGCTGTGACTCATTGAAGAGAAATGACCGGAGACTTTCCACATCTGGAAAACCAGTCAGACCCAGTCTCTTCGGCTTCAAACTTTATAATCACAGACTGAATTCGCATATGAGCAAAAAAAAAAAAAAAAAAAAGGACACTGCGATCATACTGAGCTGTGCATAGAAGAAATCCTGCACGACTGAATTTAAACAGGCTTGTCATAGAAACCAAAGTCCGAAAAGTCATATAAGGTGCACGAATGTCGAGTGAAAGACATGAACTCACAGTTTGTAAGATGAATCACGCAGGTGAGGAGAAGCAGAAGCGCTGATGGAGGCGGTAGATGAAGGAGTGTGCTGAATATGAAGCGTCTGTATGTTTTAATGTGTAGTAAAGCAGGGGGCGGTGGAGGAGGAGGAGGAGGTGGAGGAGGGAGTGTCCAGGCTGCTCTTGGGTCCAGCTGAAGAGCAGAGCACTGATTGGTCGAAAGAATCAGCAAATACAGAGATGCTTCTTTCATCCTGTATGAGAGAGGACTTCCTGAGAGATGCGTTATAAGTGTGTTGGGATAAATCAGGAACTTGACTGTTTAGGGATTTCCTTCTACTGTTGTTGTGTGAACTCGACTCTGTGCTGCTGGTTATTTACTGTGTTCAGATAGTCAGGGGCAAAGTGCATGAAGTCATAATTTCTTCATGGAGCAGCAGCGAAAGCAACAGCTTGTCTGTTTGTCCAGGCTTACAGGAGTCATATGACAGGAAAAAAAAGTGAAGAAAAAGTGCCACCCCTTGATTTCCTTGAATCCAAAGCCAACAGGATTTAGAAAAAAACCCAAAACATAGGATACAGCAACAAAACTGAAGTCACAAGGTTTTTGTTTTTAAAGGACATTCAGTTGTTTTTTTAAAACTTATGCAGTTTTAATTATCTCTGGAGACAGAAAACAACAACCATACTACTAAGTGAGAATGCAAAATATTGACTGTGACATGTACTGGCTCAATACACACACACCAAACACCTTATTTACAGCAGCTCTGCACTTAATTAACACTGCACAGAACCTGCTGGGCTGCAAATCCCAGTTCAAATGTAAAGGTATTCCCGCGGGTCACACCCAGCCTCTGCCTGCTCAGCCTCTCTGCAGGCAGAGTGTTTATTTGTGCACACAAATTCCTCATCTTGGGTGTGATGAGGGACATGGCTGTTTAGATATAAAGTGTTAGGCACACATGGATAACTTTGTGCACAGGCCTACACCCTGCAGAAAAAAAAACAATGTGGTGGCTTCAACATTAAGTGCCTGCCTCCAGTGCCAGTGGATCTTCAGATTACAGTTCATGGGTCAGTCCAGTTCACAGATGATTCACAACTTTAGATAACACTTAAACTCAAGGTGTCTTCTTGAGATTTCAGCCCATAGTAAGTAAATGGCTCTTCCTCTCTGTCTGGTTTTAATATGCACAGCCTTTCACTTCTGCTTTGATGAGATGTTTGTAGTAAATTACAGCATGTGATGGTACAGACAAGAGCAGCTTCTGTTTGTACATTTCAAGAAAGGAAAGAAAAAAGGAAGTGATGTTTCTCTCACGTCATCATTACGTTTTGCAAACAACAGCTCAACCATTACTAAAGTTATTATTAACATGTGTGCAGTGTCAGCTTACCCATAATGCAAACAGAAAACGGATCAACAGCTTGAATCTGTGTAAACATCCCAATGTTTATATTTTATTGGACATAGATGACTCAAACAGCTAGTCATCACAACCCAAAGCATGTTATACTTGTCTGATCTTTGTGTTGATGTGTTTGCATGTCGTACTAACTCAAATATTCAAATAAGTTCTGACCGAAAGATCTAAACGTAGCTGTGAAAAGAGGAAGCTTCTGTGAAACTTTCTTTCTGGTTTCTGTAGATTATTTTTAGAAGACCAGTTCAGTTTCTTCAATCACTTACCATTTAAATTTTATCTTTTTATGAACATATATACAGTTTCGTCATCATTCTTTGACAATTATGAGGGCTACATCATCACTCTGAGCTCACTTGTTTATCTGTTAGCAGGGAGGGGTGGTACTGGTGCCAGACTGAGGGTCTTATCATCAAACAGGATGTAACAAGTAGGCCGAGCAGTTGGCTGCCGGAGCCCTATTGTGCCGCACACTGACAGCTGACTGATGCACATCCTCAGTGACAATACCACCAACCCAAAATGGATTAGACAGCCATAACCAGAGGCTTACATCATGAGATGTGAGGCTGGTTCACTGAGGCAAAGGAAGCAGAGGTGCTCCCCCACTTTTCCAGTGAATTATCAGGCTGTGAACTAATAACTAATGACCAACAAGTATGTCTGTGTGAGTTACTGCTTAAATTATTTTAAATCATATATGTGTGTGAGCAATATGAGTGATTTTGATTAGAAAATCTATCAGGTATAAGCTAGTTGATGATGGGATAACAAAACAACTGACATTTTAGCTTTTAAGCTTTTAAGATTTAATCTGATTAAAAACTGAGGCTTATCACAGTAGTTTGTCTGTAATCCAAATGTGAGTATGTAGTATAAAAAAGGTCAAGTACCAATATATCTGATCAGATTTGTAATTCTGTTACACATTCATATTAATCTTGATTTGTATTTTATTTATAGATTGTTTTTTAGACACAGTTCTTGCACAAATGCTTGTTTTTAGTTGTGTTTAAATGAAAAGTGTGATTATATTTATCAAGTTTTGCCGTCAGTTCTGACACCCTGAAACTCTGTGGGACGGAAATGTTGCTGCAGCCTGTTTGTCCACTCTCAGTATTTTTGTTCTTACTTGTCACAGAAACTTCACCCAGTTAAGATGTTAAAAACTGGTTTTGACATGGAGGTTCGACAAAGTCACACATGATGCTTAGCAGGAAGCGCGGGGTCATCTAACCACTGACCACATATGTCAGTCAAACCAACCCTTCTTCAGGCCTCGAAGCAAATGTCTCTAATCTTTAGTCGCCATAAAAATGGTATCCAGGATACTCACTCCCACTCCTGTATAAACGTTCAGTTAATGAGGGAAAGGTCAACAACAGTGAGCTGCGCCGTGGTGATTGTGGAGGACTGTGGGAGGAGCTAGCAATGACCTTTCCACCACTGTCAACCAAAGTCAACCATTCATGGTTGAAGCCCGTCCTTGTGAAATAATAACACTGGACCATCTCTGCTACACCAAGCAGTCCATGAAAAAACACTGAAAGAGGAAAATAAGAACTGGTTTTTGCTTCAAATAGCTCTCATAGATCTCTGCTTCTTCTCTTTAGAAGGAGTCTGTCTCTGGATTAGTGAGCATCAATAAATTTTCATCTCATCTTACATGACAGCAAAATGGAAAAAATTTCTTATGCATAGCTGGGACCACAGCTGCATTAAAATCAGTGGTACAGGCTGCTATTGTACTGTGAAAGGACAAGCACAGACAGATTTTTCCCAGAGACTCATGTTAAAACCATTGTTAGTTCTGCTGGATATGTGGGCTGCAGATAAGGGTTGCACAGCTCCTTGGTGACTGCTATAGAAAGGCATTCGTCACTTTAAATGCTATAAGGGGGAAGCTGTAAGGGGCATGAGCAGAGATGACCTGTGTTATCCAACCGTCTGACTGTCAGGATAAAGAAATCTGAGACAGTCATTACTTCAAACCAAAATAGTTCACACTTTTTAGAAATTATTGTAGACAGGAGCATATCAAACTACCAAACCTTATGAGAATCTGCTGCCGATTTATTCAACAAGGCTGCACAACCCACTGAACCAACATCCTGAAATTGCAATGAGCAAACAAGGATCTTGTTACTCTAATCGCGGCATTGTGAATATGCACAGTACATCACCAGTGTGGTATACTTGATAAGCATTGGTACCAGCTAATGCTGCAAAATTCTGTGGTTAACAAGTGTGCCAGGTAGCCTGTCAACACCCCAACAGCTTTTGTGTGTGTGCAGCACAGTGGTTGTGATCTTCCTGAGTCTTACCCCAAACACACAGACTCTAGTTTCTAGAGTGCATTGCAGCTATTCTGAGTGGTTTGTGCAAACCATGCAAATTACTTGTACATTACAAGTCTCTTACACTAAACTGGTATTTCTTCCAAAATCAGCTGGAAGAGTTCAGTGTCTCTAGTGTTGGAAGATCATTTTAGATCCTTTAGAGAGGACACAGTAGTAGTATTATCAACAGTAGTATTATCGCAATGTTCAAACATTCCATTAGAAGTAAAAATACTATACAGTCCAAGTTTTACTCAAACAAATATTTTAACATTTTAGAAAATTAACATGTTGTTTTCTGGTGGAAATTTAGATGATGTTATGGATGCCACTCCCATATCCATCTGTTAAATATGAGGTTTTGTTAGCTTAAACAAAGACTGGAAAGAGGGGAGACAGCTAGGCTGCTCCTGGTCTGAATGTGCCCTTTCAGTGATCTTCAGCTGTAGCCTGCAACTTTACTGTTCTGGTTCACTCTAAAAGCTTTCACAGTGCTGTTTTCAGCTGCAGCAGAGAGCTGCTTTTATTAGTTGAAAAGCCCTGATAAATCCTCTGGACTCCAACTGCTCAGAGCCAAACAGCAGGAAGACATAGTTAGAAACTTGGTGAATATAATGGAGCAGCTGAAAAGCCAGATATTGAGTTGGTAGAGACCAAAGGGAGAGCTAAAAGAGAGTGAACACTGGACTCATTCATCAGTGGCCAGAAGAATCGTTGAAAATATTACCACTTTGAGTGCAGAGTAGGTAAACAGCACAGTTGCAGACTGATAAACAGGAAGCTAGTTTAGCATTTGTCAGCAGCATTAATTGTGGAATATTAACAAAATACAAAAAGTTCAGCTTACAATCTCGTCCTAGGAACTCTTGTTGTCTGACAGAGTCGTCCTGGAAAACTGAGGACGACTGCAGGTGAGGCTCTCAAATGTATAATTATGAGTAATTTCAAAGTAATTCCTTTGTACAGTAATTTTGGTTTGCCAAGAGTGTATATGCACCTTGACTGAGGCCTGAATAGTCACTATGAAGTCAAGTTATATGTTTTACGTAATAATCATTTAAGTATTTTATTCTACATGTGAAAATAGAACCTCATGAATGGGAACGTGCATTTTATTTTATAAAAGCCTCCTATTAATTTTTGAACTTTTTCTGTACCTTCACAGATATTATTTTAAAAAATGGGGAATTTATGTATTTGTTCTACTTTTATATAGGGTCAGGATTATTTTTCCACTACTCATTTATAGCACTGTGTCTGTGACTGTATCATTTCATCTCTAAGACCAAGTTACAGGTGAACTGATTTTATAACAGCAATCATCTGTCTGAAATGTTATCAGCTGCTTCCACATCAAAGTGAGAACCGTTAGGTTTTTATTTTTGCTTAAAAGTACATTTTGATAATGCAGACTGTTATGGAGACATATTGTAAAAAGGAAGTTCCATAGAGGAACAAGAGCACAGCTAACTGGCACGCAATATACCACCAACTTTACCACATCCTCACTGGTGAAGAAAAGGTTTCTTACCATGCATAAACTAAGCAAGAAAAGAGAGCAGAAAGGCAGAGATATCATATATTTATAATAAAGCTACATGAAAAGGCCTTAGAAATTAAATGATCAGTCATAGCAGCTTGAAATGGTCCGTTAACTCATAAAAGCCTTAGTTTGTAGACATCAACTCACCAATGTCCATGAGTGAAGGACATTCAGGTTGGTTTGCTCACAGAACAGATTGCAACCTGTCTCTAGTAGCAACACACACACACACACACACACACATACACAGAACAAGAAAACATCTAGCAATAACTGAGGCTTGTGATGAGGAAATGTAAATATTAACAGCCTCCCTCAGAGGTTGGCATCAAATCACTCACTGTGACATTTACAGCATTAAACAATCTGTCTGTTGAAACCAAATACAATATGATCTGCAACAGGTGATTAAAGCTCATGGCTAAACTGGTGTTAGAATAAATAACCAGTATTTATGTTATTGTTATTGTCATTTGTGATCTAAGCAATGTTGTCGGCTCTGATCTTTGGAGTGTAGACTGTTTATGAGACAAGGGCCCCCTAAGCTCTGACACATAAAAGCATTCACCTCTTAGCTTAGCAGAAAGGCTAACAGAGGAAAAGTAAATTGAAAATAAAAAGACAAAAATACTCTATTTGAAAAGATTATTTAAATTATCATATAATAATATATAATATTAGATGAAATATGCTCATTTTTGCTTGCTCTGAAAAAGGTTCACTAGAATCATTACCCTGTTAGCTTAGCTTAGCATTTAGACTGGATCTCTCCAAAAATGACAAAGTCCAAATGAAAATTAAAAATTAGAATTAAAATCTAATTTTTTTCCTACTTGACAAACAGACAATTTCGATCAATACTGATAAAGGATTATTTTCAGTTATCTTTGAACCTTTGTCAGCTCTTTCAAATAGTCATAAAAGCACTTCATCTGATGAGCAAAAGGAAGCTAAAGAAGTCATACTCTGTGGAGACTGTTCTTGTTACATAACCCACATGAGAGCCAAATCCAATTTAACCAGCTTGAGTCTGTCTTGGATTCAGCTCTATCCTTCCACGGTCCTGTGCCAAAAATTCTTCTCCCGTGGAAGAAGCTGCTGATGTTCTGGTAACATGACCCCGCAGTCACCAACAACATGGGAACATCCAAACAGATGTTGGTGAAAGCAGGACTTTATATTTCTCTGGAGAATCACAGTGGTACACAAACACAGTCCAGCATATCCAAAGAGAGGAACATACTAACTGCATATATATTAAAAAATAAAAAAAAACATTTTTATTATCTTAGCTTATAAAAATTCTGCAAAAATATATGAATATCAGTTAAGAAAATCAAAAGCATAAATGTAAAATGCAACAAACCCCAAGTGAATCATTTACAGACATTTAAGTATTGATCATTTAAACTGATCATTTGTGTTTACTCAGCAGTTTCATGTCAAAAACACACAGGAAAGAGACAGACTTAATGAGGCGTGTTGATGAATACGGGACTGTATTATATTTACATTGACTCACAATGATGATAACAGTGATGACACAAATGTAAACAACTTTCTCCTCTTGCACATCCCCTTGGCAACCGAGCTTCATGTCTCCTGAATGTCCCTCTAAAACAGGAAAAAGGACACATGCATCAGTGTCACATTCATGTTACAATTTCTGTAAGAAACTCTGTACTGAAAATGTACAGATCACATTTTTACTCCAAAGGTGCTGAAATCTGTTTTCTCAGTCAGTTTTTTACTATGAATGATGAAGTCCAATGTGAACACAGCGTTCTCTGCTAAAGTTAGTTAATATGACACAAGTTTGTGGGCGGAGCTTAGTTGGAAGGACTGGATAATATCATGCACATGGTTGCACCAATAACTTTACGGCATTATTTGACTCACAATCTAGTTATAGTTGTGTGGCTGTTTTTTAATTTTTTTTTGTGTTAAACTCTCAAAAAATAATAACAAAAATTACTTTTATTTAACTTCAATCATTGCTTATATAGTCATGAATGTTGAATGTTGAATGTTACAGAAAATGCTGGAAAAAAAGCATGTGTCTATGGGCTTTAAAGTTAGCTTAGACAGTTAAATCTTTTGTTTTTTCTCTCTCCCAAAAACATATCACTCACAATCTCAAAAGCCAATTGTTGAGATCAGGATCAGCATCAATCCTGACATTTCTAAATGACGCAGCCAAAATAAGGCAGATCATGATGTAATCATTTCTTAAATCAGTTCAACTGAGTTTTGTCTTGGTTTTGTCCATTTCAGCCTGCCGTTGTTGCAACACTGCTCTTTGATCCACAGCCAGGTTTTTCACTGCCAGCATGTCACTGCATGCTGTGTGCGAGGAAAAATGATGTCTGAGAGTGAGAAATAATCCGTTCACAGCTGTGACTTGCAAATGCTTATGAAAAATGCATCACTCTGCCTGTTAGCAAATAGCACAGATCCTGGCACTGCTCCATATACTGTGACCACCATAAAGTGAGTCTGTGAAGGGTGCTACATACATCCTTAATATCCATAATACATGGATATTACTTTGTATAAATGGCGCATGAAATTAACATTATTCACTCTTTAAGATGAATGAAATGAAGGCAAAGTGCCTGTCAATGTGTAGATGCTGCATATTTTTGTTCAGTTATAACAAGGTGACATCACATCCATGTTACAGAGTCCAGTGTGGTCACAGAAGAGTGATACAAGGTCAAAAACGTGTGAAATTAGAAAAGCATGTGAGCAAATTCCATTTTTGCTCATGTTGAATTAAACTCTGATACAAATTTAGCCTCAGCAGATGATGGTCATTTGAGTGCATCTGTGCAAGTGAGACTGTACCAGACTGTACCAGACTGTTTGTACTCTGCCAAAGAGTTTGTAAAAGGTAACAAACAGAAGCATCACTCTGTAACACCTCTGCAATTCAACTGAGTATTTAGTTCTTACAGGTCATACCACATCAACTTCAGAACTTAAATCCTTTTATATCTTTAGTATTTGTATTATATGTCAGCTACTATCAGACAAAGTTCATTTATATCTGATGTCATTATCATCAAATATATCAAACACGTCTTTATACACTCACATACTAAAGCATACAGACTAACATTAACAGACATTTATTTAGTTCATAAGTTCATTTAATGCTTCACGTTGACAGAGCGATTAGTTCCTTTTAACAGCCAGTTGATGAACAGACTAATCACTGTATTTATCAGACTGGGGTGGGGTTATTACCTGGAGTGTGAGGCTGCGTCTGGCCTCTGATAGCACTGTGGAGCTCCATAATGAAGGGTCCTCCTGCATGGCTAATGTCTGATTAACAAACCTCAGCATCCCAGTGAGTGAGGTCATATCCGCCTCGTCCTCCTCCTCACACACCAAAGTGCACACAGACTCCCTCCTGGACTCACTTATCTGCTCATTGTCCACCTTCTGCATAAAGGTACCTTCTATGCTGAGGTTTCCTTCATCCTGCTTGTCTATCATGTATGTGAGGGGGTTGAAGGAGAGGTCAGAGGCTGCTGTGGCCTCCACAGCGCTGAGGCCCTGCCAGCTGTGGTTCACTGCGTTAAGGTAAGAGGAGATGGAGGGGGAGGAGGACGACTCCCAGGGCTGTTTGCTAAAAGCCTTTCTCAGTGTGGCCTTCAGGCTCAGAGGGAGATCCAGGGAGGAGTCCATGCTGCTGCTCTGCAACCAATCACATGTTTTTTGGCTCTCAGACGGGTTGGACAGATGAGGTAAGGAGGTGGGCTGAAGGTTTGTGTGAGCAGAGGGAGATGAGCAAGTTCGAGTGTGTGTCGGGGAGAGGAGGCGAGTTGAGTGAGCTGGGTGAGAAGAGGGGACGGCTGTGTTAGGCTTCTGGGGAGAGTGAGAGGAAGATGAACGCTCCGAGGAGTGTGTGAGCTGGTGCAGAGAAGGGAGGGAGAGTGCATGGCTGTACAGATGCTGGCGGTCAGCAGCTCGCTCCAGACTGGAGATCCTGGCTTGGAGACGCGTCACCTCAGACTCCTGCAGGGAGACAGGAACACAAACTCTGAAACCATTGAAAAGAAATGTGCTGAAACACCTCTGTAATTGAACTTTGGTCAAACTCAGGCTCAGGCAAAACTCTACCTTGATGAGCAGGGACTCATTAGAGGTCTCCATGGACTTCTCCGAGGCTTGGAGCTGAGTTTGGAGCTGGGTGGCCTGGACTCTAGCTTGATTTAACTGGGTGCTGAGCTGCTCCAGCTGGTCATGGAGGTGACTGTTCTGGCCTCTGGTCTGCTCATACAGAGTCCTGCTTTGCTCCAGCTGGGTTTGACACTGAAGGAGCTGGGTCTGAGTCTGCTCCCTCTGAGTTTGGAGGTAATTGATTTGGTTCCTGGTGCGATCCAACTCAGTCTTAGTTTGGTCCAGCTGGGTTTTGGTTTGATCCAGCTGGGTTTTAGTTTGATTACATTGGGCCTTGGCCTGTTCGAGCTGGTTTTGGCTCTGCTGAAGTTGAGCGGTGAGCTGCTCCTGGGAGGAGCGCATGGTGGAGGAGATCTGCTCAGAGACTTTAAGGAGCTGGCCTCGGGTCTGCTGCAAGGACTCAAGCTGTGGAAGGAGGGAAAATGGATGAGACTATGCTGCTCTGATAACAACACATCAGGAATCGTAATCAGGTAAAACCCAAAGTTTTAGCAGGACAAACAAATAAACAAACAGCACCATCAAATATATCAGCAGGAATTAAGCAGCAGCCATTAGCTCTGTGCGGGAGAGGTGAGGGATTAAGAAGAGAAACTGAGGATGTAAAAAAAAAAAAAAAAAGGAACCCACATGGTGTTATTTATGTTTTTTGCAAAAAAAAAGAAGAAAAGTAACAAGAGTGAAACAGACAAGAAGAGGGAACAACAGTCTTAACAAGAAAAGCCAATCCAAAAGGAGAAAAAAGACAAAAAACAAAAAAGACCTTTATGTTGAAGATTGAGAAAGACACATAACATGATGACAAACAGTGTAATTATACAGAATCAAATGACAAGCTTATCAGAAAGATCATAAATTGGATCTATTTCTCAACCAAGAGCCAAGTCTCCCAGAACAACTGAAACCTGCCCCACAGGATCAAGTTTTCCATTTCATCACTTACTTAATCATGTTTTTAAGTGGAAAAAAACATTTATTTTTAGAACTTCCAAACTGAAACTTAACTTATTTAGTTGTCTCTATCTTAACAGATGTAATTCATTCATTTATTAGATAGGGGAAGATGATACCAGTCTTGAATCCTCAGTACAAGATACAACACAACAAAAGAAGGTTTGCAGTCCTTCAACCTTCACACGTAAAACATGTACATGGAATAGAATAGAATAGCATAAAAAAATAAATATGAAGCACAAAATACACATATATATGTGTTGGTATAAATTTAAACATGAAAACCAAGGAAATAATGCTGAGAATTTTGATTTGTGTCTGAGGAAAAAACAGCAGCAAGATGGAAATGATCATTTGTTGCCATCTTCACATCAAAAATTAAACATCTGACAAACCTTGACCCGTTTGAGTGGCTACCATACCTCCTTGCTGTGCTGCTCCCTCTCTAGCTCCAGCTCCTGCTCTAATGAGGCGATGGTGCTCCGCAGCCCTGTCTCCATCTGCAGCCAGCGTGCTTCCTTCAGTGCCAGCTCTTCCTCCACGCCACACAGACGGACCTCCTGAAGTATCACACACTCAGTTATTTCCGCTCAAAAATGAAATCTGCCAGCGGTGTAAGATGCTAACTTCTGTTACTAATCAAGTTTATCCTACATACCTCTCTAGAATTCAATGACAGCATCACAGCAGATGATGAGTTTTACATTTTGTAAGTTTAAGATGATATAATAATGAACTGTTCTCTGACCTTCTCTTTTGCCTGCAGCTTGGTGGCATCCAGCTCTTCGGTCAGAGCCTCACACTGACGCTGAGTTTCTTCAAGCTCTTGTACTGAAGTTTGGAGTTTCTGCTGACATGCACGCAGCTGCTGGCCAAGCACTTGGGACTCCTTACACAACAGACACAAAGAAAAACAGTCACATGTAGCAACATAAAGCTTGATGATCTACACTGAAACACATCTCAATTCAGTGAGTTTTTAAAAGGTGTCTTCATGATATCAAAAAATAATTTCCATTAAATAAAAAGAAGAAAAAGATGTTTTTCACACATTTTTAGATTTCTTAAAACAACTAGAAATGATCAATTTTGGCGCCCTCTTTGTACAGAAGTGGTAATGTTTTATTTTAAATACAGCAATTGTCTCCATCTGCTAAATGACTGACTAAAGCTGACTCATGTTATTTCCTGAACTTAATTACTGTCAGCCATCCTGTTCATCTTTTTCTGCTTTTTGGTTCATCTTTTTTCTTTCGTTCTGCAACAAAAAGTAAAATTCTCTGATAAAATCTCCTCCTGGTTCCTCTTAGCTGTCAAGCAAACCAGTAAAACTCTGCCTGTGAAACTGAAATAAAGGCTTTTTTAAGCATTCTGGCTGTAAGTCATTTCATCAGACTTTGTGGGGAATCAGAGCTGCTGACGGCGTGGAAAAGAAGCTAGCCTCTTCTCTCTCTTTTTCAGACCAAGAGAAGGGCGGCACACCAAATTCAAACTGATCAAACTGTCAAATGGGGCACTCCCCTTCAGTGTTCTCAGAAACATATTTTGGTAAAACATGCAGCTGTTTGTTTGTGACCAGATTCCCACAATATTTTTCCTGTTTCAAAGTTAAAAAAAGAACAAAACCAAACACCGCCCAACTGGCAATACATCACCCAGCAGCAGGGGCGTTTATTGGTCCGGTGTGGTGCAGTGTATCCTGTCTGTTGCCTGTTTTTCTACCTTTTGAGCAAAGAGGAATGAAACAGCCTTTATGATGGCGAAGAGAATGAATGTATATAGGAGTTTTTGGAGAAATAATTGTCTCTTCTAACTCTGTGTTTTGTGAGGAAAGATTATGGCAATAGCTGATTAAACTGTATATTTGAAAAACTCAGCCTAATAAACATTAAGCAAACATTAAAACATTAAATATAAAAAAAAGGGCTGAGACTATGTCGGAGAAGTGTTTTAGGATTTTAGAGTTTAAGGCCGTTTTAGATTAATAATGACAGTTGAACTTTTTTGTCATTAAAGATGTTCTATTTTTAGGTTTCATTTAATTCAAATTAATCATTTTAAGGTGAAAATGTTATTATAATTTATTACTTATTAACAGAAATCTGAAGCTATTTTGCAGTACAATCGATCAAAGCTTGTATACATTGATGATAAACTCTTTCTTGTTGATATATTCTTCTTTAAATGCCTGTTTGGGCTCAGCTGACTCATGTTGACACATTTGACCTTTTTCTCACATGTTTTGGTCTCTTATTACGTGTCTGCTTCTGACCTTCAGCTTTCTGTCTGTGAGGTTTCTTTGTGTCTCTCTCAGCTCTCTTTCTCTGATCTCCAGGCTCTCCTGCAGCGCCGCCACCTTCATCTCCATCTCCTGCTTGTGCTGTCTGATGGCCACCTCCAGCTGGCCCAGCTGACGATGAGGAGGACCGCCAGGAAGGAAAAAAAGGAAAATTATATTTAAAAAAAAAAAAGAAGAAAGAGGCATATTCCAGATATTAGAAAAAAAATTATTGAATATGTGTTTGTGTGTGATGTACCAGATTTGCTCTCTGTTGGAGCTCCCCCTGTCTTTCCTTTAGTGCATTGTCCATGTCTAAGACCTCGTGAGTCCTTTCCTCTAATTCTCTCTGGGTCTCACTGTGAAGCAACACACACACACACACACACAAGCATGCGCATGCGCATGCACATGCACGCACGCACGCACACACACACACACACACACACACACACACACACACACACACACACACACACACACACACACACACACACACACACTTATGAAATAGCTTTATCAAATACTTATTGACTTAATTATAGATGAAGAACACTGAGTAAGCTGAAGAAACAGACTGGGAGAGTCCTCTTACTGGCAGATAAAACAGTGTGTGACTCCTGCAAGGCCAAATACAGGGAACATGATTTGAAGACTTTCTACTGGAGTTTATTGTTTTATATTTTTAGGTTGACCTTTTGGTTTGTCTGCTTACAATGTAAAAGAGGGTGCCAAACATTTCAGTGCCTTTTTGTGTGTAAAGGGCTCATGACTGTGACAATAAAAACAGGTCGCAAAGAACAGAGATGTTATCCTTTATCAAGCTTCTGCATGTCTATCTTACTGCTTGTGTGACATCTAATAAATGGAGTAACATGCTGACAACATGCAGAACTCAGTTTTTCTTTTTACACAAAAAAATGATTCAGTCATTCATGAGTAAACATCCAGTTAAGTGCTTCATGTGCAATGGATGCAGAGGGATTTTTATAATGTACGTGAGGGAAGATAACACAGGTGTTAGTGTTTATGTTGTATGCATATGTAAAAGTATTGCATCATTTGTGCACAAATAATCACAAACATTATGTGTTTCACTTTAAATAATGGATGAAAAATCATTTTCGTTTTATTATGACATCTTGACTAGCAAAAGATTTCCTTAACATCATAAAGACTAATAAAGATTTCTTTTGAGAACAAAGATTCATCACAACATTTTCTGGAATGCACAGCCGAAGTGTGAAACTAAAAATGAGACAATTGAAAAATAACAGGCTCCATGACTGTGTGTCTGTTTGTGATGCACACGCACAGTATGGACAGAGTTTCAAACACAGAGAAGTCTGATACCGCACTGGATCTATCTAAAGAACAAACGGACATCGTCTCCTAGGCGGTTGAGTCCCATGTTCCTGTGTGCAGAAGAATATTTCACATGAAGGCGTATCCTCACCTAAGCTGAAACGTCAGTTTTTCCACTGAAGCTTGCCGCTCATCTGCAATGATCTGGGTTCTTTGCAGAACATCTCTGAGTTCCCGCAGTTGCTCCAGAGTGTCAGCCAACTCGCCTCGTATCGCCTGAAGCTGTCCCTCCAGGACCTGGACCCGCTGGACACAGTTGAGCCTGTTGACCTCACACTGATGCAGCGCCTCCTCCAGATCGACCACTATCAAGAAGAACACAGGAAAAAACAACAACAAAAGGTCAGAGAAAGAGGGCAAGTAAAAGGGAACATAGAGAGCAGAGATTCAGATTAAACTTCCTTTTCTATGCAAAAAAAAGAATAAGTTGCAGAACAGAAACTGTGTAACGTACCCCTGTCAGTCTTCCTGTCAAGCTGGCTCTTGGTCTGTTGCAGGCTCTCCTCCATGCAGCTGATCTGAGAAGTCTTGACAGTCACATCTCTCCTCAGACGCTGCAGCTCAGACTCTTTGGACATTAGCTCCCCTCGACACTTTGTCATCTCGGATGTCAGATGGCTATAAAAACCAAAAGGAAAAAGACGCATTAAACAATATCAAATATGTTTTCCTTACGATATGCTGTGATAAAAAGAGGACATTATGCAGATTGAGCAATTAAACACAAACTTGCATAAATATTAAATTCTTAACTATTTGACTGGGTATAGCTGGTTGCATTCAACATGAGAGTTTCCTTACCTAAGTGTGAGCAAGGCTCCCATCGTAGTCTTAAAGTGAAGGAAGATTTACCAGATCTGTTAAAAAAGCTAAACCTAACTCAACTAATGTGCGTTTCGATGACACATTTAAACCAAAATGCTTCAGCTTGGGAAAATGTCTGAAAAATGAAATCAACCAGCAGCCTTGCAGAATGATATTTCTCCAAACACATCAGGCTTCTATCTCTCATTCTCTAACAACTAATATTCATTGGTCATGGGGGGGGAGAGGGAAGGGCTGCTTCATGCCTACAGACATATGGGATGTGGTGTAATCATAAGACTGTAGCACACTGCTGAGGCATTTCATTGCCTTCGCTGCAGGTCAGGGAGGAAGCATTGCTTCTGGATAAACTCTGTCTGAAAATAGGCACTAACAAAAGATTTATACAAACTACTTTAAATGGCTGAAATGATGGATGATGGGAAACTACTTTTTTCAAGTTTGGGGAAACTATTGCATAACCATCAAGAACAAAATAAATATAAATGTAAATTCATTTTATTTCAAAATAAATAAGTGTAATTTATCTCAAACACCTGGCTGTCAAATATTATGGTCTCAAAATGTAAAAAAATCCTAAGATTATTTAGATAATTGAAAAGGGTCTGTAGCTCATCTCCAATTTCATTTGTTCCTCAGAGTCTCACCTGAGCCCACCTGTGTGTTCAGGTGTTTTTACCTGACAGACTCGGAGAGCTGTGTGTTCTGCTGGTTCATCTTCTGCAGGTCCTTGTCTTTCTCCCGAGCTTCCTGCTCTCTGTTGCTCACTTCATCCTGCAGAGATGCCTGGGTTCGTTCCAGCTGCTGCTCAAGAATCGATACCTATGGAGTGACACAACATCAGCATCCATCTTTAATTTCCTCATGAGGACAAACAGGACATCAATTTACTGCATACTTGACTGACTCGACCTGCTGCCATTGAAAAACAAAGAAGAGAAGTAAAGTCCATCCCCACAGGCAATCTGATCAGACATTCACTCACAGAGAAGCTCCACTTTAATGTCCTTGCATGGCTCTGCTGACTGAATGGAGACCATTGTGTTCTGTTTGTTGTGAAGGACGGAAAGTACAACCAGCTGCTGAAATGTGCTGAACTACAAATGAAATCATAAGCAGAAACAGTTTTTCCTTCCAGCAGTGATGCAGATTATCCACAGATCTGTGATATGTGCAAACTCAGTAAGTTTGCAGCATCTGCAATGTAAGAGCACAGACGTGTTTAGATTTATCTACTGCTCTCTATGCCCTTCTGTTTACTACTGAAATTAAAAAGCTTCATGTATCAAACTTATTGTAAGTGTTCAATTTTTGCCAAGAAGAACTACTTGTGCCTTGCTGACAAAATAAAATGTGTAAATGTTTAAGTCGAGGTTGCAATGCAACATGAAGAACAACTCCATCACAGAGAAGATGGACTGTGACTTAAACAAAGGAAAATCATCCCGATCACTATCTCGATCAGCTGATACTCTCTTTTAAAAATGGCTCACTGGAAGCTTGAAACATCACGAACATTTATTAGATGACTGTAAACCATGTGAAAAAAAAAATAGAGAAGAATAACTTAACAGACCAAACATTAGTCGTCCTAAATGTGTGCAACTGTGAATGTTTACCTGGCTGTGACTGAGCCGAGACTACAAGATTTAAGAGGACTCCATTTGATTTAAAGTACAAATAAATTGGAGTGGCAGAATTTTTGTGATAAAAAAAATCTAATCATACAATCCTAAAATATTTTAAAGGAAAAGTTTCTATTGCCTCAAAATATTCAGTAAAGCTATCAGCTTGTCCTTCAGCCTTCAGAAAAGTCAAGTTAAGTTCACCATGAAGCAGCTTAGTGTGTGCTAACTGCTCACTGAAAAGGTGTTTGGTAAATACGTGTGCACCACTGAAGCCAAATATGGGAAGACATTGTAGGGGCCTTCAGGTGGCACCTGTATTATTATCAAAACAAGTCCTTGTGTTGTAGAAGTTCCTCAACTAAAATGTAGTTTTAAAGTCTCAAATCATTTACTTTCCCAAGTAAATGATTTCACAATAGAATCAAAACAAACTGACATTAAACACTATTCACAGAAAGTGGGATAAGCTGCTTTCATGGAGACTCACAGTTCTTTTTCAAATATGTCTTTAAGTCATCACATGAACGCATGTACCCACATTAATGAATATGCGCTCTCTATTTTGTATCTATCTTTGGCTTTACCAACAAAAACAACTATATTTGGAAATAAAGATCATTTGGATGAATCAGTGGAAATTTAATTTCATGAGTTATTTCAGTGTAGTTATAAAATTCAGGCTCTTGAGTTTTTCATGACATAATCATTACAAGGACAAGTCCCTTTTAGTGTCAACATATACAAGAGATAACTTTAAAAAAAAAAAAACATTCCTTGATGTTAAATATAAATGATTTCTGATGTTAATGTCCTTATTAACCTTGTATCTGAGAAATGATCTGTCTCTGACTCACTTGTGCCTGCAGCTGGCTCTGACTCTCCTCCAGCTCAGAGATGTGAGCAGTGCTCTCGGTCAGCATGGTCTGCTGCTGCTGAAGAGAAAGCTGCAGCTGCAGAACCTGCTCGTTGGAGCTCTGACAAACCAGGCTGGTACTGTGGAGCTTCTCCTGCAGGGAGGACACCTGAGGATGCAGGAACAAATGAGGAGTTGAGCCTCAGATGAGGGCTTTGCAGAAGAGGGCATCTCAATGAATGTAACACTGTACCTTCTCGTTCTTCTTCTGCAGTTCACTCTCATAGTTCTGCTTCACCTCCTCCATCTGCTGCAGGTACAAGTCCAGCTCCTGTCTGCACGCTGACAGAGATGACTGTAGCTCACACATCTGCCCACAAAAAAAAAAGTCATGGATGGTGCACACTTGTGGTTATGATGGAATTTATGATCACTGCCAGATGTTTATGTCCAGTTAAATCCAGGTTATTTATTTGTCTAAGTCTTTGTACAAACCTTGTCAGCAGACTGAACCGCCTGCTCTCTGAGACTCTGCAGCAACTCCTCGTTTTGTCTGGCTTCAACCTCTTTCTGCTGTAAATAAATTAAATTGAATTTGTCAGTGAATACCTGAGTTAAGATTACAGTTGCTTTATGTGAAATTGAGTTTAAAATGGTTCCTTTGCTTTACCCGATGAAGAAAAAAAAGATGCACTAATACAGTTCTACATGCTGTAAGGTGTGTCCTGACCTGTGTGAGTTGGTCCACAGAGCTCTGCAGCATCACAGCTACTTTCTGAGCCTCGTCTCGCTCCCTCTGGAGCACACTCATCTCCTGCTCCACCTCCAACACCCGAGACTGAGCCTCCTCCATGGACAACTGCAACTACAGAGGACAGAAAATACTGTTACTTACTACACATAACATCACCAAGGTCACCTGTGCTTGAATTAGTTTGTAGAAGATGAAACAAAAGTTAGTAGAAGGTAAAGTAATTAAGTGAATGAGACAAAGACTTCATTGATTACCATTTCCATTCTGTGCTGTTGCTCCATGCGATGTTGTGATTGAGATTTTTGACACTTCTCTAAGGACTGCTGGTGCTCTCGTTGCTTTTTGGTCATCAGTGACTGATAATGCTGAATGGCACTGTTTTTTTCCTATAATTATAAAAGGGAGAGTATAAGCCAAAAAAGGATTCTATAAAGAGTGTAAATGGTGGATTTGTGGTTTTAAAGGACCACCTAGCAATCAGAGTTTACTTTCAGAATGTGCAAAATATGACCAATGTGAAAAACAGGAAAATAAATCATGACTAAAACTCAAAGTGCTTCATGTCTTTGGCTTGATGATGTCATCAGGGAAGAAAGAAATATGACAAGAGTGTGTGTGTGTGTACCAGTAGCTGATTCTCCAGCTCAGTATTTGTCAGTGCAGCCTGACTGTAAGCTGAAGTTTTCTCCTGTAACTGTTTCTCCAGCGAAGCCACACGAGCACTTTTTCTTTTCAACTGCAGTAAAGAGGAGATAAAAAGCAAAAACTTTTAAGTGCATCATTCTGCACAGAACAAACAAATGCCTCTGAAGCTTGGTAAAATATAATTTATACTGCACCAAGAATATTTGTAAAGAGGTAAAGTACACATCCACATTTTTGAAGGTACACAAATATGCCCATAACCATGACATTGCTTTTTAATTGATCTATTCTCTACAAAAATATTTGAAGTTTCATTTGAGCAGCTCGCTCCAAACTAAAAGGCAGTTGTGTAGACAGAAATAAATAAATAAAAATGACAAAGAAAAAAGTACTAGGATGACAGATATTCAGTTCTGAAAAGGCACCTCTTTCTCGGTGTCAGTGGCTCGGCTGACTTTGTCCAGCAGCTCTGTGTGGAGGCTCTGGTAGTGGGAGGCTCTCTGGGCCATGGAGCTCTGCAGGGAGGAGATCTCCTCCTGGGATCGGCTCAGACGCTCCTGAAGCTGCTCGACCAGGCTGTTCTGTTTGGTCCGCTCAGCCTCCATTGAATGCAGCACTCGCAGCACCTGCTGGTAACCTTCACCTGCAAGGGTCGAGCGATGAGAAAAGAAAAAGCAGGAGGGCCTCTACTCTTCATATCATATGTGAGGATAAAAAAACTATGACCACATCTTCAGAACACATTTTCTTCTATTTACAGTAAGTTTTAATAATCTAAAAATAATTTAACTCTAAGAAGAGACAAAGCAGGACAGGTAGAAAACAAGTGTATTGAAAATAATTGAAAGGACATTTCAGAACAGAAAGACTCCTCAGACGTATAAAGGGAAAACCTGAATTTTTAAAAAAATATACTCTTTCTTATCAGGCACAGATAAATTATGAGACTAGAAGAGGGAAATCAGTAATGTGCAGTTCTCCTCCAGATGTGTCCAGAAGGTGAAGCAGATATTGATTAGGAGAAGAAAGAAGTCAACAGATAACAGCTGTTTGAGTAATAAAAACAATAAAACAGAATCAAAAATATGAATCATTGCAACCTCAAGGGATCCTTCAGCATATTAGGCTGATTAGTCTAGTAGTATGCAAGATTAGCAGTAAGCAGATCCACACACAGACACACACATGGCAGAATGCATGACCCCTTCAGGCTTTATGGAAGTTTGTCAGCGTACCTGGTTGTAGCTTCAGTAGGTGTGCAGTTCCAGAGAAGTCCACAGGAGGCAACATACAAGGCCTGACACACAGTGAACCCATAGCACCCTAAAATTAAAAAATAACAACACATGACCTACCCTGTAAAGAATCAACACATGCAGTCTATCAACAGTTTGGGTTTTAATAAGAATCAAGATTTCCTTTTAGAGATGTAAGATTTCTTTTTAAAAACTACAATTAAATAAGCTTCACATGTTACATTGACTTTACTAATTAAATTCTACACTCAGCTACAGGGAATAATAAGGATGAGTTAAATACACAGAATCCTGGACAATCATGGCTGTCACAGCTGTCCAATAATTTTAAATTTTCCTAATATAATTAGTTCCATAATCTTACAGAGTTTTGTTTGGCCAAAGAAAATAGAAAATACCTGAGAATCACTTGAGTCAAATATTGTGACAGACTTGGCAAAACCATGTGACATGGGAGCAAAAAAGACAGTGTGACTGTATGTGTGTATTCCTCTCCACCTCTCGAAGATGCAGCAAAGCCAGTATGGCCTCCAGGCTGTCCAGCTCCGCCCGGCTCTGCTGAGCTTCTCGGTGGCTTTCAGTGACCTTCTGCTCCTGGCTTTCGCTCAGAGTTCGTAGGTCTTCCAGCTCCTTGCGCAGAGAGGCCAGCTCCCTGCACTCAGCTCCCTGCTCCATAAGTTGCCGTTCCAGATGTGAGGCTTTTTGTTCAGTCTCCTTTAGCTGAGCCTGGAGGCCAGCGGCTGCTGACTTAGTCTGCCTCACCTCCTCCTTTAGCTGGCTGAGAAGCATTATGGATAAAATGTTACAACACAGCCAAGTATGTCTTTAAAAAGGTTAGACTGAAAATTATTAGTCAGAAATCCTCTCATTATTTTTTCTATTTCTACACATAAATATTAAGAAAACAATAAACTATAAATGAGACAATCTCAGATGCATACCTAGTTGTCTGGCTTTGTTCAGCCTTTTCTCTCTCCATCAAAGTGCACTTCATTTCCAACTCTTCTTTTTCTCTGTCACACTCGATAAGACTTTCTTTGAGTTTGCTCTCATTCTCCATAAACTAAAGAATACAAACGAAAACACAGTTTTGGCATTAACATGCAAACAAAATCATTTTTAAACAAAGATTACTTAAATAATCAAACATCTTAATTTTTTTAATTTACCTTCTTAAGTTTTATTGAAATGGTAGTCTTGTAATCTTTGAAAGCTTCTTTCAGTTTCTCTGCATTTTCAAGTGCTTGGTTCCTTTGTTGCTCAGCCCTGTGATCAATATGTCAATATCTATGTGTCATTATCAGTATCTATGTACAATATCTATGTAATTTGACAGTAAATTAGACGACAAACATCTTTGTTTCAACTTGAGACCTAAGTCACTTCTTTAAATATAGTTATGAGACAAAAGACATTGGGGCTCATACTGTTACCACCAATGTTTGAAGAACTGTAATTTCATGGCAGCATGTGGATGTCAAGCCCAGATAAAGGCATCACCGTTTGCACACTGCTGTCATGGTGTCCAGCTCTTCTCTGAGCTCCCTCAGCTCATCAGTGAGGGTTGCCACTGCAATGTCACTGTGAGCTGCTGCCTCCTGACTACACTCTGCCCTCAGTTCTGCTGCCCTAAGACAGAAAGGGATGGGATGTTAGGATACTAATGCTTGGTTCAGCTGAAGGTAAATGTAATAGTTTCAACATGAAAAGTTAAGAGCAAATTATTGATATAAATTAATGGTAGTACATAACATCTGTGCACCAATTTAGTATATATTTAGTATATTAAGTATGCAAAGAAGTATGCAAATGCCCTATTAGAAATATATAAATAATTACATGTAGAGAAGTATAAGTTGGGCTCATGAGCTTACTTTAGTTCTTCAGACTGAGCCTCCAGCTCAGCTTGAAGCTGAAGAATCTGCTCACTCATGGATGTCACATTGTTTTTAACACCAACCCTGGCGCCTCTGAGGTCGACCTAAAAAAGAAAGCACAGAATATGTGCCCAGTCAACTCTATATCATATATCTTTTGAATTTATTATCATTTTATTGATTTGGCATGACATTTAATTTGAAAAAAACGTCTTTTTCTAAAGTCTTAATAAAAACTTGACACTTGCAGCACACAAAGATGATACAAAATGGCACAGTTTTTAAAAATGGCTGCACTTCTAATCACACATAACATCCGTGAAGGGATGATAGTCATACCTGGGACTTGAAGGAAGCCAGTTCATATTGCATAGCATCGCAGATAAGCTGCTCATCTTGTATGTTCAGACAGGCATTTTCCTGGCGTATACAGCCTCCTCTCCTCCGAGAAGAAACAGACTCCATCTTTGCAGACCTGGCCTTGCTTGAGGGAGCCTGACCAAGAGCAAGGAACACAGGCGTAGATAAAAGGTGTAGGTTTAAAGTGATGGGTGTATTCTCTTATTTTACAATTAATTTAGGATGTTATGCTTGTTCTAAGCATCTTGCAACAAAGTTATCTATATTACATTCCCAGCCTAGTAGAAAATGGATAAGAAGTGGACGAATAAAATCTGATTTGCTTTGCCTAGCAAAATCAGATTCCTGTACAGATCACATTTGCATCCTTTTAAAATAAGGCAGCAGATTTCGCAGTTACTGGTGTAATTTACATATGCAAATATGTCCTGCAGTCACACTGATGACCTGCAGAGGTTGTAGAAATAATTAATCTATCAAACTTTGATACGTTACCCATCAAGTGTATCAAGTGTAAGCTCTCTACACACTCAAATGACAGTCCACTGCATAAGAGAAGGTAATGCAAATGGTTGACTCTTAAATTTTTACTCAAAAAGAAACACGCTGCCTAATCTCTAAAGCTTAAGTTGGAGGAAGTTAGGCTAAACTTTCGAGCAATTGCACGACTCTCAGTTGTCCTACTAAGAAGTTTCTCCTGAAAATAAACTGATAACTAATCGTCTGACGAGGGTGGACGTACAGAAGGTATCTGAAGGTCTTATACTCAGGCGATCCGGAATCTTCTGATCAAAATCAACCCTGACATTATCTCCTCCTGACTGACTGCAGAAGATGAAACTTTCATCAGTAAAGAAGGACTTGAGAGGAAGATGAGGGGTCAAGCAGAGCATTTTACCGATTTCTTCTTTGTTTAAATCGGGTCAGCGGGTATCTAACAACTGATGTAAAGTGTGTTTATGTCATGCAGTTTGCTCACCTCAGATTCTGTGCCACACTTCGCAGGTTGAAATGCTTAAATTGAGGCAGATTCCTCAAACTGACCACATCTTTGGGTTAAAGTCGGATAAGACAAATATTGTCAGCGTTACATATTAACTTCATCCAATTAACAACCTATCTTGACCAGCATTATGTTGTCCAAGCAAAATTTCCAACTTTCGTGAACGCTTAGGAATGTATAGAACATCGGCATTACTCATTACAAGGCACCGCCAACGTTACGTTTTCATCATTAGACATAGCGTTGATTGTAGAGCACCGACAACTGACTAGCTTAGCTACACTCACTAAATGTAAACAAAGATGCTCGCTGTATCAACAAGTGGCTAGCTAGTTAACGTTAGCATTATCGTTGTTAATTAAGCAAAAGCTGCAAGATGACGAGGTAGATATCATCTGATAGTTGCTTTAGATATCGTTAAATAGCATAAAAATTGTAGTAGACACTTCTACATTTTACAAAACTTTCTTGGTTACCTACCGTAGATATGGTGGAAGGCAAGGTAGCAGAATTTGTAATTTAGTCCCCTCCCACACCCTAACAACGCGTTTTCTCATTGGATAAGACGAAGCTCTCTGCAAAGTCATTGGTGTGTAGTGCGTTGTCATTGACAGCGCCCGCGAACACCGGCGCGTGCATTGAAACTGTCACATTTCAGGTGCATGTTTCAACTACAGGCAGCCTTTAAACACAGAATGCAACACACAACATTTCAAAATATCAGCTTTTATTTATCCTGTAACTAAACAAGTTCAGAAGTAACACGTCAACCTATATAATGATATATAAAAATGTAATAAGAAGAATCTCAAAAGACAAAGCAGACGTTACATGTATGTTCTTTGGCTACAAAAGCCTGCTGGAAGCCAGTGGTAGCAACATGTAAGCTGAGACACTGGCTGAACAGAGGAGAGAAGCTTCAAATGCATGAACTACATCTGCACAATGAAGAGGTATCAATGTCAAAAAATGTCCGTCCATTTGAACAAAAACAAACATCTCAAAAAAGAGATAGCCATACTAATTAAGTATTTACCTCTTGCAGTGACATACAGCATATTAGTTTTCCAGTGATTGTTTTCTGACTCAAAATAAACAAGCAAGTGTAGGCAGTAAAAAATAGACTACAAATTATTTTGCTCGATAAAAAAGCATACATGCATACATATGGACAAAAGTAATGTGACAAAATGGAGCACCTGATATAAAATACTGACCAATAACACTGAATTAATAACTTATATCAGATCTCCTGTCAAGCTGCAGAAGCTGGCCAATACAATACAGTGAAGTTTTGGGGCATAACCTGAGTGTGTAAACTGCAAGATGATCTTGAATGGAAAAGCAAAGATCAAAATGAATTTAAGTTCTTTTCTTTCATTTTTGGTTTTTTGTTTTTTGCATCTGTCACACAAAAAAAATAACTACCAAGTCCAATTATTACAATAATAATGCAGACGCTCCTCTTAGTCATGCCGCATGGTCCAAATGTATGATTGAACAACACCTTTATCCAGGACTACTTGCATAGGCAGCACAAAACAGCAGAACAATTCTGAACTCTAGGTGTGAGACTTGGGTGGAAAACATTCACTTTATTAATCTTGAATAACTATAAGACAAAGTAAAAACTAAATAGGTCCATAACAGTTTTAAGATTAAGAGTAATTTTATCAATTTCAAATCCAAATTTTTTTAAAGGCTACTTGGGGTCCTCCTGGCAAGGCACAAAAGTAAAATAAAATGAGCCATCAGCCAAATTCCAGTAAAATATGTAAGTGGCTGACAGTTTTCTTCCCTAAAGAGCCAAAACAATAACAAAAACAACGGCTATCCGCTGTGTGGCTTGCAAAATTTGAATGGTTGCCTGCCACCTGGTTAGTGGACGAAAAGGTCATTTTGTATCTTGCCTCTTGGGTTTAAAATTTGATACTTTGTACTGAAATTACATTTCTTTTGGGTGGGTTATTTTTTTCAGAATTTCACATTTAATTTTAAACATAACTAACATAAAAAGAGCATTTAACTTTTCCATGGATGAAAATGCTGCCATGTATGAGCTGAAAAGCTCAAATGAGATGATGGCCTTAGAGAAAATTTGATATGTGCAACCCATAGTTAAAAAAAAAAAAAAATCAAGAAGAAATCTGAGAAGTCTGCCCTGCTGAACAGGAAAAGGCATATGAGAAAATACAAGTGGAAAAGCTAATAAATGTAGTATACTTCTATATAAAATAATAAACATTTGCAGCAGCACATCTCCTATTATGAGTTCCTCCTGAACTGCTCAGACATGAGTACACATTACAAAACACAAATGAAAGATATGCCTGTCCAAGGCAACAAGAGGTACTCGTATCTGGGACTAGAGAAGGAGGGGACATGACGTTAAGTTATAAGTATTTATTTACCAAGTCTGATGGGAAAATGAATGAGAACCAAACATATCTAATTGTTCACTGCATGGACATAGTGGTGAAATGAATGAAAATTATTTAAAAAAAAAAAAAAACAACTTCCCCTCTTTCTCTTATCCTCTAATATTCACCATTTAATGCCTGACCCACTACTTTCTGTCCAAAAAAACCAAACAAAACTTACAGTTTCATACTTAACTGTTCTGGAAATGAAAAACATACTCACTGGATTAAAAATCGAGCACAAAAATGGTTCACTGAAAACCTGCTGGTGCAGTGCACTGATGAATTATTTGCCCTGAATAAATTGGGATTCTGTAAACATTCAAAGCAGGTAATGGAAAGTTAAAAGCAGTATGATGCAAATATGATGTGGTATACTGACAACACATCAATGCACCGTCAGTATCTGCATCAATGAATTATTATCTTTAAACACAGGAAAAAGGCATGTTTAAATGTGCTGTAATCACCTTTGACTGCACTGAGCCAGTAGGCTTTCCAGTAAGCTTAAGAGGCAAAACTTGCTCGTGTCTCAACTATATGAAGGCATAGATCAGTTAATGCTCTGAATGTAGGCTGTGTACAAAATGTCCTCTGCGCAGCCATTAACCTCATGTAGGTGCTGGTTAGCAGTTAGAAGTGACAGTGAAGAGACAGGTCTAGGAGGCAGTGACTCCCTCCCACTCCACCAGGTACTGCACCTTGCCATCCAGGGTGACCCGTCGTGCCAGGACTTTGTACTTTTCTCCACAAGCGAGCCGCCCTGCTGCACCGAAATAGCTGCTGATTGAATTCTTGAGGTGGGAGAGCTGGCTGTTTGGGTCCATGCCGTGAACTATGTCTGTGGAATGAAGCCCTGGGAGGGGGCTCACCACCTCCATAGCTGAAGGATTTGGGTCTGCATGGCTGGGAGGGGGGATCTCTGGGTTGGGGGGCTGTAGGGCTCGTCGTGGGCGCCCTCGTTTCCTTTTTAAGGGTGGAGAGGAAATAGGCATGATGCAGGCTGTCGTTCGCGTCTTGCTGGAGCTACAGAGGCTGTAAGGTTTTAGATAGGAAAAGATGAAGTCAAACAACTAATTTTAATTCTGAGGGCAATTACAAAAAAGCTTGCAGAGTAATTACATAAAGCAGGACAAAGAGTCTAGATGCATCTACAAGGTCTTGCTTGTGGCTAAGGATGTAATTATGCACAATGGAGCTTTGAGCTACAAATTCGGACTTCAAAACTCCGATCACAGCAACAATGTAACATGCTGAGTATGTATAATGCTCATGGTCAAAGTCTTTGTTTGGCATGTTAGCATGCTTACATTTGCTAATTAGCACTGAATCCAAAGTACAGCTGAGGCTGGTGGGAACGTTACTGAAGGTTCCCTGGGCCCCCAAGCCCCATATGAATGGGACCATGGTAGTAAAGTGAGAGAGGGGTGAACGTTGCAGCAGTATAGAAGGCATACCTGGACTGTCTTGAAATGCTAGTTGAGGTAGTTTCTGTGGTGCTCAGGGCTCCTATGGATTCCACATCTGAGGACAGCAGAGATCTGTCACTCCTAGTGTAGTGGGAAGGGTAAAACAAACAGACAAACAAAAAGACAGGTTGAGAAACAAATCTGACACAGAATAAAGACAATGATTATGGCCTTGCAGTGGTATGCCTCTGCAAACCAGTCAGGTTTCACTTTACATTTTCTGTCTGTCCATACTCATAATATAAGAAGGAAAGCTTTGAAATAATTTAATAAAAAGGTACTGGGTGTATATTTTTGGCAAAATAAAAAAGTCATTGTATATTGGCATGTATGATTACAATAAATAATTTCCAGTGATAAACATGCTGTCTTCGATAAGAGACTACTTTTACAAAGGACTGATAGAGCGCTTTGTCATGAGGTGCAGTAACAGTCTCAATTAGCACAATGCTTCAAACATGAATGTCGCTGCAAATAATCTACAAATTTTAAAGTGTGGGTGCTTAAGTCATTTTCAACATGGCAGCACAGAAGACACTTCCAGCAAACCTGACAGAAAACAATGAGGGCAAAACAGCATCATCAATCTGTTCAACCACATAGTCTCTGATCTAGTTTAGCAGCATGTTAGTGTGTCCTTCACTACCAACACTGTTTTTAACCACTAGAATTAATCTTCATTTCACCTGTCTCTCCTCTGCTCCACTCCATGTCTGTCTGTCTAACTGAACATGGGATTAATTGTAGACTAGATAAAAACTAATTTAGTTGCAGCCCTGAGGGTATAATAATTTCACCAGTACACAGTGGAGTAGTCATAATTTTTAAGGTAAAGAAATTCTGCACCACAATCACTCACTTACTTGATAGAGGTTAAGTGATCCACTGTGTGGGTCTCTAGTGGAAGAGGCTTTCTTATTTCCTGACAAAGACAAGAAAATATGGTTTGCATTTCTCACCATTTTTCCTTTTAATTTTACAGTTTCTTAGCAATCCCAGTAAAAGTTACACTTTGAGAGTTTGTGTGTGTGTGTGGGAGCTCAGGCTTATATATAATAATGCAAAACTACACACCCCTTTCAACAACTGTGTGCAAACCCAGATCCCACCCACTGAGATATACATACAAATGTATGTGCACACACCTGGGCTAAGAGTTCACTGGAGCGTTGTCGTTTAGCCAGAGTCTCCAGAGGCCGTGTCCCTTGCTTCCTCTTTTTCTTCTTTTTCTTCTTCTTCTTCTCTGTTCCATTGGTTAAAGTACTGAAAGTTAAAAAAAGAGCAACAATAACATCAACATTTCAGAACAGTTTCACAAGTTATGACATTTGTGCATTTATAACAACATAACTGTCAGACACATTGTGAAACTAATTTCAAGGTGTACGGTGATATCAAAACACTACTTTTATGCATGATGTGTTGCAAATTTTTAAACATTTTATGCCATCAGTCCAACACACGTTATTTGCAAATTTAAGAGCTTACAGTGCTGAGTGTTGAGTGATATGTATATAGATGATGGCATTAAGAAAAGGCTCTATCCATATTATGAGTAGACAAACACTTGATGTCCCACTCAGATATACCGAAACATTTAACTTCAGAAGTTCAAAACTTGAAACGTTAGTTTCAGGTCTTACCTCACACCAGATAGTGCTTTGTTGGACTTGCATCCCTTGATGGTGATCTCATGTGAAGCCCTCTCCATCATTCTGCATGTTGGCTCATCAGAGTTGGGGGGAGCAGGTGGGAAACGGATCCTTAGTCCAAACAAGTGCTTCTTTTTCTTTACCTCCTTCCCTGACATGAACCTGGAAAAATGAGAAGGAGTGAGTATATAAGCAAAAAAAACTTCAGAACAAGACATAAGGTTTGAGGCAAACCATTACCCAGTGAAGAAATAACTTACATGCTCCTGTTGCTGTTTAATGCCTCTAGAACACTTTCATATCGCTCTGATCTCGGAGTCTTGGCCAGCTGCAAACACAAGGGAGGAAAGTCACCAAACAGGAAAGACAGGGTGAAACACCACAGTAAAATATTTCAGAAAATCAACACCACATGGTCTCAAACCCCAGTGTGGCTGCCAGGGATAATTTAAAAATAATTAACCCTCTAAGACAAGCTGACAGTGTGGTTTCCTGGTCTTCACTCAATATGAGATGTACTGGTGCAGACAGCAGCTACATATACTTAAGACTATAAAGCCAATTTCTAACAGGCTGTGCCAAATCCAAAACATACAAATATTAAGCTATAAAAATACAATTAGTTTTTTAATGGTCAGTGGAAACTTTTCATAGAACACAAGACAGTGTGTGAGTGTGTGTGTGTGTGTGTGTCCACAGTTTGACCAGGGTATTTTAAATGAAAATGAATAGTCAGACTCAAGTTGCCAAGTTGTGTCTTTACCTCCCCCAGCTGCAGCAGCTCCCAGTTGTCATTGATGTAAGTCATCAAGTGCATCTCAGAGTCAAAGTACTTCTTCTTGTGGATCACACTCAGGTTGTATAGGCTCAGGTGTGTCACATCCCCCCTGAAACAGTTAGGTAGCTTGTTTTTTTTACTTAGTCAGATCTCTCATAGAGGCCTGTTACCTTGGCAAGAAGGACTATCACATGCTTGTGCGTTTTAAGAAAGAGAACACTATTTTACCAGAGAGCCATCCACGTCAAACTTCAACTTTCATAATTAGATTCACTTACCATTTGAGAGGCAGTCGTCTGAGGTATTCTGGTCCACCATTGCAGACAGAACAAATAAATAGGTAAAACCTAGAGTCAAGTAAATAAAGTAATAATTTTTAAAAAAAATAATACATCTAAAAGTCAAATCAACACAAAACAGCATTACACAGCAAAATTAATTGCTTGCCAAAATGCCTATTTAAGAGATAAAGTGCTTTATAATGTGGAATAAAATGAAAGAAAATGTGATGTAAAGAAGCGGAGGTAAGCAATATAACAACAACATCAAGCATAATATAATTTTCTCCACTGAAATCAGCTCCTCTAGTAGAACAGTTTTTATTGCAAAAATCACACATTATCGCACATGCAGAAAAGAGAAGGATTGTTATAAAGTTTGTTTCACAGCTAAGAATTAACTTGTGTTGTGGCATGAAATGCAAGTACTGCTGATTTTTTAAGTATTCAAACTATTTTTGCAGATGCCTACTTTCCACAGCTGTGGTATATTTATATATGAGATATATATATGAGAATGAAAAGCAGGCAGTGGAATTTGTACCTATCTCCGTAGAGCATGGGCATCTGTAAGCAATGGAGACAGGCCTCATGGAACCACTGCTGACACCTGTTACATTGCAGCATCTTCAGGAACCAACTAAGAGGAAAGAGAAAAAGTGGTTAGCTAAACAAGTGGTGTTTAGAAAAAAAAAATTAAACTAACAACGAAACAATAATTTAAAAAACCAAAAACAAACAGTGGGTATGTAGGACAGTTGTTTTCCCAGAATCCTTTAGGTGTTCTGTAAAGTGCATAATGCGTTACTCACTCTCCTGGACCTCCACAGTAGCAGTAGCACTGCTGGCTGTTTGTCTTGTGGCCTTCATCCCACACCAGTTCGTTGAGAGCATAAGGGAAGGACAGGTGCAGCTCCATGTGCTGCTGCACAAAGCCTTTAGCAGGTGCCCCCCTCCTGTGTGTGCCCCCCCTCTGTAAAACCACACAGACAAATCATGTGCACCTCAACATAAAACAGTGTATACATCAATCTTGTCAATCTATACATTGTCTTGTGGTTATAATATAAGTCCTTTATGTCTATTTTACCTGAGAGTTAAAACAGAACCAAAATAGTTATTAGTTGATGCATTAGTACTCAAAACAAACACAATACCTTAGGTGTAGATGTAAGCACACACTCTGAACAGAGCCACTTGTCATCTGAGTCAATGACAGAGGCCTCAATAATTGGGGAGTGGCACAGCTGATGGTAGCCTAAAAGACAAAGAGCACATTTGTAAGCAGCTGCCATCTACTGGATTATTTTCTGAATGGCTTTGACGACCAGAGTCAGGCAGAGGATGGGTCAAGACAATTAACTGTACCTTGTCCACACTTGTCACAAATGACAATCTCATTGGGCTCCTCTGAGGTTTCATCTTGGCATATGGAGCACACAATGTCATCGTCCTCATCATCCTCGTCATCTTCTTCTCCTGGAAAGGAAAATAGAAAATAAGAGGTCAAGGTCCCTAGTGATAACTCACTAGCAGCCTTTATGCAAGCTAGTTGTGAAAGAGTCAAGATGAGCTGAGGAGTGGATCTTAAATACTTTTGTTAGTTGAGACTATTTCTTTGCTTATGTAGTTCCAATAGAAACCACTAATGGTTAGGGTTGTGAAACAGTGTGGACACTTAGTTTTTCAATTTTAACAAATTTTATTAAACCTTAAAAGCTGCAGGTCTATTGCACCCATGGGCACACTGAAAAGTGTGTATCATGGTTTTTGAAAACACTGAGTACATTTCCACAGCACTGCAGAAAAGTGAGAACTTCAACCACTGGGGGACAGCAAAGAAAAAAAGGCTTTTAACCAAACTGCAAAACTGTGTTCATACAAAGCAAACATGTGGATCAGCTCAATTTCAGATATAAAATGACCTGATAAAAAATTTAAATTGATTAAATTATTCCATTTAAATCCATCACAAATCTTATTTAGCTTATTATACAGCATATCTTGGTCATATTTGCATTTTAACAGATTGAACTGAAGTGAACAGAGCCCAGTCTTTGTGTATCTCCCCTATGCTCATCACATGTGGGCAGTGCACTGGTGTTTTACTGATGTCAGACACTGGGGACAGTTAACTGTCAGTAACATGAGTAGGGAGATAAGGAAAAGACTTAAGAAAGCAGAGGGGGTTGGAGAGCACAATACTAATGCAAAAATTCAAGCAAAATCACTCTTTAAACGTACAGAATCCTAAGTACAAATGTTGCGAGGCAATGAGAATATTTTAGTTTTACTTAGATAATCTGTAAATAATCAAGGACTGCATTTGTATTCAGTAGAAGTTGTTGAACATTCAAAAACAGTGACCTTGAAGTTGAGAGAAATTACCTGTCTGAATGTCTTTCCAGAGGACCCAAGACTTTGATCGATCCTCAAAAACCACAAAGCATCGCTGCTTATCCCGATCTATCTGAAGGTGGAAAGAAAAATAGATTTTTCTATCTAAAAACTACACTGAGATACATGACAGATACAAGACATTGCTGTAGGAAACAGTTAATAGAAGGGCAAACTAGTCCAGCAAGTTGTTATATCAAAAATTGTCAAGAACATTTTGTGTACTAACACCAAAATCTGATTTGTTTATCTGGAATATGTGGTGCAGGTGTGATACTGTGTTTCTCTCACACTAACCTTGGTGATTGTCCCTAAGTAAAACAAGCCATCTGACCATCGGGCCAAGACATCTTGACCCTCTGTAAACCTGTTAGACATGCTGTCTTCTCCATACTCCCCCCTCGCAGAAAGGTTTGTGAGGGACAAGGACACAGCCTGCTGCTGCCGCTGAGGGTGAGCTCTGTGATGGACAGACAGGTGATCCACAACCCCTGAGTCTCTGAAAAAAAACAAGGAGGTGACAAGGAAAAGGAAAGAATGAAATAAGAATTGAGATACATTCATTTGTTTTACAACCAATAATCAAATATGCACATACAGATGCTACAATATAATACTGAAAAGCAAATTATAATTGCACATACAAGACAGACTAAGCCTTTCACAATCATATGTATTTATGTTTAATGAAAAACAGAGGCTCAAAACTGAAGTCCAACACTTTAACCATCAGTGAAATTCTTTTGTGGACTTCAATGCAGACATATTTGTGCATCTCTACTGGAAACCTTTATTGTATGCTTAATTTTAATGGAAAATACAGGGATATATCGTCTAGTAAACGATGCAAATCTTACAAAAAAGAGGTAAAAGAGAAACGCATGCTCTTTCCCCTCCAGTGGATAAATACAACAGGTGATTGTTCTTATAATTAGTGCTAATTAGCCTGTTAATTAACTACAACCACACCGTCAGTGAGATGGCTGCAGTGCCATCTTACTGACTGTGTGGTGTGTTTTTTAAGCCTTTCCACTGTTATAAACAAAAATAAATGCCGTAGAGATTATCAGTTCTGCACTTACTTGTACACTTCATGAAAAATTACAATTGAATGTCAGTGACAATTGTCAGTTAAACTGAACAGGTTAAGCATTTGATTATCTAACTCCTACTCCAAAACATTATTCATGAAGTTATGCTGAAGGCTGCATTTAATTTTTCTTTTTCTCTCGAGCCACTTATCCGTAGGTCCGAGATTCCCTTTGTCCGTATCCTCGGATAACATCATCAATATAAGCCACTAAAGAGGATCAAGGACCAGTTTGGGATAACTCTACATTATGAAAAGTCTTGTATGAACCAGCTAATGGCCAAGCCCAACTGTTAGCATGAATAATCCAAACGCAAAGCCGTAACCCCGGACTTGTCGCTGACCGTCGGACCCACACACCCCCACAGCAGGAAAACATGATGACAACAATACCTCATTCGGTCACCTCCGCTTCTACAAACGACTCGTACTACAAAATATTAGGATATGAGTGTCCAGGGTTATCCCGCTCCTTCTAAAGTTGAATTTACTTTAAAAGCAAAGCGCAAAAACTTGCGGGGCTTGTGCCTTCTTCAGAAAATAACAAACGGTTCATTTTCCCCCAACACGTTCGCCATTTTGGTTTCCCGCTGTTGATCATCGGGGAGTGCATTATGGGAAGTGCTTAAACGACTGCTGGTTGTTTGTCATCCTTTTTTTTTCAAACATTTGAAATTGTAGGCAGGGCATTACCAAGTAGAACCTATCCGCCCCTTAAAGAAGAATAAGGTATGCCGTTCATAGCGAACACAACATGATTTCTGTCGTGTTTCTTGTGTTAATGTGAATTAAATTACAAACGAACGTCATCAGCATTAGTAATTATCGGCCAGACGTTTTCGCAGTTAACAAACATTTAACATTTAAAACGTCCAAAAGTTCGACAAAGCACAGCATTTAAAAAGTCATTTGTGGCCACTTGCCGGCGCTACAGCATCATGTGTTGTTTTCAGCTCATTTTTATGTTGGTTAGTGTAACCGGAAGTTGTGTTATGTGTTGGACCACCGGGCTTTTGTTGTTAAAGTCATACCGGAAAACTACTGATCATCTTTGCTGGCTTGACCCGGTGATAGCTTCGATTTAGAAAGCACACAACACTAAGTATGACTCCATAATAGTAATGCAGATTGTGTAACACGAGTGAATGTACTTAAACACAACCTACGCCAGTTGGTTGACGACCTGAAAACTCAAAACGTTAAATTGTAGACGAACACGTTGCGCCTGCGTAGTAAACCTACGTTTTTTTCAGCTTGAGGTATGTTGCTTTGGTTGAAAATCAGCAGCTGCTGCAAGGAGCACAGTCGCAGTCAAAGTGCAACATCGGAGCGATTCACACGGACGAGACAAAACAGCAGTGGATCATAATGTGGCTGAAATCGGGCAACATGCAGTCATGTCTGCCTGCTTTATGAACGGAGCGAGTCGTCTGGTGTGGAAGACGCTTTCTCTCGTGCATTCTGGATGATCTCCCACAGCCAGGTCCACGTATTGAGATGATCTATTTTTGTGATGGCGAAGGGTCTATTTCCACGGTCCTGGGTGAAAAAGTCCTTCTACTTCCAGGTAACATCACTGCTCGGTAAAACGGTTTAAATATATACGTAATGTCGGTTTAACGCACTCTGATCCTGTGTGTAATGAGGTCGTCGTGGTGTCACGTCAGACTGACAGCTCGCGGTAAACGTGGAACTCGGGCTCTCTCGATGGGTTATCCCTCAAATACCTGAGGAATATGAGTCCTCATGAAAAAAAAAATCTGTCAGCCTTTTTGCTGATCCAGAAAAGATAATACAGAGCAGAATGTGGGCCTTCAATAGAAAATGCTCATCATGTGAGGAGAATTTGGTAATCCATGCCAGGACTGATTACCTAGGGCCACTGAGGAGGAATCTTTATAAATCATTATGTCTCACCTAATTTGAACTTTCCTTCTTCCCATATTTGGACTTAAAAATGCCAGCGCATTAATCACTTCATCACCCCTAACATAACCAGAGCATCAGTAATCCTTTTGGTTGGATAATATAGTTGAACCTCCTGATTTGGGTACCAGTGTCCTTCTGCCAACAACCACCTCCATTTGAGTAATGAGCTTATGCAACAGGAAGAGAAAACAAGATTGCTCTGAATAAAGAGTAAACACATGGTAACAGTACAACATACAGTAACATGAGTTTATCACAGCTTTGGATGTGGACGGCAATCTGACAGGTGTGATGTAGAGTTTAGGAGGTGACAGATGGAGGTGGAGCTGATAATATCAGGCTTCAGCCAATATTTAAATGGACTAGCAAGCATTTGGCCTCATGCAGTGGTTAATTAATATCTAGATTATACATAATTACAGTTGAGCACATTTTATCCTGTACTTGTAAAGACAATTCCTATTGAACCCTTAAACATTAACAGTTAACATCAGTGCAAAAAGTGGTTTCTTTTCATCTCAGGGTGAGTGAAGTATATATACACTTCAGCCCCTCCGGTCTTACATGTGTTTGTGTACTACGCTGTTTTATTTGTTCCTTTTTGGCACAGAGTTTGTGCATGAATTGGGTAGATTTTGGCCAAGTGCAGTCAGCACTGGTATGTTAATTTCACTAATCTGAGCTTCTTGAGGCTCTTAAAGCCCACTTCTGAATCAGTTAGTATCTTAATATTTAGGTCATTGTTGACATACTATCATGAGGCAAACTCTAACTGAAAACGACTCAACAGAATGGGCCTGCTGGTTTGTAGTGACTGGTGTCATATCAAGTGTGCTTTCAGGTCTGTTATAAGACATGGTGTCTGGTGGACAAATTGGCTTTTAAATGTCAAAGCTTTTTTTAAAGTATCCACGTTAAAGAAGTAATGAAAGCCATTTTTTTTTATTTTATAAATTTCTGCCTTTCCTGATGGGTATTTTTGATACCAACATTGCAGTTATTAAATTTCTTTACCTTGTTTTTGAAACTTAATAGGAAGACTTTAATCAGCGAGTTTTTATTACTCTGGGGTGGTATCAACCATTTTGCAGTGGTCAGTTGTGACGGTGACATCTGGACTGCAGACAGGATGACATACTGATGGGGAAAGGATGGCTATGTCTTATGCAGTCCTGTGGGCTTCATATAGAAAGTGGGAGAGAGAAGGATAATAGGCAGGACTTCACATTCCTTCTATGTTGAACCCGAGGGCGGCTCCAGGCTGCCTCTCCTACAGTGCATGTAGATGTGAAACAGCAGGTCCTCCGTCCCTGCTGTGGTGACACAAGCTAAAGAAGTGGATACTTTACGAGGCTTAATGGACAGTAACCAAATCTAACTGTTGACAGCTGGCAACACTACAGTTTGCCCCACAGAATTTTTTTGCAGGGTGTGACTTTCTCAGTTTGCACAGTTTTCGCTTAGCACCAACTAACTCTTAGTCCGGGCTTCCTGCTATCATGTGAATATTTGCATATCTACTGCTTCCTTAACTGTGTTATAACAGTACATTTTAATAATTTGAAACCCCTTTTATGTAGGTGAATTAGTTTTTTAAAATTAATTCAATTGTACTCCTCTTCAAATGTAATATATATGTTTCCTTTTTTACTAACTTTTCTCATTTAGTTCCACCTATTCTTCACTTTACATCTGCAGAACATTTTTCGAGGCCTTTAAGAGTACATGTACAGCTGTGCATCTACTGTACAATAGTATAGAGTAACTCCGTATGATCCTTAATATTAGTATTCATCTTCTCAAGGCTGAGTCTTCGCATTGTTATCTTAGCTAAGACAAACATCTATGTATTAAGTTGTCATGGGAGAGGAGACAATGGAGAGTAGGTGAGGGGAAAACACTCTTAAACCTTGGTTTCACTTCTCACAGACTTCATCATGTGGTTGCAAAGACTAAGACGCAGCGTTTGCTCACATCTCTTTTCCCACCATTTTTTCAGGATGTGTTTAATGCACATAGATGCTGGAAAATTCTAAAAAATCTAAATTTATGACTGTGATTATACCGTCTCTGTGTATGTAAATGTTAATCTGATATCTTATCTGATATCTTATCTTATGCTTTAATTTCTGCTGTGTTCATTGACAAAGGAAAAAAACAACATAAAACAAAACAGATAGATCTTTTGTCCAATTAAAGCTGTTTACCAAGATTAACAGCAGATCGCAGATAAAAAAAGGGGCTTGTGTTTGGTCCCAGCTTCACTGGGCGCATATTTTTGTTGGGATTTGGAAACTGTGCTGGAATGAGAGGGACAGAACGCTGCCAATATACACACAACATAAGCTGTTCTTGCCATGTGATCAGAGTGAGAATCAAAATCACTTTATCCTTCCAAGAGCAGTAACAGTCCTTGAAGAAAAACTAACTGCAGAAGTCACAGTCTGTGGCTTACAGAGCAAATTTGACCTAAATTCCTTTTTACTGCTTCACTGCACCTTCCAACAACTTACTGTTCTCCATGTTTTTTATTAGATTACATTATATTAGCCACTCACTGCTAAAATAATAATTTGATTTACTGATTTGTCATTTTGATAACATTGAAATGGACATATTTCTTTCACATTTCAGTTTCGTAATATAAAGTCTTGCTTGCTGTTTTGTGTTTAAGCATAAATTAAAAATTTGAGTCTTCAGCTGTTATTTTTTGCTCTGTAGAGTAAATTTCTGTTAAGTTTTTTTTTTTTAAAAAGTAAAATGAACAGGCTGAGATAAATCTTTGCAAGTATATGCAGCCCTTGCATGTACTGAGTATCCGTTTCTGTTCTGTTAAACCATATTGTCTGAGCGTGGTTTCCAAAATGTCACCAAACCTTTTCTTGGGAAGTGGAGAATTCTCACTTTGTATCACTGCATGTCTGTGTTTTGTCAGCGTGGAAAATAACTTACTGACTGCACCAACATGCACACACAATGTCTCAGACACAACAGGACCTCTGTGCAAAGGTGCATTGTGAGACATGTGATGTGCATCCTGTGACAGGGGTCGTAATTACATTTTTTTTTTAACGGGCCATAACCAGAATGGCATGCTGAATCTGCTGAATCTGTGGATCTGCAACTCCTGAACCATTTGCCAGTTTACTAAGCTATTGTTGGCGACTAATCAGCCAGCCATCACCTTAGTATTGGACACCCCCATGCTGTTACCATGGTGATGTGTTATGTAATCAGGTTTGATTAGAGAGTGCAAATGTCTTGCATGCATCCACGCCCTACCCTTTCAGTGTACACGACCTCTGCACCGGGTCAATACAAGATACACCTCTCAGTCTGGATACACTGATTAAATTCAGTTTATCTAACAACAACTGAATTGCACAATGAACAATTTCATGGATATTTTCTCAAGTGCACAGTCAGATGAACAGATTCCGCACTGATTGTTGGACTAAGCTGTTCTCTGTCCATCTAACCTTGAAAAAGGTATATTTTCAGGATCTGGATTAATCTTAAGAGTTTCTGTTTCTGCTCCCCCTTTGCAGGCTCGGATCTCCTTTGTGCGAGTGAAGTACCTGTTCCTTACATGGCTGACTGTGCTGGTGGGGAGCTGGGTGCTTTATGTGCAGTACTCCGCCTACACAGAGCTGTGCAGAGGACACGAGTGCAAGAACGCCATTGTAAGTGCTGTCTTTGTTCAGTTAAGTTTTTTAGTTTAGATGCTGTTGTTTTGATTATTCCTTTAAGACTACATGTAATGGGTAAATACAATCATTTAATCACACCCTCATTTTCTCTAAGTGTGATAAATACAGGAAGGGGATCATTGATGGCTCTGCCTGCAGCAGTCTGTGTGACAAAGACACACTCTACATGAGCAGGTGTCTCTCTACACTGCCAAATAACCAGGTGGGAAACAAAGTTTACTTCCCATTAAACTTGTGACTCTGACTCACGATGTTCAGTTTGTAAAAAGTTTGTTCGGCCCTTCTGTTTGCCAGGTGTACACAGGCAGCTGGGGAGACCATGATGGGATCATCCGCTGTAAGCTGGGGGAAGTTGTGCACTACGAGCTGGGTGAGGAACCGGAGCCACGGAGAGAGGCCCCTGTGTTCGACAAGCCCACCAGAGGCACGTCAGTGGAGAAGTTCAGAGAGATGGTTTTTAATCACCTCAAGGTAAAGCACTTGAGTCAGAGAGATTCATACTGACGCAAATACTTGAGTCTGACACACGTCTGTCCCTCTTCTCTCACCAGTCCAAGCTTGGAGAGCAGGCCAACCTTGCCAGCCTCGTCAGCCAGATCCTCTCTGTTGCTGACGGCAACAAAGATGGGCGGGTGTCACTGCCAGAGGCCCGCTCTACATGGGCCCTCCTGCAGATGGACGAGGTATAAATATAAGCCAATGAATAAGACATAAACAACTGTTCTAACCAGTTATTGGCAGACAAGATATGTTGTTGTTTGCAAACATGAAATCACTTTCATTTGTGTTGGTTATTTGAGGTCTTGCTGGGCTTGCTGCTCCAGGACCGTGGACACACTCCTCGCCTCCTCGGCTACTGTGGAGACCTGTACATGACAGAGCGAGTCCCCTATGGGCCCCTGTATGGTTTGCCTTTACCGTGGCCGCTTGTATCCTGGGTGCCCAGTGGCTTGCAGCGCACTATGGACCAGTGGTTCACCCCTTCGTGGCCTCGTAAAGCAAAGATCTCCATGGGCTTACTGGAGCTGGTGGAGGATATCTTCCACGGCACCTACGGCAGCTTTCTGATCTGCGACCTTGCCGCGGCGCACTTTGGTTACACCGACCGCCACGAGCTCCGTCTGATGAACGCTCGAGCCGTGGTCCCTGAGGACGAGTTCAGGCGCAGCATGCGGGCGCAGAAGTGTGAGACAGATGCTGACTGTGTGTACGGGGTGGACTGCCAGACGTCATGTGACGTGTCAGAGAAGCGCTGCAGGGAGGAGCCGGTTCAGCCGAACCTGGCAAAGGCATGCAGTGCACTGAAGGACTACCTCCTGCGTGGGGCGCCGTCAGGCCTGAGAGAGGAGCTGGAGAGGCAGTTGTATGCCTGTATGGCTCTCAGGGGTAATGCTGGTCAGATGAACATGGAGCACTCGCTCATCCTCAACAACCTGAAAGCTCTGCTGTGGAGACAAATCTCACACACCAAGGACTCATGACGAGGAGAGGAAGTCCTCCTGAAATCACGTCAGTCAGTTCCTCATGTGGAGCTCGGTGTTTCGGATGCTGTGATTTAGGGATAGCAAATTTAATGAAGTAATTTTTTCAACTCTTAAGAGACTCTACCTCCTCTATCCCAGGTTCAGAAGTTTGGTGGCCTGGAAAACATGCGAGTACTTAAAAACACAAGAATCAAATAGACTGAATGATAGCATGTTGCCATCAGTCGCACTTAAAACAGTTCATGCAGCCACATCACATTGTATTGTAGTATTCACCACGGAGGAATGTTATCGGGGAACTTTTGGGAAAAAAAAAACTTGTAAACACATTTAACTGTACACAGTCTCAAGAGCCCAGAGACCAAATTGCTGTTTTTAACCACAAACTCATGCTGACGTGCGAGCTGACAAGGTTCATCAGAGGAGAGTGTTTTCTGACTCTTGTACGAAGCTCCAGTTTAAAGTGTAATGAGATGTAATGAAGTTGCACTATTTTAAGATCTGATCCTTAATTTTGTTGTGTTAAGATTGCTGCTTAACACCGATCTTTTGAAGAATAAAGCTGGTGATCTTCTATATTTTTAGTGACAGAAACTTAATAAAAAGACCAAAACCAACAGTGCTGGATAGTTTTCCACACCTTCTGATTTCACTATGCTGTCAGCTGCATTTATCCCCAAACCCATCGGTGTGTACCCAAGGTACAAATCTTCAAAAAATTCAGGTCTAAAAATTGTACCTTCAATTTTATAAAAGTTCAAATTTCCTTCAACAGCTGTGTTTCTATAATTTTTTAACAAAATTGAGCCAATTGCACAGAAAAATTAACTTTAATACATTGTAAAATTAACTTTGGATCTTTTTAGGCATATAGTTTACAATTAGGTAAGTATAGATAATCACCAGACAAAACTTTTAACAAATGCAGATTATTGATTGATTTAAGGAAAGACTTGAATCAGTTTAGATATAATAAATGGTCTGTACAGGATCCAGACAGATGGAGAATGTATGGACAGTGTTATGACGATGATTGTCTGTCAGTATTCCAGAGGTCATGAACTTTGGGTCTGTGTCCTTCTCTCGACTGTACATTCTCCGCCTGTAACACTAGTGACATCATCAATGCTGCATCAATGACACGAGGAGAAATATTGATGTTTTTAATTTGGTTTGTGAATGTTGTCTTCTTGTATTTCTCACTGAAAAGAGCATCTGTGGTTACGTAGTGTATCACATTATTTTTGGATTTCCTCTCAGTGCCATAAAGATCATACTGAGATCATTCATGAATGTTTTCCACCAGTGAAGGTGGAGATCTTTATCAGATCTTGTGATCACATTTGAATGCTGTATAAAAGACTATTTTCCATGATCCCTTTTCAGACATTGCTGTTGTGAAGTTACTGTGACCGAGGCAACGACCTGACCTGTTGAACCACTTAAAAAGCATTCAGCATGGACGCGACCTGTAAAAGCTCATCGAGCTTGTGGTCAATGCTGCTGTTAAAATGTTAAAAATTGTTTTAAAAAAAATAATGTTTACTTATTGAAGAGACCAGCATGATTTTGCACAATTAAACTACATACCACTTCACTGTAACTTGTAGAGTCTGTTCATGTGTCTGTTTAACTGAGTCATTTACATGGATGTTTTTAACCTAATTTAAATGCTCATACACACAAACACATGACAAGTACAAAAAATGCGGTGAGTGTAGAGCAAACCTAACAATAAATGCCATGAAAAAACAGTTATTGTCAGGTGATTATGCATAATGGAAAACATAATTATGAATATTATATTTTAATTCTACCATATTCCACAAATAGATGCCTTTAAATCCTATAAAATAAACTAAAAACTTTAATCACTGCTTATAAACAGCCGCACCTACACATCTGCTCCATGTCTTTTAACACAGACATCATTTTATTGGTATTTTAGCCTTGTGTCAACACAGTCCAAAGGGCAGCCTTGTATGTCTCTAAAACAAGTGTGGTGTGTTCAGGAATGTCCTGATTAAAATCCAGGGACCCTAAAGTCCATTGTCCAGCTTTTGCAGGGTTGTGGCCGCTTTGTCCCATTGAGACCGAGTCCAGATTTTCCATGAGCCAGTTCACCAGACTGAAACAGCTGGGTTTCCTCCTTCTTGAGGATCAGAATTATTCTCTTCACACAGAGATTTGCTAATCTAATAAGCCATTTTATTGTTTAAGAATCGATTCCAGCCACCTTACTACCCATTAAAGTGCCACTAGATCTTTGTCCCACCAACTCAATTGTTCAACAATTTAAAATGGCTTCAGATAATAATTCATATAAATAAGAAACTGTTTCTTTACCATTAACTTCCATCAATTATCAACAGAATGTTTGTGACTTTTCAGTTTGTTTAAATCTACAATGTTTCCATCAACTATCCGCTGGCTCAAACACTGTTTCACTGACATGTTGTATTGGATAGGAGTTTCTCCTCAGCAGTACGAAGATCATCCAAAGTGGACACGAGGTGAGAGAAAGGTCAGAGATAGTGACATCCGTGCAGCTTTTAAGCTGGCTCAGGTCAATGAGGGATCAAGGAACCATCAGTATTTATGTTACATTTGGAGTAGTACCAGAGGGAGGCTAGAGGAATGGATTTACTTTCTTTTGCTACAAATGTTTTCTTTTAACCACTTCCAACACTCTTCTTCATAGACCTGATCAAGCCCATGATTATGCATATCTGACCAGAACTCATAACATTAGGTACGTCCAAGTCTTTCATCAAGGATTAAAAAGGTTTTTAGACTTATTCTAGGTTTTCTATCTTTATTTTAATGGTGAATATTGTTTGAATTTCCTTAAATTACTTCTGACAAAAGGATTACAGGAATATAAAGAAAATAATTAAAGCTAAGCTTGACAGAGTGTAGTGTATTCATTTAATGGTTTCTGCTCTCTGCAGCAGTAAGGACGTCCTTATTTATCTCAGTCTCAGTCATGGCTGAATTTCAACAATTGAAAGCTCCTTTAAAAATAAACATACAACCACTCACACACATCTCATTCATAAAAGTACTGACAGAGACAGAAGCTTGCATTTGAAATAAATTTATTTGTCTGTGATGTGTGTTGTGTTTTCGCAGCAGAGCGCTGTGCCGAGCCCCTAACCGTCCCCTGCTTCTTGTTCTTGTGCTCGTAAGAAGCTGGCCTTTTTCTGGGCGACGCGATCCTTCCGCTGTGCCAGGGATAACTTGGAGCGATTCCACCTGCCCGGAAAAGAGGAAACAACAGAAGCTCCATTAACATTCAGCACAATGAGTGTCCGCTTTGCACTGGGATAATCCCAGCACAGCAACTTAAAACTCAAAGAGGAAGCTCACATTGAATGAGGACTGTTATTTCCACCAAGCATCAATGAAGTGACTTGGGTATTTTGAAAAGTTCAAATGGTCACATGCCAGAAAATGCATCATTCAGGTTTGTCTCTAACAGCATTATCTTTGCCAGCTTTAAGAAGGAAAAAAGCATTTAAGATAGAGAAATAAGGAACCCACCTCTTCTTCTTCACGTCTTTTTTGGGTTTCTTTTCGTGCACAGGGTTTGCTCTGATGCTGGCGTGTGCTTTTTTATACATTTCTTCGACCTTAAAAGAAAATTAGAAAAAAACAGCATGTTAATGTACCATCTCTAGGCATTTCAGTCTGTGCACGATGGTTCTTCCTGCTTCTCTCAGCCCCGTCTTGAAAGGACAGTAAACATCAGCCGATGCAAATGAAGGACCAACTACATTTTGCTCAGTGTGTCTTGTATCATCATCAAGAAGCAGAGAACCAAACAATATGTTCTTGTACATTTCCATTTTGTCTTCACCTTGTTTAGAAGTTGTGGTTAGGCCCAATGTATACATGCACTAATGATGCAGCTGCACTGCAGACATGACATTCATGTGCTCACACGTTTCCGGTTTGTGGACAGTGCATTGTGGGTCAACAGATGTAACCATCACTGTAGGAACTTAAATGAATCCAGTTTCAGCAAATTGTTATGAAACATTATTTTAACAACCAAAAATTTTTAGTGAATCTCCCTTAAACATTGTCTGTGATCAGTGTTTACTGAACAGACCACATTAGTTTCAAACTGAACTTGCTGGTGCTCTCTGGTGGACAATTTATGAAACAGAGTCTGTTTTATCTCAAACAAATCGTGGGCATTTCTGCTCTTGTCACCTATTGAGAAAACTATGCGCCTGTAGAAGTAACTCCGGTAAACGTTACATTTGCTTCAAAGATTACCACTTTTCAATTTTAAGTGAAGGTTGCAGGACAGACAAATTTAAAAATATAAGAATATTCTCCATGTATTGTGTTTTTCAGATGTCAGTGCTGACTACAAGTTGCTTTGAACTTGTTACTTTTGACAAAATCAATAAATACAAATATTATACATGACTGCAGTCACTTTCATTGTCCCCCATAAGTTAACCCTCTCTGGCTTCAGCTCCTTTCACACAACGCAGCAAGTTACACCACTGTGGTCTGAAACCTTTTATTTGCAATGGCTTGCACCTCGCTACAAGCAGCCCTGCACTCTAAATTCAGCTCGGTCGCACTTTGGTGGCTGCACACTGTGACTAACATCAACAATAAAAATGAAGCAGCCAGAAACACACGGACGGAAAAACATGGATGAAAGTTATTATTGTAGGTCTACATTTCTTTAGCTGTAGTGAGCTCAAGAAGAAAGCCATTTCTTGAAAATGGCGCTTGTAAACAGCTCATAAGTACTCCTTAAATCATTATGACCACATAATTAACTACATTATTACAAATACTCTCTTCTCTTTGGTGGGGTACACCCATATTTGAGCTCTGCCTTCATTTTGATCTCAACAACACTCCTTATTAGTTTTTTGAGTATAACTAACTAATTGTTTGTGCAACTGCATTGACAAAGACGTTTAAGGCCTGGCAATGTAAATAAAACCGCTGCTGGTGTAGTTCCTGCTACAAGAGCCGTGATAGCATTTAGCTATAATGACACAAACACACACTTAAGATGTAAAAAGACTTGCAGCAGCGTTGCAGCTGAGAAAAGACTAGTCCCACCAGATATGTGGCTGAACTAGTATAAAGGATTCCTTACATAAAGCAGCAGTTAGATTTGATTATGATTTAACATAAATGAAGAGTATTTGACTTTAGCAGATCTAGCTGCTGGTGTAATCATGGCCAGAGATGTTTTACTGTGTCCGATTTAACGGGTTAAGAGCCTTTAGCTTACTGTGTCTGGAGTGACTCCATTCTTGATGAAGCGAGAGAACTGTTTCTTGTAGGCCTCTTCGTCCTCCTCCATCAGGTAAGACATGTAGTCTGCCACGTTCATGCCCATGATGTGTTTCCGATGCACCTCAGCGTTGAACTCTTTACTCTCTGCATCGTAACCAGGGAAGCGTTTTATACTGAAAACAGGAACAGCAGACATCAGGTTTTGAGACCAAGTTTTCCACACTTTCAAAAACATTCTGATTTCCTAAACACACACACACACACGAATGCACTCATTTATCCTTCTTAAGTGCTCTGCTAAACAATTGCAGATGTTATACAGCGGCAGATGCTCGCTTTAGTTCTTCATGCTTCTCTCAGCCCCGTCTTGAAAAGGACAGTGAACATCAGCTAATGCAAATGAAGGACCAACTACATTTTGCTCAGCGTACTTTGTATCATCATCAAGAAGCAGAGACTAACCAAGCAACCAGGCTGTAAGTGCTTTATGTAAGAGGAAAAATGTCAGCAAACGCACATTTTCATTTTTATTTGATAATGAGTTATACACTTGTGCAATCCTCACTAAAACCACAATCTAGTGCACAAGTGTAAAAACAGACAAAGAAAATAAAGTTATCTTGTGAATGACCAGTGAGTGCTGTTCCCAGTACCAGGACCATACTGACCTGTGAGGAATTGCCAGACCTCCGTCGACTGCCCCCTTCAGGGCTCCAAACACCTTGTTCCCTGTAGTGGTTCTCGCCAGGCCTGCATCAAGGTAACACGTGAAGGCACTCGGCTGTCCATCAACGCTCTCTACGTTGAACTCCTCTCCCGTCACCTCCACCTGGCCCTCGTACACCTGTTCCATGCCAAACTTGTGCAGCAGCTAAGATGAGGAGGAGGAAGGCATGAAAAAATAAGAAAACAATTTGTGCAACAGTAATATTTTCAACTTTCTGTGCGTGTGCTTGTGCGTTCTTACCCGGCGAGCCAGCAGCAGCCCTGTGCAGTAGGCTGCAGCATAGTTAGTGAGGCCTACTGTGATGCCATATTTAGGTAACTCGTGAGAGTAAGCAGCACACACAATCTGGTCTCCTTCAATCTTTGCGTACGCAATCTGGACCAAACAGACAGAGAAAGGCATGTCAGCTCATTTTCAGCATGCTGTTACACGAGTTTTACAGTCTCTCAGTCACTGACCTGGCAGCAGATGTCCCTGTTGGAGAACCTGACGATCATCCGGTACTTTGGTGTGTTGTACTTGTTCTTGTCCTGTACAACCAGGCGCTTGCGGGCAAAATAATCAGTTTTCCCCTCTGCAGAGTAAAAAAAAAACAGTGAAGCAGTGTTTTAACATATTGAGAAAGAGCTGAGCTACATGGCGCATGCTGAATTCCAAGGCTTTGAGTCATGAGTTACTGTGGGGGGGATGTATTCATACCTCTTCTTCTCCTGAATTTGACTTCATACCTCTTGAAGTAGGCCTTGTTCTTCACCACTTTAACGAAACCCTAAGAGGAAGAAGACAGTGGGCATGTTACCATACTAGCTTTGACTGAGTAAGTAGTATTAAATACGTGCAACACAAATAAATTTCAGTTGATTCAGTTTATTTCACTGTGTTGACACTGTCAAAAAATGGTATATTGAACAGATAATAAACACTCGGTGTGAGTGTCTAAAAGGCAGGTCAGCTGAGGTTTCATCAGCCATGGAAGCGCCACGCTGGAGCTCAGCGGCTTACCGGTACGTGCGACCGTACAGCCACAAATATCCGTCAACATCTGCCACTCAAATTGCTCGAAACACTTCTCTACCATCAAACAGACATCAACACGTATAGAATGTCAGAACTGAATGTATATCAATAACTTTTACGCACCATTTTCGGGTAGTTTGATTCCTGAACCGGCGGTCTATCTTAAGCGGAAGGCTGACTTTGCAACTTTCTTTTGCAGGACGTGTTATGAGCATCAGCGCCCCCTGCTGCCCCGGAAGATGAGACTGTACAAGAACCAACAGGGGGCAGCAACGGACAGACATGGTAAAGGTTTACTCCTCAGATACAGTGATTTAAATTCACTATTTCCTGTTTAATAAAGATCGTAACAATATAATATAATGTAATTTATATTGATGAGAACCTTCATCCTTCTAAAAATATGCTTTTTTTCTTCATGGTCCAAATTAAATGCTCAGATATTGGACAAATAAGGGAACTCTGACTAAAATGTCTCTCAGAGTGGCTACTTCCATAGCTGGATTTTCTATCTATACCATTCCTATTCTCAATTAATATTAGTAATTACTTATTTTGACAAGAAAGGCAACCCAAGGTTTTGCAAATAAATAGCAAAGTAACAAATAAGACCAGATTAAAGTTAGAATATTTTAATACATTGAAAACAAAAATGGAGATGAAACAGTAAATAATTCATTAAATCAAAATATAATAAAAATGGTTATTTATTATTCCTTTAATTACCACCAAAGTCATTGTCATTAAAAATTCAGTGGTAATAACATGGTGCAAGCTAAACCTTAAAGTTTGTGCAAAGAACATCATAAAGCCTTTTTATGATCTGCTTGGGTTATATTATAAGTTATACCAAAGTAATATAACTAATAAAATAATATTACCTAGTTTAAAGTAACACAATGAGACAAAGTTTTATCAACTGGTTAGTCTGAGTTTGGTCACAAAAATATTAAATATCTTAGATATAAGAATTAAAACTCACACTAAAAGTAATTGGAAGCCAATGTAGGGACTTTAAAGTAAGATAAATAATTCAGCAGTGATGACGAGGCCTGTTGGCTCTGACAGTCTTTTGAGCTCAGCTCTTTGAATGTATCATTGTCCCTATGTGTTGTGAAACCATCTGCTCAAAAACATGACGATGATTTGAGCTGGAAAGGTCTAAATGATGAAATCTCTGAAGCTTGGGTGGATTTTGAATCTAGAGAAAGGTCACAATATTTGACCCCTGAATCAGAATCTGAGACAGATTTCCACTGAGCAAGTTAAAGGTGAAAAGATGACTCAGGATCTTCACAACCAACATGTTGAAACCTAAAAGTTTAACAGTCCAACAGCCCAGAGTCACCACAGGTTGTGGATTTATCAACAACTGAAATCAGTGAGAATCATGTACATGAGCACAAATTGTCCATTGTTTTCATAAATATATCATTTTTAATACAATGCCTCTTATACTATTTCCATTTTTTTCCATTTTCTCTCTGCCATAGTAGGTGTCACCTTCATGCACCTCAAAGCAGGTCACCCCCCACCCAAAAACAGAGAGATTAATTAGGACGCAGTGGTTTATTTTTTTCTTCAGACTGTTCCTCCACTCTCCTCCACTCATATTTTCAGTGTTATTGATTTTCCTTAAAAGTGAGAAAAAATGCAATTATGTTTCCAGATTTTCTATAGGTTGTGGTAGTATTATTGTACTGATTTCTTTAGTCCATGATGATCATATAGTGAAAATCTGATATTGTGACAGCTCTACTTCTAAATTCAGAATTTGTGTCCATTTACACAAATTCTATGATGTGATTTCCTTACAGACAATTGTCATCAAAGTAACACAATGATCTTTCCCTATCCTTACCCAGAGCTGCCTAAATCTACCCACAGATGGGAAATGAACCCTGAATTCTCTGAGTAAGTGTTCTGCACTTTGTGTACCCCCATCCCCCAACCTTGTCCCTGAAACTCCAGCCACGTTGATAAGTTTACTGCATTATTCAATCACATAAATATTGTATAAGTGTAACCAAAAGTTATGCTGGGTGATATGAAATACATAAGAAATTTGTGTCCATGTACACAAACATTATATACTGAACTTCATTACTATTTTACAAAATGCCATAGACTGTGTTGCTCCAGCATAGACTCAGGACAAGGTCAGGCTGGGACAAGTGAGGGCTCTAATCCACATGTGACATTTCCACAGAAAAGTCCTTTCGACTGGTATAACAGATAGTATAAAATATGGTGTAGTACATATTATAATGTCATAATAAGCAATATTTTTCCAAACTGCTCTTGGTGATGTTTCATTGCAGGTTTCACAATATGCTTGATATTTGAATGAATGTCAAATCCACGTTTAGATGTGCAAATCAATTAATACAAGGGGACGTGTTTTCTTTGGTACAACAATGACAACATCAGCTCTAATTTTCACTTTTATCACACAATCTATATATAGCTCAGTCATAGTTTCAGCACAACGTGGCCAACCTCTATAATAATTGGTTACACTATTACTGAAACACTGACGGCACGTCCCCACTGAGCTGACGTTCAACAGCAGTATTCAGTGACATGAGTAACAAAAAAATTGTAGTGAGTAACAGTAAATTTAACATGAATCCACCTACTTTTCGAAACACCAGTCTAATACCTCTGTTGACCCACCCATGAAGTTCTGCTGTGGTTAATCTGAACTCAGAGCGTCACAATGGTGTCATTTAGAGGTCTCATCGTTACCACACAGGTTCCAGAGTTCATGGACATGAACGAAAATGTTTTCACACACAGGAAGGCAAAGATAAGGGTCCTGATATCAGGTTTATTTTAAGATTTACGATTAACACCTGACACAAGAGCAACATGAAACATGCCACAAATCAAAGCATAGCAACCTGATTTTCTACCTTGTTCATCTGTGCTGTAAAACGATTATGCGTGACTATTAATGAGAATTTTTGTCCAGTGTTTTAAAACCATATTTACATCTCTGTAGCTGAGTTTTTGTTGTTTTTACTCGTTGTTCTACTTTTTTTCTTGTTTTGTTAATCTCATTTTAGAGTGTTGCTTTTCTTTAATTATAAAACACCTTGTAAGTTTGTTCATAAAACTGCTGTATAAATAAAGATATTATTTCCGCATTTGTTCTAAAAATGTTGAATATAAATGACTCTGCATTAATACAGCAGTAAATAGCCGGTGGTTTCTCAGTATAAATAGTAGTGGAAAAATCATTGAGATCCTAAACTTAGAGATGCAATTACATTTTTGGAAATCATGTATTTGCTAGAGGTTTAAATGACGTGACTGATAGCCCTCACGTCTGCAAGCTAAATATGAAGCTACAGCCAAGACACGATTAGCTTAGCTGCAAACAGTGAAAAACAGCTAGCCTGGCTCTGTCTCAAAGTCAAACAGCTCACTTCTCAACACATTTATCTTGTTTGGTTAATCTGTACAAAGCTAATCTAAAAGCTGCTCCACGTAGCTTCATATTTATCATAGAATTCTGATTATGAAAGCAAATTAGCATTCTTGATCAAATTTTTTAAGTAGTTAATCACTGAATTACTCAAGTAAAGAGTAAACATTGAAAACTGAGTAAAAGTATTTTATTACTTGCAGCCACTGCTCTCAAAGCTAGTGATTTTTTAAAAGGGATGTACTAAGAGGCTTAGAATTTAAATATTGTGTGAGATTTGTGTTATTTATATGTTTTATTTGAGTAGGATCATCGACAAATGTACATTTTAATGTATATCAGTGGTTGACTCCCCATTTGACATTTGGCTTTTGTTTTGTCAAATGATGACCCAGCAGGTCAGTGCTAGTGTGTTAACTCCATTAACAACCACTGTCAAAAAGGAACCAGGATCTTCTGCTTTTCTGTTCAAGTGTGATAGATAATATCCCTCTCTGTCACTCTCGGTGCAGATGTTCTCAGTGTTAGATAAGAAAAGTCAAAGTCACTCTTGTGGACAGCTTTCTCACAAACGTTCAAGCTCTGAGCTCTGTTTCTGAACTGATTTCACAATAATGAGAAGCAACTGTGCAGTCATCCCTCAGCAGCAGCGGTCAGGTGTTAGAAGCAGTTCACACAAGGCAGCCAAGAGGGTGGTGGGGTGGACAAAAGGGGCAATGGAATACATTTTTGACCCTACATTTGGTTGTTTCTTTGGATAATTTTGAGGTTCAATTTCCTATTCAAAATGTGCCATTTTAGCTTCTCTACTGCTGAAATATCTGAAATATCAGTATGAGTTCCATCAATAATCATTTTGTTTGCTGCTGACTCAAATTTGGACCAGAAAGTCACAAAATAAAATAAAAGAAGATGTTTTTGAGGCTACAGTGGAGTAGAAATGACTTGCACAAAGTCACACATCAACAAATGTGTTCACAGGCACACCACAGATAAGAAGATCGACCTCTGTTAACAAGCAACACGCTCTTGTCTTTCCTGCCTCTTTTTCTCACTGCTGATTACATTCATTTTCATTTGCATACAGAAACACTTTGAAGATCAAGAACTATTATATCTGCAATACATATAACCCATCAATACTCTTCTGACATTTCACACATGTTTTACCGAAAGAATGATTGTGATGTACGGTACGGTTCAAACTTTATCGTCCTGGATGACACACAGTGACAGTGCTTAGCAAAACCAAATCAGTTCTGCAGAAACTAAAAAGAGTTCTGCTAACTTTAACACCAGACAGACGATTTCAGGAACAACAGAGATGGTGCTGTGATGAAGTTTTGTGTGAGAGCACAGCCAGCATTTTTCACCAACAGTCATGTCAACAGTATTTTACACCCCTTTTAAGAAACAGGCAGAAGGGAGGTTTTTGTGTGAAAATGTGTCTAAAAGACAGATTACATCTTCTAGAGCATCAGCTAAAAAATACTTACAATTGTAGCAATGCAGGAGCCGGGCTCAATCAAGAGCTTAGGTTCATAAAAATAATGAAGCATTTCTTCAGCTGAAAGCAGTGTAAAAGCTATGAGAAGTCATTAAAAACATCTGACAGATAATGAATTAAATGCATAGAAACACAAAATCCGCAGGCTTATTTAGGCCTCACTTTGCCTATTGAACTCTGACCTTTCTAATTGCAGCCCCCTCCCCAGTCATGCACAGAGACACAATGACCAGGAAGTACCGAGTGAGTTTCTTCACACTAACGTCCCCACTGAGATTCTCAGTATTTTAAGGGGAAATTTACAACCAGAAGTGGGCTGGTTGCAAACAAGGGGAGCTGCTGATCACAGTGATGGATGAAGGAGGTGATTTGTGGAGTGTTTATAGCATAAATCCAAGCATCTGTTCAGTTGAGCAGGAGAGTTTCAGTCTAGTGCATCCTCCGTTTTTTTCACAACTTTCAAGGTTTTTTTTTCTTAGAAACTGTGGTCATGCAGACCCTGAGCTGATTTAAGAATCTTTAAACTGCGTGATCACACATTATTCTCCAAAGTTAGAGCAGATTAATCAAACTAACAAGTAAATAATTAACTTAAACCAAATCAACGTACAGTAATACTAAATTGAACCTCCCCACCACTGCAGGACAAGAATTGAAGTGAGAGTGGGTGAGGAAAAATAAAAATGTTTGTTGACCCCACGTGTGAAAGAAGAACCGTCTTGCGGTCAGCAGCGTCCAGTAAATCATTCATTGTGTTCACACTCGGCCCCTATCTGGTGGCTGCAGTCGAGGCCTGCAGGGAGGGCGATGAGATTCGTACGGCCGCTCCTTCGTGCAGTTGAACCCGAGGAAAAGGAGTGAAATCAGATTGCAGCTGGAGGAAAAAGGGACGGAGATAGTTTAAAAGGGAGAGGGAGGGGGCTGTCACGCTGTGGTTTGGGTTCTGGAGCCAAAGGAACCTGTGAGGGGATGAGATAGCATGGTGTGGTTTTCATTGAGATGCCACCACAGAGCTGAGGTGCAGAGGTGAACGCTCAGACTGAGTGCCTGGGACTAAACAGAGACACAAACCAGTTAAAGTCAGTTTAGCCACAATAAGCTACTATGGCATAAATCCATTGCAGGCAGTATATTTAAAAAAGATCACTGGTTTAAATTTATATTTCAGTGCTGAATTTCTGGAGCTACAAAACTCAAGAAAAGTCAACTGAACTGACACTTTTAACACAGATGTTTTTATTTTAGTCCACAAGAACAAAATCTGCTTTAGTTCCACTTCTCAAGAGGCTGACTAAAAATGACACCATGCAAGTTTGAAAAGACAAAATCACACAGTCTCTCTTATGTACGAAAAGTCAAATGCATTAAAAAAAATGCACTTTTAATCTATTTAATACGCTCAGGGGTGTGGCTATGTAATGAAACAGATGTATGAGGGCTAGTTCACTGACCTGACTGTTTTGTTTTACTGTTTGCATTTATAATCATCCCCTAATTTTCACATGCAGCCACAATGGCCGCTGCTTAGCTAATGTTAGATAAAGTCTCGCCTTAAACTGACTTGCAGTGAGTCAAAATCAGGACATCACATTGACCAGACGCTGTGCATTCTGCTCCTCTAGTCAACATTCACATGCATGTGGTATGAATGCAGCAGCCTAAGGTTTATTTAAAACTATGAGGGGTCCCCACAGGCACTCACTATCCTCTCAAGGGCCGAAAGGGGGCCCGAGGTTTAGCCTGAGAAAAATAACTTCATGGTTGACTCAAGCGAGTCTTTATTTAACCCTACCACTGTGTTCCGTACCTTTGACAAGGTAGACAACTGCTGCTGTAAAAAGCAAAGCAAAAGTTCAAGACCCATCCCCCTTTCTCCCCCTGTTTCTCCCCCCCTCTGATCACTGCCATTGGGCTTCTATTTCAATCACATACTTTCTGTAAGTCTTCAAGAGTGAGAATCAAGGCCTGGGGAAGAGGTGGTGGGGTTGGGGGGAGTGAAGAGAGACAAAAGAGGAGGCTGTGGCAACACTGATAGCGTCTTCTCGACTCTGCGTTTGGTTTCCTGTTCTGAGTCAGTGTGTAACCCTGAGTTTCAACGTTGTCTCATGGACCCTGTCCCTCTCTGCGTCTCTCTCACTTTGTTTTAATCTTAAGAAGATCAACAGAATCGGCGGCTCAGTTTCAGGAATAGGCTAATTTAACTGAGAGCATTCATTTATGTATTTGGTTGAATGCGTCTCATGGTGTGTTTGAGCTGCATGCGCTAAAGGAAAAAACCTTGACTTTGGTTGCATATTGTCCATATTTCATGTTTCATCATTTTTACATGAGCTGTGAGATTTTTTTTCCATGGCTAAAATTCTGTACATTTTACAAGAAATCTGACGTTGGGTGTTTTGTTTTTGCTCATACTGTGTGAGAAAGTATTACTGTCTGTTCAATGGTGGGAGGAGAGCCGACATATAGCGCCTAAAAGTCTCAGTGTTGTCAGATTGTATGGACTGATGTTTGTCATAGACGCCTTTCAGCAAGCAAAGCAGAAATCAGAGCAGAAAAGAATGAACGTTAAATACGTGACAGAAGTTATGAGAAAAGTGCCAATGTGGAGAATTGCGGAGTCACAGAAATGGAACATTTTGTATTTATAACTCCACAAAGGAGGAGTAATCTATAGAAATTCTGGTTTTACATGACGATAAAAGCCCGTAATAATGAAAGGAAATCAAGTCTGAGAGGCAACTTAAATGATCTAAATTAGTACAATGCAAATGTCAAAGCTTATGCAGCTCACTTCTTTATCAAAACATCAATCAGTGTTTTGTGTGACTAACATGAAAATTTTTCTGAGTAAAGGAGGGAGGGGAAGAAAGAGAAAAAGTGTGTATAAGAGAAACGGTGTCTCAGAGTGTGTGTATCAGTATGAGGAACAGAGGTCTTTGCGGTGTATTTACAGCTCGACTGATTTTCTGACTAAATGTGGACAGAGTTCAGGTGAGTGTGTGCTCTCGGAGCTGTGTTGGGGTACCTGCAGTGTCGGTGCTGTGTGAGTATGGCACATGTGTTTCAGCTTCACGCTCAGTTATCTGCCCTTTGCTTGCAGGTCTTTAACTTGCTGCAGCTGCATCAAACAAACTCGGTTCCCACATCGGACAAAGATCGATGCGCTTTGCTTTGGTCCGACCTTGAGCTCGGTCCGCCAAATCTTCGCTATGATTTGAGCCTGACAGATTTCTACTGGAAACTTTCGTTTCCCCTCCATGTGCTGATTTAATTCGTCCTATTTTTAATATTCCGCTTGGCACGCATGTGTTATCCTACATTTTCCTTCAGTGGGTATTGGGCCCGTGCATGCGCCGGGAGAGGGTTTAAATGATGTAAAACAATAAGGCTGAAGTCAGTGCCGGTAAGCTGAAGCAGTGTAACTGTAAAGGGATACTTCGGCTCCCCACCAGCAGGCTGTTGTGCCGAGCGGCTGTGCGCGTCTCATTAACAGGATCACTTTACCAGCAGTCAAACAAACAGGTCATTATCCATCACAGGCAGCTCCGCATGCATGGGGCCATCTACAAACACACGCATTTTATTTCTTATCACTAATTAAATAATTATCGGCACGTTTTGGTTGGTTTTAAAGGAGAGTCGGACATAGATATTTATTTCCTATTCAATTAGAGTTTTGTATTATAATACAAATCTCAGACTGGCAAGTGCACGAATCCAACCTCAGTTATCATTTGATTTAATTTCGACGTTTGAACAGCTTTTTCATCAGTGGACATCAATTGAAATCAAGTTCCAGCGCATGAAAAAAAAATATTCCAGTGCAAACATAATTGCAAATTCTGAAATAATTTTAGCTTTTATTTTTAAAATGTAATCTTCATGAGATGTTATTATTAGTTGATTATCTATTCAATTTGAGCTAACATAAGTCCACAGCAAAGGCTACTGGTTGTAACACATCCATGCAAACTTCCTCTTAGGTGAGTCGACCTTTTCCACATCGACAGATACGATTAAGGACAAACAATATGCAGCCTAATCTCCAGTGCCTTTCTATCAGGATCCTCTGGGGGGACGGTGGTCTCGCTTTGGGCCACCTGCCTTGTGACACCTGGTAAACGATACGGCCTCTCTGCGCATGCGTAATAGCCTGCCAAAAATCCTAACGCCGTCTCTTCTGTCAACCAATAGAGTTCCAATCTGTTCGGAGATAAAGTTGAAGTAGCGTCGAGAGGAGTGAAGTTGAGGATTTCAGACCTGAGCAGAACTGAAAGAAAGAAGGGAGGAAAACATGCCGAGGTCTTTTCTGGTGAAGAGCAAAAGGGCTCACAGCTACCACCAACCCCGGTGCCTGGACGATGACTACAGTAGACTGGACACTATTCTGGCTCATGTGTGCGCAGGTAGGTTCATTTGTGCGTAATTACGCACGACGATGGTTTAAAAACGGAAAAAAAAAACAGCGATTTGTCCCAATGTAAATGATCTACATCCTGTAAATTATTTCTTCCAGCTGTACAATCAGTCAGTTTCATGCCTTTTTTGTCATTAGAGACCAAATCTCAGGCGGAGTTCGAATCCAACTTAGAGCCGCAGGAAGATGTGGGCGCCGGCGCTGACAGACTGTCCCCAGGGTCCAGGCTGCTGTCACCGGGGTCGCTGTCCTCCAGCTCCCCCCTGAGCTGTGGAGGCAGCGTATGTGACCGATCCCCCGACTGTGATTTCTGGCGTCCTCCGTCTCCATCTTCCTCACCAGGTCTGTTGGAATATAATTTTATTCTAAGATTTTTCACAGAATTTTTTAGATTTGTTGGGGAAATTTTCATATGAAAAGTTCTTCAGTATTGGAGCTATTATTATTAGACCAATGAGCTTAAATAAAATTAAAAATTCATTTCCAATTGTTTTAATAAAATTTTGGCAGTTTTATCAAAGAGGACGATCATTTTCAGCACTGTAAACATACTGATGTCATGGTTGTGATTTTAATGAAGGAGAATAAGATTGAAGTTTATTTTCAATCACGCCTTATTTGGAAATAAAAAGTAACTAGCTGTCTTGTCAGTCATTAGTCTTGCCCTTCTTGTGCCCACACAAAACTGTTTGATAAATTCAAGGTGCACTGAGTTCAGGGTTTCAGTTGATATCTTAGTCTAAATTATAATTACGCCTTTTCATAGAAGACTCAATATCTGGCAAGTTTGAAGACAGGCAATGATGTACAGATTGCGATCCATTCTGACGAATCCAAATGAACTTCCAGATTCTGAGAAATGTTCTATCCCGGCAGCGGAGGACGGTCAACACTTCAACATCCCGCTCTTTCCCTACTCCTGGACAGCTTATTCGGGCTCTGAGCTAAGGCATCTGGTCCAGGGGCCATATCATCACCACCTCCAGGGTCACAGGGAGCCTCACTCACCCGTCAGCATGTACGGTGAGGAGGAGAGCAGCACCGAGCCGCTTTACGCACAGCGAGGCCCGTTGGCCGGATGCTACCAGGACTATTCTGCAACGGGCCATCAGATCTGCAGGATGCGGGACGGAGACGAGCTCTATCTGGATGTAAAGCAGAAGGCTCGAAGCGCTGAAATCAAGTCTGAAAGTGGGTTTATTTGCTCCAACATCGAGTCAAGCGGATCCTATAAGTGCATCAAATGTTGCAAGGTATGTTTTACAACTGTTTACTGAACCGTTACCCGACAAAGCCATAAAATCACAATAGTTTCGATATTGTCTGTGCTTGCTACAAACGATCTTACTAGTGTTTTAGGTCTATAGTTTCAAGTCAAGTTAAATTGAACGTCTTTTCATTCATAAAATTGGTGATTGGCAATGCGTTCTCAGGTCATAAATCAATATTGTTTTCCTATTTTGTGTTTGATTTATAAAGAAAAATGTCATGTATTTCCAAAGGTGTTCTCCACACCTCACGGGTTAGAGGTCCACGTGCGGCGGTCGCACAGCGGGACTCGGCCGTTTGAGTGCGGGATCTGCGGAAAAACCTTCGGACACGCAGTGAGCCTGGATCAGCATAGAGCTGTTCACTCGCAGGTAGGCCTCTAACGGGAAACAGGCCCTCAGAAGGCCTCTGAGCATCCTGGATGCAAAATCAAAACGATAGGCCTGATTTATTTCTACTGTTAAATTTAATTTTGAAGGCCTTAAGTGCTGACACCTTATATGTTTTGCAGGAGAGGAGCTTCAGCTGTAAAATCTGCGGGAAAAGCTTCAAGCGCTCCTCCACGCTGTCCACGCACCTGCTCATCCACTCGGACACGCGGCCTTATCCGTGTCAGTACTGCGGGAAGAGGTTTCACCAGAAGTCAGACATGAAAAAACACACGTTCATCCACACGGGTGAGTGAGACACAACTGAATTTCATCATTAACTGTAATTTTAAAAAAAAGTAAATAAACGAAAAGAAAAGAAGGAATCACTGTTCGATGCCCCATCGTGCGTAATGCGTAAAAATAGCTCCTCGCTGACGTTTCAGCTGTTTGATTTCGTTTCTGCTGCAGGTGAGAAACCGCACAAATGCCAAGTGTGCGGGAAGGCCTTCAGTCAGAGCTCCAACCTCATCACACACAGCAGGAAACACACAGGCTTCAAACCATTCGGCTGCGACCTCTGCGGGAAAGGCTTCCAGAGAAAAGTGGACCTGCGGAGACACAAGGAGACGCAGCACGGACTCAAATGAGCAGATGCTTTTGCGTGACAAAATCTTGCACTTTTAATGTACCCCGACTGCGGAGGGTCGTATTTTATTCGATTCTATTTGTTTGCTGCATTGCCTGGCCTTTCTACCTATTTTTGAATGTGGTGAATTGTTAAGCCTGAAATATTTCTGAGATATGGAAATAAAAGTTTATTTATCGAGTGTCGTTTTTACATTATTGTTAAAATTAATATGCATAGCACACAGACTGTGAAATCCTGTTTCCAAAGCTCGTTGTTCATGTTAATAGTTTCTTAAAATTTATTATCACTGTAAAAAGAAAAAAAACACAACTTTTTCTGCTTAGTGATAGTAGAAATCCCGCTTGTTTAATTTAGTCATTTTGTTATACAGTTAGGGATTAAACATTAACTTTTGGAGCTCAGTTGTCAGTTTTTTCAGTTATGAATTAACAAGCCTTCAATTTTAGGCTTTTGACTTCAATTACTTTCTAAATGCTGAGAAACATTGTCAGTCTTTACATTTTTTAAAAGTTTTCAAAAGTGCATTAGGCAAATAAATATAAATCCTGTACACACACACACACCAAAAAATCCCTCTAAGCCTCGGCTCACTGATTGTTGGTACGTTGTTGAAAACGAGAAGCTGTGCTGAGCCATGCAGGCCATCAATCACGTCCCCAATCTGCATGACAGGTCAAAGTTATATCTCCACTATTAAATAGGCAAACGTTTTGTTGCGTGCGCCACCTGGTCAAAACCAAATATTTTCACACACGCATTGTTAACATACCCATATAACAAATGACATTATGGTGCCATAAACATCCATGTGAAGGAAGTCAGGAGAAATGGCGTCACTTTTATTGCAGCAGAAGCAGCAATAACCACATGGCCTTTTCACTGGGAAAAGCTGGGTGTGATTTATTCAGCCCTGCAGAGGTTAAACATCCACAGCTCTAAACTTCAGGGATCTGATTTGCACATATCTCACCACAGATTGAATGCATGCATTAATGCTGCTAAATCAACAGTAAAAGAGGATGCAGCCTCCTAAATCATTGAGCAATTCAAACACACAGAGGCGCACAATAAAAATGACATAGGCTGTTGCTTTAAAAGTTATTCCAACCAACTTTATTTGAAAACAAACATACACTCATTTATTTTATTCAGTCCATTATTCTGAGTGTTTATCTGTTCTTCACATGTCCATGTCTGGCTCTGTGCATGTGTGTGTGTGTGTGTCAGTGTAGTCGGGTTAGGTTCAGAAGGTCCTGCTTCTGTAGGCCGAGCTCCTCCATCAGTGTGTTCAAATACTCCACCGATGCCGGCATCTCCAAGGCTTCTCGGACAACCGGAGACACTTCTGACAGCCTGAAACAGTATTACACACAATCACACACACATGACTGGGCTATTGTTGATATAGACCCCTATGTGCTGTACATACCAGACACCAAGACAAAAATAGAGCATTAATACTTTCATAAACATATATTTATTCATTAAGTTAGACCCTTTATGATTGTAAAACTGTCTTAAATCTTTAAGGTGACATATCAGTTAAGTTATTTGGAAGCTTTAACCTTCTTGATCAGGCTGCATGTTCAGAGAAAGGATCCACCGGGCCATGGTGGTATTAACCTCTGACCTGGATTCATGTTGCTCTAAAAGAAAACAGGTTTCCTGAATCATACCAATAACTTTGTCGAGTAAAAAACAGACTTTACGATCAGGGTCTTGTTTTGACTCAGCACAGTTATCCAGATAACTCAGGAAACCTGCCAAGTGGAACAAACCTCTGCTCACAGCTCGTACAAGTGTGTTTATGTGCATATTATTTTTGTGTGGAACAAACAGCTGGTTGTTCGTCTCCGCACATGCACGATCGTAACCCTGTGCATGTTTGTGTGTAGATTGTTGATTGAATGGACAATGTTCAGACTCCAGGATCAGATGTTTACATGGCGAGATAGCCTGTTTTTTATGGGACTGCTTCAGGTAGCATATCAATGTTTTTCAGAATAAGGAATAAGAAATTCTGAGGTTTCTGATACAGTCCATGATAACCTGCATCATTCAGCAATATCTAAATGTCATGGAAAAATGTGATGGAGTAAAATGAGAAATTACTATCTATACTTATAAAAACACACATTAAATAATCACCCGTTTTGAAGTGCCTGACACACAAGAAACGACTCTGCACTTCAACACAATGAGCATAGTGTGTTTTAGCTGTGTGTGTGTGCTTCTAGCTGTTCATGTACAGTAAGTGCGAGTGTAGAGAGCAGTCAGTCACCAGTTTATTAGGTACACGTTGCTACAACTAATGCTGCAACCATGCAATAAAATCCTGCATGAAGTTTGTATTGTTTAGTTTTCAGTGTTTTATAGAGGTGGTGATTCACCTTGAGGATTAATTTGGTAGTTGTAATCTGGGTTGCTGTTGGTAAAACAATTTCAACAACAGCTGGAACTAACAGACTTCATGAAGGTCGGATTTATTGCAGGGTTGTTTTTTTTTTTTTGTTTTAGACTGTATTGGTTTTAGCTCGGTGACTCTGATAAACTGGCATCTAAGTGTCAGTTTTAGAAACATGTAATGTCACGTCTATGCAGAAACTGCAGGATCTATCAAACAGCAACCCCACACAGAGTTTTCACCACCTGTTGTGTGCACCCTTCCAGCTGATCCCTGTCACCCCTCCAAACCCCTTCCCTCCACTCCCCTCCCCCTCTCTCCTCCTCTACCTGTCCTGTCTACCTGTGTGGAGGTGCACTGCTGGTTAATCTCCGGTTCACCCCAGGGTCTAGTGTTGCAGGGGTGCCATTCATTATTCAGCTGGCCTTAACAATAGCAGCCAGACTAGCTTCACAGCTGCCATGCAGCAGATAGATAAGACAGCACACCAAATTATTCATGATGGAGAAGCTAGAAGTTGAATAGGAACTAATTAAATCATAGAATAAAAGAAGAACATGTAAAGAGAATGTACGTTTTAGAAATTGATTTAGCACAACCCAAGCTCTTTTAAGGAGTATTTGTTTATAATAATCATGTAAAATTGGTTTTATTTTACACAAAGGTATGTTATACAACCCAACTGACCCTACTTTTGCAAGATTTCAAGAGACTACCAAGTTTGTCATGCAATCTAATTATTTTTTACATAATTTTTTAAAGGTAAAAATGTTTTTATTCACAAGGCCTCCAGTTTTAAGAGTTTTACATTTATGTTACCTACTGTCCCTAAAGCTGCACAACACATACTGTATTGTTTTGTCGAGTTCAAGAGGGCCCACAGTGTTAAGTTATGATATTGATGCAAACTGACCTGAGGCCAGTGAGAGAGTCATAAATCTGAGTCAGTCAGATATCAGGTGGAAGTTTTCCCAGCTGGGGCAGTTTAAAGTGCTCATTTTGCCTGGATGTATACAGAGGAGCTATTGTGTGTGTGTGTATTTATCTTTAAAGTGTACAGGGCTGCGTGTGTGTGCCTTCTGTCCTGCATCAAGGATCTGGAGAAGGACAATCGGGTGGAGATAAGGCCATGAGGTGTCTGTGTGTACTTAGACGGGAGCAGCACGGAACTGTCCGTGAACTGCCAAAAACACACCAACACATAGACACACATACAGACACACACACATGGACCATATGGCGTGGGCTAAAAACAATGCCACGCCACACAGCATTTTGTAAAATGCATCATGAAGCTTTGAAGCTGAAACTGAATCGAAGTCACAGTTGGGAAAGTTTTCTTATTCTTTTCTTTAAATGAAGAACAAACAGTTTTGTTAAAGTTGCTTTGATTTGAGTGCAGCATCAATCTGTTGTTGCAGCAGTAATTTAAAGTAGCACACTAACATGTCACTGTTAGTTCCATTATGCATATGTGTGTGTGTGTATGCGTGTATGTGTGTGTGTGTATGCG